>VXBH01009747.1:659703-777287 GCA_013400035.1 Rynchops niger
AACCCCAACCTTTTCATTTGCTTTCTGTCTGGTATTTGAGTGATGCAATTTATTTTTCAAGTTTTTCTGCAAGCAAAAGTGTCATGGGTTGGGGCAGACTGATGCGCTCCCCCACCTCTCTGTCCAAGGAGAGGAGGGAGAGAGAGAAACTTATGAGTTTAGAAAGCAGACTATACTACTTTAATGAAATACTAATAAAATAATAATAAGGAAATAATGAAATATATAAAAACCTGTATCAAGCTTCCAGAATGACGATCATGTCACTGGCAGGCACTGGGAAAGTCCCAGATTGGACTCAGTGATGGATGGGGACTGGATTCTGGATCTGGATTCAGGAATGCACGATCGAGAGCTCAGATTGTGTCATATATGACCAGCTAAGTCAGAACTGTGTGAAAATAGCCAGCAGAAGATGAGAGGCAGAAATAATCAATCTTTTCAGACATCTTTCTGAATAATAACTGAAACCAAACAGAAAATTTTGTAGTTACTACAAATACACAGTTCCCCTTTGAGTTATTCTAAGGTCTTCAGCCTGTTTGTTGTTATTTATCTGTTCAGGATTCAAATCAACAGGGTGAGAGTGTTCTTTTGGGCTATTAGATACCATTCATCAGAAAGAAAAATAGTATGAGTGGAAACAAAAGGTAAAGGTAAATATGCTAATAGTAGGTTCCCTTCTTCCTGCATTTTACCCATATTACATAAATCATGGCAACACTCATCATAGTCTATCAGCAAATGAAATGTTTTATAGCAATCCACAACCCACCAAGGGCAAGGATTAGAATTTTATTATCCTTGGAGGTGATGATTTACATTTCCCAAGAAATGTGAAACTATAAAAAGTCCTAAATTATTAGAACTTTAAACTTTAGCCTATGCTTTATAGCTGCCATAAAACAGCATATGGACTGATGCTTTTAATGATGTTATTGCTTTATTCAAACAAAATGTATTGATTTCTGTTTGGGAGTAATTTATGAAACTTAATGACCTATGATGGTTACACTAAGTTCCAAGCTGTCCTGCACTAGCAAGAGAGAGAGACTTATAGGCATTAAGCTGCCTAAAAACCTTTATTGAGAGACATAAAACTGTCCCAGGAACCTTCATAGTTTATCCAGGTAGTGTTTCTAGAAGGTACGTTTCAGGATCAGACACACAGAAATGTTTCTCAGACGTCAAAAACATGCCTGTGCTTCAGGTTAGAGGAGTAGGGTTGGAGAAGGAGGTTTCACTGGCAGGGGCACTAAGCATGGTGTTACACGCATGAATTTCATACACTAGGTGTGGATTTTGAATATTGGATGGGGTTGCATCCTTTTTGTTGTTTTTTATAGTCAAAAGTTAATTCCATTTCATGTACTTTTACCGTGGATCTTCAGAAAACTTTGACTTAGTCAATAACAATTAAGTCTTTATGGTCTGCCTGGCAAGAGCAGAGCACTGGTCCATAACCATGGGAATGGATGCTCAATAACATCTCCTTTAGCTGTAGCAAAAATGAGTTTCCTCAGCACCTTCTTACAAGTGTTGAATATCAAGCAGTGGATCTATTTATTCAGACAATGAATTACAATACCATGCCAGCAGGTTGGAAAAAGGCCCTTTCTCCTACATGAAGCCAAAATGGTAGAAAGACAGCGTTGCACGGCATGTTTCCTCCTGTTTGGCCCAGCTTTGTATATTTGTAGGGATGAATCTGGCCACACAATTGACAAAAGAATAAAATTGTCAAGAGCTGGAGCAATCCCACTGATAAGACATGAAATGGAAAGACTAAAATTTCTGACTAGTCTTAACATAAAAGCCATTCACATCTTCCTTTCAAACATGCATGACAGCTGAGGTCATGCTGCTCCTCCTATTATTTTCTTAGAGCTGTCTGTCTTGTGAGGGCTTCAATTATCAAGTTGGTTGATTCTTTAGCAATTATTAGTTTGAAGTTCTTTAAATATCTCAGCAGACATTATGACTCAGAAAGACATCCACTCTTCCGAATGGATCTTTTAGATGAAGCAGTTCCGTCAATCAGTCAATAAGCCTTTGTAATATATCCTGGTTTTCCTAACCATTCTTCTCATTCAAACTTCTGAGCATGATTACGTGATGAGAAGGGAGCATGGATGAGCAGCTGAGGGGCTGCACAGAGGCCAGATGGGTCAGGTCTGATTCATCTCTCCATCCCTCCAGTGGTGGAATCACTCTGCTTGGCATAGACATAGGAATTCACAACCCAAAAAAGCATTAAAAGATGAGCATGTGTCCTTGTGCTAATAGGGAAACAGACACAGAAAGGACAGGATACAATTAAATGTGGTTTTAATTGAATTAAACTGAAACTATAGATTCTTGCTGTTGAAAAAAGCCAGGACTTGCTTTTTCAAGTATCTGAGGCATACAGCTTTCAATGATGGCTAGAAGGCCTCCAAGAACAGTGAAACTCCTCCAAAGCTGAGCTGTCATCCCTGGGCTTTCACATCCAGCAGTACTACCAAAAGGTGCAGAAAAGGGCATGCAAAAACCTTTGGTGTTCTTCCATTGGTCACCTTCCAGGCAGACCGAACCAGAGCGTTACTGCCATGGGCAGTGTGCCCTGACACCCCACACAGAATTGGGCTTGTTCTTAGCCACTGGTAACTTGGTGCACTGGAAATACCATTTTCATCTCCAGTTTTGCCTAGTTGTTTTGCATAAGTCAGTTGTGAATTTAACTGAAGAATTTTCTCGGCATTATTTGATTGATGAACTATTTTGCCTTAGTTTCTTTATCTCTAATGATATATCTTTGCAAGATAGTTATTCTGGTGAAACAGTTCAAATCAGGGTAGCATTTGAGTTAGGATCAACCAAAATAAAACCGCATCACGTACGCCACAGGCTCCAAAGTATGAAAAAGGACCATGGGTCTGCTGAAACAGCATTTGATTGTGTGACTAAGTCCTTCACCTGCCTATGCCATGGCTATCCACCTGCAAAACGGCAAAGATAATAGCAATTTCCCTGGTAGGGGCTTGTAAAAACAAATTCATAAGAACCTGGAGAAGTACCTGGTGCTTTGAAGGAGTTATTACAGAATTCAATCAGGATACGTGCTGAGCTTAGTACCTGTCTGTCTCTACGAAAGAGCTGGAAAAACTAAATAGTCATTGCTGTTTCCCAGAGACTGAAGTGAACTGCCATGACCTGTGGGAGTTGGCCTAGATGATCTCTAGAGGTCCCTTCCAACTCTGAAGATTCTGTGATTCTGTGGATCTGACCATCTCTGTCCCGGTGAAATTAATGCTGATGGTCTCCTTCCTTCCTGACTACAATAAGATTTGTGATTAGTTTTGACAAAAGCACAAACTGAAATCAACATTTTTGCAAACCAACCACTCTTCTGAATATCGCACCTCATCAACAAGCTTTAATTTTTTTTGACTGATTGCTTACTGAGAAGAAGATCAGACTCTTGCAAGGCTGCCTTGTGGTCTGTTTCTCATTTATTTTCATTTATTATTTATTACCCCAAACCAGGTGCTAAAATTATTACTCTGAAGCTTAAGAGATTGCTTTAATTTTTTAAAATCTGTTGACCATACATTGTACTCACCTCCTGATATTTCTCTAGGAACACGATCAACATAATATAAAACTGTGTGTAGTAATCTACCGAATAATACTAGCACACTACTAGGATATGATTTTCATGTTAACTGATCAGCAAATTAAGAGTGAATGCAATGAGACTCGTGTAAGAATTCATGTTTCTCAGAAATGCATGATGCCAAAAGCACTCCCAGGTGAGGTGGAAGTGAACAGTAACTTTTAAAAAACCTTTGTTCAGGTGACATATATTCAGCCACTGATGTAATCTTTTCAAGACTTTAAATAAATATTTTACATCTTCCAATGTCTTTTTCTTTGCTTTCTGCTGCTTGAGCCTGTACATTTTGTTCTGGCTGTGTTTTCAATTTGTCATGCAATCATGGAAGAGAGAGACTTTAAAAACAGAAAGGAGAGTGAAATTATTATAAATATACAAGACATAAAATTTCCTAAATAACACCACCCGGAAAGCAGGATGAACGCCATGAAAATCAACAGATTCTTGAAATCTCAAACCATGAGATTTATCCTTTCCAGACGAGAGGGTGGTAGCCAAAGAGAAATAAATGTTCATCAACTCTCACATGTCACTGCAGCCCTCAGCTGAAAAGGAGAACTCACAAGACAGGAAAAATGTCTAGCTTTTGTCCCACACAGTCACTGTGGCATTTGGAGACAGTTAGAGATGAAAAACATTTTTTCCTACATATGTCCTGTATTTTTTCTTATGCTCCTAGGACATGAGGGGTAAAACAACTGTGAAGAAAAGCAGTATTTCTTTGCATCAAAAAAAGATCATGTTTCAGAATTTCTGCATTGCTTTGTTTTCTTTTTCTTTTTTCTGGTGTATCAAAACAAGGCAGCTTTTATGTGCTGCATTGCGTTGAAAGAAGGGAAATTCAAAGCCTGAATCTAACACTCAGTCAAGTGTAAACCAGTGAATACTCACATATAATCCTTAAGATTTCTGTTGTTGGGTCAGGAGGAGAGGACATATACCATGAAAACAGGTCCCTGCAGGAATAAAAATTTCAAACCTTTGCAGCAGTCATGAAAGCCAAACTCTTTTTCCACCCATGAGAGCCAAATCCATTTTCCACTCACCATGAGCAATTCTCTGCGTGCTTCATGGTGTCACTGTATGTTTAGGCCATTTCTTATATTTAGGTGCACTAAATGCCGTTCATGCCTCTATGCCACCTGCATACCAATGGGAAGAGATAATTTATCTCCCACTATCTCCTTTTCCAAACAAAATTAATCCACTGAATCCAAGGTGCTCATTTGTCCATAACTGTATGTTGGTGAGCCTTCATGTGTGTTGTGGTTCACATCAAGGGTGCACTTCAGAAATAGATTTCTTGATCATCTTGACATCTTGTGTCCAGCTCTGGAGCCCTCAGCACAAGGACGTGTACCTGTTGGAGCAGGTCCAGAGGAGGGCTACAAAGATGATGCGAGGGCTGGAGCACCTCTCCTGTGAGGACAGGCTGAGAGAGATGGGGTTGTTCAGCCTGGAGAAGAGAAGGTTCCGGGGAGACCTTATAGCAGCCTTCCAGTCCCTGAAGGGGGCCTACAAGAAAGCTGGGGAGGGGCTGTTTGCAAGGGCATGTAGCGATAGGATGAGGGGTAATGGTTTTAAACTAGAGCAGGGTAGGTTTAGATGAGACATTGGGAAGACGTTCTTTACAATGAGGGTGGTGAGACACTGGCCCACGTTGCCCAGAGAGGAATGTCTCCATCCCTGGAGACATTCAAGGCCAGGCTTGATGAGGCTCTGAGCAACCTGATCTAGTTGAAGATGTCCCTGCTGACTGCAGGGGCGTTGGACTAGATGACCTTTAACGGTCCCTTACAACCCAACACATTCTATGATTCTATGATTCTATGACTTACTGTGCTTCTGTCTGCGCCTCAGAGTGTTGCCAGACAGGACCTGGGCTTCTTTCAGCTGAAATAAAATCCCAGTTTTGCTCCAGGAACACCTCAAGCTCTCCCACTGCTGATGGGTGTTCAGTCCTCAGAGCCAGACTGGACCTAGTCCAAAGTAACCACCCTGAAATAATTATCACGTGGTTTAACTACCTTTTTAATGATCTCTTAGGCAGAAGCTTCACTCGGTTATCTGTGTCTAATACATACTGGTAACCCATTATTGTGTGAATTTATCTATTCCCTTTTGGAGTCTGTTTGTACTTTTGACCTCGTTTAAGAAGCCCAACTGTGAAGTTGGCCTTCCTATTAACCACTATGTGTTTTTCTTTGTTTCAAACCTATTACCTAGTAATTTGGGTTCTGTCTGTGGTGGGTATTACGAAAAGTTATGAACACCTTTCCACCTTCTCCTCAATGGTAATAATTTTACCGACTGCTGTCACATCCCCTCTCTGTTGTTTTCATTCCAAACTGAGGTCCCTTTTCAAATCTTTGCTCATACTAAAGCAAAGAGATCATCCTTGTTGCCCTTCTCAGCTCATTTTCAAGTTGTGCTGTATCATTTTGGAGACAGGCTGACCCGACCCACATGCACTATTCTACATACTGATGTATTGAAGATAAGCATGATGAACCAGTCGATCCTTTTGGAGAATATCTATCTCAGTTATTTATTTGCTGCATTGATATCTCTGGCAGCACCACCACACTTTGAAATTGGATTTCAAGAAAATACGGGGGAAAAAAAGGACTCAAAATCTGAAATGAGAAAGAGATAGAGCACAAAAAGGGTTGTCTGTATCATCTGATGTTAGGTTAAATAAGCTAGGGAAAGCCACAAAAGAGTTGAAAGGCAAAGTGTTGAATTGCAGTCTTTGAGGAATCATCTCAATTTGAGTGACAACTGAATGACAAAGTTACAAATGACGGAATTTGTTTATGTGTTAGAAAAAAAAATTAATCTGGATAACAAGATTTCTATGTCAAATAACTTTTAGTTAGGGCAAGACTCAGCTCTGAAACACTGAATTCTGTGTTGGAGAAAGACAAACAGTAAATCTGCCATTCAGCTTTACTGAAATGCTTTATACCAAGATGCTGCAGCAGCAAAAATATATAGACCAGACGAGAGAAACTGCCCTTTCCAAATTAGTGTATTTTCATAAAGTGCAAGATTCTGACCCTATATAGTAAGCACAATCTTTGTCACTACATTCAAGACATGCAAGGAAAAAATAGTTTCTTGGGAACATTTTCAAATCATAACTTCTTACGGAGTAGAAGTTTATAGGTCAGCCATATGAAATGGTGCAAATGTATTTCCATGCTTGCTCTTGCTCTGTCACAAGTGGCTCACCCTTCTTGCTTTGCAATGGAGACTAGTGTATTTTCAAGCAGGAGCACCGTGAAGCTGCTCCAGAAGTTGCTATATGAGGCTGACTATAAACAAAGGTCTATGTGCATCTTTTAATATCACACGTTAAGATTAAAATTACAGCCATTACAGCTCTAATTCTGAAGTGTCATTTCACAGCTAAGAATAATAATTGTTCATTAAAACTTTCTGAGGGATTTTGTACTGCTTGCTGAATACTTCCCAGATTCTGCAAACTTTCCAAGCTCCTTCAAAGGAACCTGTTTTCAAATTCTCACCTCCATTTGCAGTTCTTGTGTAGTCTGTGTAAGAAAAGCTGGATATGGATGATAATGTCAGAGGGGGATAACAATAAAAGCAAGGACAATAGTTTAAAATTAATCCAAGCTTGGAGATCATCTACTGTTTCCAGTTCTGGTCCCCACAAATCAAAAAAGACACGGACAGACTGGATAGGGACCAAAGGAGGGCCACAAAGATGATCAAAGGGCTGGAGAACCTGCCCTGTGAGGGAAGACTGAGGGAGTTAGGTCCTTTCACCCTGGAGAAAAGAAGGCTCAGGCAGGAACTCATCCCAGTATTCCACTACTTAAGGGGAAGCTACAAAGAGGACAGAGGCTTTCTCCTCACCAAGGAGCCACGTTGGAGAGGAAAAGGGTCAATGGGCACAAGTTGCACCAGGAGAGGTTTCATCTCAATGTAAGAAAGACATCTTTTACAGTGAGAACAATTTGTGACTGGAACAATCTCCTCATGGTGGAGTCCCCATCACTGCAGGTTTTCAAGATGTGATTAAGGCAGGGTGCTAGACAATCTCATCTAGGCTCCCTTTTCCATGAAAGCTTGGACCAAATGACCTTTAGAGGTCCCTTCCAACTTGGGCTGATCTATGATTCTGCCAGGGCTTGCTGACCAGGAATTGGTGTGCCCCCACTTGTGTTTAATATGGTCATCAGATCACAGGAGAGGTCAGAGCTCCAAAATGGGGCCATTCAAGGCCAACCAGGGCTCGTTGTACTGGGATGTGCAATTGTTACAAATGCCTGTTGTTTTCACTATGGGCTCTCCGGGAGGACAGAGGGAGTACATGGTAGCACTATTAAGATGCATTTTCTCTTTAAGACTCGCTAAAATTTTTCTGTTAATTGTTTTTCCAAGTGGAAACTGAGTTTTTGAGAGAACTCATCAAACCTGCTTTCTCTCGCTGTGTGCAGGGATATTGGCTCAGCGCTAACTCAACATGGAAACCATCCCTTCTTTTATTTCCATGCTGCAGCCCCAGGAGACGCCTGTTCTCCATGCCTTATCAAGCTGATATTCACGTCAACATGCTGTGGTTGTGCGTAATTGACCGAAATCTGTCATGTCACAAGCTCTGTCCCAAAAGCCCCCGGGCTTCTTTTACCTCTCCAGCTGCTTTCTTATATAAGTGGCAGGATAATCAAACACCAGCTGAAAACCCAAAATTTTTGTGTAGCTTCAAATGTGGAAATACTACAGCACTGGGGGAGCGTGTCACAAACTTCTGCACTAAATATTTTCTCAGTACAGCATCCAAATTCTTGCTTGTCAGTGTCTGGCTGCTATGAAGTCCCCGGAGATGGCCCCCAGCTTGGCAGCTTTGTGGCATGGCAATATCTCAAGAGAAACCAGTACCTCAAGAGAAATCCTGTTCCGTTGGTGCCTGTGCTATTTATCATATTATTGTCAATATTACTATTATACAACACTATAACCTGATAGAGTAAAATGAGTTCCCCCCCACGGTTGCGGCATGGATTAGTATGGATAATATTCGGAGTGATAAGAACAGCTATCTAGTATATTCTCCTAATACTGAAACATTAGATGATTTAAATGAGGGTGATCAACCCCTTACCATCAATAAAGGTTTACATGGTAACTTTTGATATTAATTGAATATCTCTGCTTGTAAAAAAATGGAAAATAAAAGGTATTATCGGCTTGCACTTTTTTTCCCCTTTTAGCATAGACTCAAACCAGCAGCTCTCTCAGAAGGCTGCTCAGAAGGTGGAAAAAATGGGAGCAAGAACAATCAAAGCCACAATGCAAAGGCAACCTCACACCCAGCTGAGAAGACCTTGCCTTTGATGCTGGTGCTGATGCCTTCATCAATGTCTGATCATTTCACCTCTCCTTTGTTTCATCTTTCACCACTTCAGTGTAAGAAGTCAGGAGCTGTGTGTATCTTGTCTTTACATTTTCCCTTGCCTAAGCAAGTCAAGACCAGACATACCTGGAAGAAAAAAATCTGTGGGCAGATTTATTTTAAAAGTATCCTCCCCCCCAGTAACTCAGTGATGATGGTTTCCTATATAAAAACTTGAGCACATTCATTTTTAGAAAATACAGAGTCTGGGGAATTGTGTGAAAAACATAATTTATTCTTCTTGTCTTTTAAAACTCAGTGCAGCCCCAAGACGCTCCCTCCTCTACTAGCGGCGATATATTGCCAATATCCTCATTAGTGAGCACTGAGAGAAAGAAAGCAAAAAACCTTCAGGAGATATAAAAGGGAGAAGACAGGAGAGTACAGAAGAAGCCCCAACCAAGCAACTAAGAATAGCAGTGATTCAGCTCAGGCTAAACTTATCTTCATTTCTAGTGACGGGATCCAGACGTGGAAAAAATGCCAGTTCATGTCACTCAGCTCTGACCCAAGCACACGCCGTGAGAGCGTAAGCAGAGAAATGACGATTAAACAGAGTTATAAAACTGTGACTCATGGGATCAGAAAGCAGCAGCATTTCAGTTCCCACAACAAAGAAACCCAGCTAGCTGGGCTCACCTGTAAAATAATAAAACAGGCCAGTGCTTTTTATATCCAATAGCTTTAATGGCATGGGAACGTGAAACACGCCTTTGCCAGAGATTCATCTCTGCTTCACGAGCTCCTTTGAGCTCTCCATGTCAGCTGTGAGCTCCTGAACTCTCTGCAGGTTTCCTGCTTTTCTTTCAGTGGAGAGCAGAGCCGGAGAGCTGACAGCATTCCTGGCCGGCTGCCCCGGTGCTTGGCCACCCGGGCCAGCTCGAAGGAGCGCTGGGGAGGCCGCATTGGGAGGGCAGAAGAGCAAGGGGAAATTTTTCCTGGAAATATCTTTGCTGACTTGCAACTTCCCTGTGCTGGTGTGATTATTTCCAGCACAGCCATGGGTCTGATGAACATGGGCCAGAAGCAATTATGGTGGATCCTAATTGCAGGGTGCAAATCGCATTAGATAATGCTGAAAGAGAAGGGCAGGGAAGGAATATAGCCTTGCTAAACTCGCCCTTGGAAAGACGTGTAAGTGAAATCAAAATGCTTCAGCTGCATAACACGCCTGGGTACACTCATGGGCACCCCCCGCCTGGGCAGTGTGCCCTGGCAAGACCGAACACCACAATTTTAATAGAGCTTTTCTTTAGCAGCTGTGCAGGGTGATGCTGGGGCAGAAAAATTAGAAGAGCAGCTGACCTGGACTACAGCAGAGCAGAGAGAGAGCCCAGCAGCACAGAAGAGCTCTGCTTGCTCCTTCTTCCCTGCTTTCCAAGGGAAAAAGGATGAGCAGCTCCCACTTTTGTGCCCTGTCTTGGAACCCATAAGGCTGAGAATAAACAGGGAAAGAATAAAAAGGCTGCCCTACCAATGCAGATCTGGGGAAGAAGAGAGGACCTGCTTGTCACTCCCCTTAGTCCTTGGAGAAAAACTTCTGGGGCTGGAAGATGATCAAAGGGGCAAGGGAACACAGAGCTCCTTTGCTGCAATGAGCCACATGGGGAGGTGACTCCTGGTAACTGGACCCAGCTGAATTGCATGGTGAGAACTCCTTTGGGTGGACATATCCTTATGTGCTTACAGCACCCTGAGGCAAAGGGAGATCCTTGTGCTTATGGAAGGAAGACCTGGAAAGGTGAGTAGGGAGCATGCAGGGTGCTCAGTGTAGTCCAGAATCTCACAAAGGATGATCATCCCAAAGGGAGGCAGAGCTGTCACAGATGTGGCCATGAACCCAGCTCAATCATGTTGTTGTTCGTCATACAAAATTCTCAGTCTGTGAACAGAATGATGCCAATAAGAGCTTGGGGTAGCCAACAAAAGCAACCTGTGTTGCAGGTAATAGGGAAATAATCTGGCACACATTTTCTTGCTTGTGGAACAAGTGACCTCTTAATTGGGTGCAGTAAGGAACTCCTTCTCTGTACCTGGACCTGCCCTTCCAGAACACAAGATAAAAATATCATTTTTTTGGTTTGCTCAAGGTGTAAATGAAGCTAGGACTACTAGAACATATGAAGCTCCAGGCAGTACACTCTTGATGCCCAGTGTCCTCACTCTTGCAGGGAAGTTAGTGGGTCAAACCAAGCAGGTAACCAGGGAGCTCACACTGACATCTTTATTGCAATGCTAAGACTGGCTGGTTTCTCTCTTCTCTGCCTTTCTGAAAATTACTGGCACTTTCTGAGCTCCTCATCTTTGTCAAGACTGATCAAAAAGTTTGATTTGAGAAGTACTGGGAGGCAATGGCTCACAAACAGACAGACAGAAATGCAGTTGCACAAGCTTTGTCCTACTGGAAAAAAGGCTTAAAAAATCCTCTCTACTAATTTTCTTTTTATTACCAAGATCACTTCAAAACAACATAAAAATTAAAGATAAATCAAAAGTGGCTGTTGCTTAGAAGAAGTTGCATTGAGTGTTTCTGCCTGTATTTCAAGTGACCAAAAGTCTACGCAGCACGTAAGAAAACGTACTCGTTAAGAGATTTACGCTGCACAAGAGCAGGGAAAGTGTGGTTCTGTCTGGTGATAAACACTGTGAGTAACATCTCAAAGTGCATCCATTCGCCTTCTAGAATGTCAAAATTTAGCTGCTCTAAACTGTAGCAGCCAACTCTGTATTTTGATAATGGTAACTGATTCATAGAAGTGTATCAAAGCTCTTGGTAAGTCTTTTGACCTCATGTAAATCATCTTCCCATTTACAGACATTTGAGTGGTTATATATGAAGTTAATTGTGTGCCAGAACATTCCTGAATGATGTACTTCTACCTGCTTTCAATGTATCTGAAAAACGTCCCTGGTCATTGGAGTAAGAATGCTGGAAAACACTTTCTTCCTCATAAAATTAAACATGATTGTCTTTCTGTATCACAAGAGCTGCATGTGATTGTTCAGTCTTTTACCAATACTTTCCAAATTCCTCCCTTCAGCTTCTCCCCAGCCACTATTGAAAACTCAATGGTCCCTGCAGGCTCTCCAGAAGGAAAATAAAGGTCAGAGTCAAGAAAACATGGTCATTCATCCCACATCTTCCTCATTTTTGAACTGCAGTGTGTGAAAAGGTGAATTATTGTGAAGATCAGCACTGAGTAAGCTGACCTCTTCCCTGTTTCCAAGTGGCATATGTGTCTTTTGGCCACTTTTTTCCTACAGTGTATTTGCAGTTACAGCAGCTATGAAAATGGAAATTTAATAGTATCTGTGTGGCTCTTTGGAAAACCTGATTCCATCCCAGGGAATCCTCCATTCCACCCCATATGCCCTCTGGGAAGAAATCCACGTACCTATTTGTAATGCTGGTAAGGCAAATGCCCAAGCCCTGGGCCACTCCGACAGCTGCTATAGCAAATAAAGCAGATCAGGCCTCCTTTCTCTGCTTGGCAAGAATAGTGCTGGAAAATAGCACTGGAAGGAAAGGACAGAGAGGGCCTCACTGATCATGTCTGTGCTCAGCACCGTCATTTCCAACTCACCCCAGGCCAACAGGCTTAAAGCTATGTCAGTCCACAAGACTGCTAATCTATAGGGTGGTAAAGCTGCCATCTACATTTTCATGCCCAGACCACTCCACCTGCCTTTTAGAAGCTTGGGGTGGGGGGTGGGGGGTATGCTTTGTTGCCTATCAGGCCAGAAAGGTGCAGAGGAGACAGGCGGGGATCTCTGTGCTCAGCCCAGGCACCCGCGTTCTCTGAAGTGCAATGGCTCAGCCTGTGATCCAGCTGCCTCCCTGTAAATGGAAAGCATCAGAAAGAATCTTTCATCAGGCTAAAACTGAAGAAGATAGTTTTACAGAAAAAAAATATATATATGAGTAAGCAGGAATGTAGGCCAAGAGTATTAATAATTACTGACTAATGGTCTTTGACACAGTATGAGGAGGGGAAGAGGTAAAGGCTCAGTGTAGTTCATTAACCCACCCAAGCAGAATACCCATGGTTGCAATATTGAATTAGCCTTTTCTGTGACCCAGATAAACTGGGGAAGGAAAATTTCAGGATGGAAAATTGCCATTAGGATTTTGCCCTGCCAGATAATCCAAAAAATACTTAATTTTCATCTTCACTCACTGCTGAAATCAGGCNAATAAGAAAATTGTGCATTGCTTCCCATTTGGCGCTTTTCACTTTCAAAGTTTTTTTGAAGCATTTTGAAAAATCAGCAACTGCTGGGGTCACTTTGGCTCAGCAAACACTTCACTCACTGCTGAAATCAGGCAGTGTGCTGTATAGAGGCGTAAAACCAAGATCCCATAAATGGTGCTCTCTCTCTTCCCACCCAGAAGCACAGAGGGATGCTACATAGGTGGGATGGAGCCACTCAGGCTAGATGCCAACCACAACACAGTCTCATGATGAGCACACCACAATTTTTAATGTTTTTTTCCATCAGGCCCCTTATTTAGGTAAGACATACAGCAAGCGAGGGACTACCAGGTCAGCTCAACCCCATACAGCACTTGAAGCCCAGTCCTCCATCTCTGAGAAAGGCCATCTTTGGAGGATCGAGAAGGTTGAAGAACTGTCCCCCAAGGCAGTCATGCAGCGATTTTCCCCAAAAGATGACTTCCTTCAATCCCCTTTCATGTACACCAATATAGCTTGTGACCCAGAACTACAAACTAGAAATCCATTCCACAAATGCACATATGTTTTTACACTGATCTATTCTGATTGCAGGTACTGCTGTTATCGAGACAGTTGCCTTTTCCTAGCTACACTCCAGCTGTCCCTGAAAAACAGTTGTTTGAAATACCCGAGCCCTCTTCCTCCAGGATATCTGCCATTCCTCTGCAGGAAACTTCACTGCAGGGTCAAGTATAATTCAGATTTCTACACACTCCCTCAGCATAGTTGTCGATATTTCTTTCTCTCAAGGGGAACAAAAAAGCCAATCTATACAAATCTTGATAAAGTATTTCTATTCATAGGATTAAGGATTTCAGTCTTCAGGCTGTACGCTTTATGTCTGTTCCTACATGTCCAAGTATCCCTTGAGTCTGGTCGCTTTGGCGTCTGTAATGCATGTTGACTTAGAGCATTGCAGAATGTGCTGGGTTTCCTACAGTTGTGCAGTAATTTGCTGTTCATTTCCTGTCAACCATCTGCTCAGACCTTACTTTTCTCCCATGTGCAGCATGGTTGAAATCAGAATTGACAGAATCAATATATACAGGAAAACCAGAGAAGTTAATAAAAGAGCTAAAAGTGCAGGGATTTTGAAGGCAGCACAGAGTTGCTCTGTTTTCCTGCCAGTTACCTTAAGTTTCCACAGCATTTGAGTTAAACACTTCAAAAATGTATCTACAAAAACATCCAAGCACATTTTGTTCCTGGCTTTTTTTGGCTGTGCAAGGACAAGTGACCAACTGGTTTTAAAATAATAGCTCTATAGATCTCTTCTGGGGTATATGCCTGGCTTAAGCAGAAAGCAGATCTCTGAGTATTGACTGAAAGGTCATTAAACTGCAGCTGCTCTAGAAATAATGTTAAAACCGCAACTCACACAATGGGAGGCCGCCTGAAGCCTCTCTGTGCTCCATCGCCCCCAGGACAGATTCCTGCTCTCTTTCAAGCTGGGAGGTGCGTCTTAGGTAAAGACTTGGCTGCTGACAGCGGTGGGTGCTACTCCTGGGGTGCTCCCCCCACCTCCTCATGTCGACCATGGCAAACACCTCTTCCCAGTTACAGGGAAAGGCAAGTGCATCAGGACTTCACCATACGGCCAGTGGATTCCCAAGCACAGCAGGCAAGACGGTGCTGGGAGGAGTGTTTTAAGAAATTAAGATTACTTTGCTATAATTATAAAGTCAGAATCTAAGTTGTAGGGCAGTGCACTGGGACTATCTCTTGTGCTGGTTTCTAACCACTGTGTCTCATCACTTGTTCCCTCTATCATGGGGCTATCGGGATTTTTTTTTTTTTTCAGGTGATGGGTTCAACCAGCCTGTACAAACAGGAATGCTGTGGTTGGGTTTGTTCATTTCCATATGAAAAGCACAGACATTTCAGAGCTGAATCAAGAGATTTTATCCCCTCTCTACGAAAGGGAGAAGGTTGTATCTGCCCATACCTCTGTCACCCAGCACCATGAAGAGTGCCATAGAGTTAGATGAGAAGAGTGAACTATTGAATTGACACCTCTTCTCATGAGTGATATATTTCTGGAGATGCCACCTTGTACAGATATTAAAGATTCCTAGTAATCTTGAATGTTTTCCTGCAGATTTAAACAGTTCATGTCATCAGTTAGCCCTATGGTCAGTGCTGCATGCCCGGCTGCCATGGGCTAGATGTGGTGTTTGCAATGATCTTGTGCACAATTCTTCAGAAATGTTACAGAAGCAAAACACGCAGGAATGACACCAAGTGCAAAGGTAGCACAAATCATTTCAGTGAGTATGGTTTTCATTATCAGCAAGGATATCTTACTAAAAAATGGTCAGTAAAGCGTGCGCTCCAAGGCCTATACACACATAAAATAGGCAAATGCTCAACACTGGCAGGAGCATATTTGTTTTGTCAAGTAGCAAAAGAAGAAGAATGTTCCCAGCTGAATAGAAAACGGAAAATAAAATAGCAGGCATCAGCCTAAGGTTTTTTTAAGCTGTCTACTTCTGCTGTTGAATCTGGAGACAGAAGGGACTTTTCATTGTTTTGAAACTCATTCCTTGATCTTTCTGCTGTGCAAAAGGGAAGGCAGAAGGGCAGGATGATTAGACCAAGCCAGAACGATATATCACACTTGGCTACAAAAAGCCTTTGGCTAGGAAGAAACCTCAAGGCCTTTTACGGGTGCAAGGGCCGTGGTTTGCATACAGCAAATACCAAATCAAAGTATATCCTTGCCTATCATGTGTATGGGGATTGTATCTATTAATTTTATACCAAATCCATTAAGAGAAATCATTAGTAGTTATTTCTAAGTTAGACAGAAATTGAATGTTTGATGGGATATCACTAGTTTATTTTGTGATGAATCCAGCATATATTGAGCTGTAATTACTTGGATCTGGGTAAACTCTTGAAGGATGCCATGTGATTACTAAAGGTGCTTTAAATCTCTTTTCCAGCAGAGTTTCATGCTCCTTCCTAGTCTACCAACAAATAGTCACAAAAGTATGCTTCTGTGACCTTATTCACATTTTCAGTTGTTGAAGTTCAATGGCACTGGGATGGGATATTTATAGTAACTTGAGAAATACTAAAGCCTTACTTCCAGTAAGACTAGAAATGTAAACTTTCCTTAAACCTTATTCGTGACAGTTTTGTTCTTTACAACATAGTTAGTGTCACATCCCATTCAGAATCTGGTTTCATCCTTTTCTATGTAAGAATTTAGTACCACCTTTATTGCCCCTCTGCTCAAGCTGTTTTACAGCAATTCATATTTCTTTAGAATACCTAAATACCTAAATTCATAAAGAAAATACTGAACAACACTCGCTTGTTCAGTAAATACTTTTTTCCTGATTTTTGCTAGCTCTCCTCATTTATCATAAAACTCTTAATACTTGGTGTTTTACTTAAAATCAGAGCTTCTGAAATCACATGGCGATGTGAACACTTGTGCTTTTAAAATAACCTTCTCCCACAGAGTTGTAAAATAAAACATTGAAAAATTCATATCACAGGTTTTGGAATTTGATTTACATTTGAAATTTTAAGAAGGGCATCCTTTCTCCAGCTAGGTAAATAAATATTTGTATTAATAGAAATAAAGCAAAAATCTTGTTTTCCTCAAAGGCATTTTGAAAAGAAACTACTGCTGTTGTCTTTGTAAATGACAACAATTTTTACTTTGACCTAAATATTTGACTGCCCACCCTCTTCATAATATTTCAGACCCTGTTAATACCGACCATAGGGAGGTCTACAATAGAATCTTATTAGCATGCTCAAGACTATTTTCAGCTCAGCATGAAGTAGGATGTCTCATTACAGTAACTCCCTGCTGGTTTTGAGTCTTAATTAGTGGCTGATAAAGCACTTTTAAATCTTGAGGTGAAAGATGATATACACTTCCTAAATATTATTACTGATTTACTTACTTTTCCATTCCTGGATGATAATTTTTTACATCATCATTTCCTATTTTAAAAAGAAAAAGCATGAAAAGGCTGTTTAATGACCAAGCTGAGCTCACACTTTACAGATACTGGTTGGTTCACTCTTCGTAGCATTTTATGATAACACCGGGTGCACACATCTCTGTAACAGCTGTGTTGAAATACTGACTGTTCACCTACTGATTTGAAGAACCGGTTAATAAAATTAACTGTAGAAGTAAAAAAGTAAAAAAAAAAAAAACAAAAAACCAACAATAAGATGGATGCATAATTCTCATGTCAAATGATCAACAAATGAGCCAAAGGAAATCAATCTACCAAGAAAATGTTTGACAGGGTCAAAATACGAACAGCAGCTACAGTGCTAAATAAAGTCTAAGTCTGTTTTGATTCATTTCCCTGTACCCTAAATACACTTAGGTTGTAAATAGAACAAGGGAGGGAAGAAAGGTCTAAGGTACTTTCTGTATCTATGAACTCATGCCCATATCCTGGCACAAACAAAAGGTCACATTACCCGATGTCCTTCCATGTGCTACTGCTTGTGTCCTACTGCTGCTAGGAGCCTGAATGCACGCTAATAATAACCACACAATCTAACCTTTCTTAGCAAGGCACACAGTAATAGTGCTACGTACCATACAACAAGGCCCAGCATTCTCAAAAAAATAAATGGGCTTAGCCAGCCAAATTCAGGCATCGGCACTCCACTTGATGTTGACAGCAGTGGGCACCATCAAACCAAAGAGTTCATCTGGACTAAGCTGCGGAAATGAACCCAATAGATAGCTTTCAGCATCCTCTTTCTAATGGAGTGCTTCACATTTGTTTCCCTGTGGCGTGGGCAGCCCACCCTCCTGGGACACGGCTGCAGTGCCAGGGTCTCCTGGGATGCTGGAGAAAATGTGTGATTCCTCAGGGCCTCAGGATGGGGAAGCCGTGTTGCTCCAGCAGTGTGCCCAGCTCACCCCACTCGTCTACAGGTAAAGAAAGGACTGGTATTTCTGCTCCAGAATGTAGCCACCGTGCTTTGCTGTTGGAGCGTATTTGGCTTGGTGTTGGACAAGTCTCCAACAAGTGCAGCAATCAACAGACATGCAGGGCCCTGTGGTGTGTCTGGCTGCACTGCGTCAGGATTTTGGGCAGCACATAGGAGACAACAAGCCCAGTCCATGAAGTGGGTTCCTCCTTCCACTGGAGAGTGATAGATGAAATATCTCCTGGCCCTGCCTCCCGCCCTGCCACTCCTCCATCTTGGGCTCTCGGTGCACACCGCCATGGCAGTACAGCACCAACAGGTGAGAACGGGCACAGCGTGCGAAGCTAAAGCCAAAGAAAACTCGTTATTCTGTCACTGATAACGTTCAACAGCAGGCGCTTTCAGGAAGAAGGACAGGGAACCAGAACTTAATAATTCATTTTTCTCCCGTCTTCAAGGAAACACTTGTCCAGTTCCATGTAAAGTCTTAATATTCATAACGTTCTGCAGTGAGTCTCACCATTTAGCTGTGTGTTGGAGGAAGAAATCTCTCGTGTTTCTTTTGAAGCTGCTACGTAGTGCTTCTCATTCATACTGTGAAGAACACGGTCACCTTTTCTTCTCTTTAAGTTCTTCTGTTTGAGCCACGATTTTACAGACTTCCGTTGGACAACGCAGCAGACGTACAGATAAACAGGGATGCACCACTTGCACCAGTGACCAGAGGGACACAAAATGTTTTCAAAAGCTTCAGGCAAAGACGTTTTCCTCCAAACTGACGTACTCATACTAGCAGTGCTGCTGTGCTGATCATGTTTCCAAAGGTTCTACCATACTCTCACTTCCTTGTGAAATGAAGAAATATAGAAAAAATAACAATCTGTCCTACAGCAAGGAAAGAATATGTTATTAAAGGAGGAGATGCTGGATGATCACGGTGTGAGCCTCTGGCAATTTAAGTGACCAATAGAAAGGTTGTACGAACAGGCTGGAAGCTACCCAGCAAACATTTCTGTTATCAATGCACCTTGTGTTTTGCATGCTGTTTGAGAGGCCAAGAGAGACATGCAGTTGCTGGGGACACGGGGACGAGCCGTCTGCTGATTTTCAGCAGCCAGCTGCGGTGCAGGCGCAAGAACCAGCCGAGGCACCGTGAGAGCCTGAACCGCAGTGTCTGACACAGCTGCTTGCGGCAAATATCACAGTGTGATACTTCACGCCTGTAGAGTCGGGAGCTGTTTTTTCTTTCTTCAGAGAGCTCTCCAGATCAGAAGGAAGAGGTTATACTGGGCATCTGCACCAGAAGAGAGGAGCACTTGGCTTTCCACACAACAGCGATCCACGCAACGTCAGTGCAAACTGCTCGGAAAGCAAAGTGCCTCCTGGGACCCTGTGAAAGTCTGGGTGCATTCAGTAGTCCTACTCTCCACTGGACAAAAGGTCTTCCCAAGAGATTTCTGACACATCACACCAAGGGAAGGTACATGGAGGAGGACACAGTTGTACCCAGTACAACGCCTCCTGAGACAGCCCTTCAGGTCTCTTTGAAGTGCTCCAGTTTGCTCTTGCAGGAATCTGGAGGACAACTTTGCATTACTCTTAGTGCATTTCTCTCTCTTTCAGACGTACTTTTAGACTCTGAAGCTTCATGCTTTTCTGTGAATGTCTCTTGTTATACATTTTCTCACTTCATTGTGGAAGGTCTCAGCGGGTATAGCAAGAACAGCTCTTCAAGGTACTATGAGCTCCAGGGTAAGGCAAAGAGCTTGTGTGTTTTTGCTAAATTCAAAGAGGTTAACATCAAAATATGAATATAACTCCCAAAAACATAGACAAACAAATTCGTATCAGTATAAATATTTCTGTATTCATGGCTGTTGAACAGCAGCAGAGCTCAGCGAGACCATGGGCATGCTTCTGGATCTTCTAATGGTGTGGGTGTGGAAGGGCTGTATGACATGAGGGAAAACACAGTGCAAGCTATGAATTTTCTGATATGCAACGGAGAGCGTGATGGATATGTGCTTTGGGGGGATACTATATGTCAGAAAATGTGTGAGACATCCTGTGGCTGCCCACCACCACCGTATTGTAATTACAGTCCCTCGGCGACCCATCCTCATCAGGACCTCTAGAGATCTGCATAGCAAAAGTCCCTGAAGTGGCGAGAGGAACAGGGCAGCTCTGCCTACAAAAATCCAGGCTGCGAGCAAACACCAGCTGGGTGAAAAGTTCAGCAGTTTTTCCAAAGGAGCTGAAAATTGTGCAAGCAGAGATAAACCACAGCCTTTACAAATGACAAAAAGCTGTGATCCTGGCCAAGTTACACCCCTTCAGGAAATCAGGCATGTACTGGTTTGGCTGTTTTCAGAATCTAACTGCAATCTCCAAATAGTGGATTATAAAAACTTGTGTTCAAGCACTCTGCAACCCTTTTTTCTACAAACTCTTGTGGTCTGGATGCACAATTATTTGTTGCTCACAAATCCTTTTCTAATTCCAGTGTATTTCTTTGTTAGCAGGAAGGTACTGTCACCATAGCTACCCTGAATGCTTCAGTACCACTCTGCACATAGCTTACCATCAGGGAAAGCTGATTTATTCATGTGAAATGTGTTTTGTTGGATTACATTCCCACAAAAGCCTGATTTATTTATACAACAAAGCTGATACCAAAGTATTGACGTGGCAAGACATGTTGGCTGCTCTCTCCTGGTTTTACTTTGTTGGTCCTCAATTATATTGCCAGGTCATGCTCTTAAAATTAGTGACTTATTTCAACAGCAGAATTCCTTTTGTCCCTGACAATGCACTGTCATCTGCCATCCAAGAGGGGAAAGAAAGTGACATTTTGGAGGCTGTGAAAAACACATGAAAATTAATGGATTCAGTGAACCCTGACCCTGCCTCAGAAGGTAATTTATCATTTTGTTCATCTAAATATCAGTGAGGTCTTGGCTCTCTGATGGTTTGCATCACATCCTTCCAGCCAATCCTGATGGCTCTGCCTGGTCTTTCTGGAAAGTGAGAGTGTCACTGAAACACCGTTTTGTTCCTGAGAGCATGCAAAGGTGAGGTAGCCACCGTCTGCAAAGAGCAGGAGGCACCGTGCGGGATCAGAACGCTTCCAGGCACCACAGCTTCTGGGCAGGAGGGTTCAAGTATGAACAAACCCATGGGGCAGAGGGACTGCGGGATTCTTGCTGGAGGAAGGCAAGTATGGGTGCTTCTGCAAACAGCCACATTTGGGGCTAGTAGGAGGCAGGTTTCACTCAGCAAATGGGTTTAACGACCCTTGGCTGCCTTCAGTGTGCTGTCAGCATGACTCAAGCTGTGTCTGCCAGCCCACGAGGACACCAGTGAGGCTGGTGCAAGTTGGTTGAGAAGGGCAAACCCGGGTAGGTTGTTACCCAGAGTCCTGCAAAGAACATGCTGCCTGGTACCTCTGGTACCTTGATATCAATCACCTCGTAATAGAGCGATAGGAGACGTGATCCTGCAACCTTTATGCACAAGAGTAAAGCAAGCAGGAATATCCATCTGCTTAAGCTATATTCACAGACTGAACCGTGGCTGATAGATAGTCAATAAAACATGGGCCAGCAGCAGAGCTGGTGTGAGTCCACGTACATTAGCATTGCTGAGATCAGTGTTCTTGACCTATTGACTGTACCAATACTGCTGCTGGTATGATGAAGAGTCTAACAGGGACAGAGTGGAAAAGAAAGACAAATATCTACATAAAACCTTTCTAAATAAAAGCCAGGTTTCCAAGAAACCATGAAAATGAAGATGAATAAAATACCCTGCAGTTAGGTTTCCTCAGTCTGCAGATGGGATCCATTTTTCCTAAAAATCCAAGTATCAGGAGATAATCCATGCTATCCTAAAAGCAGTGCTGGGATGATGGTCCTTCCAGATGTGCTTGTCTGCCCCCCTAAGTGATCTCTAAAATTTTAGAAGGCTGAAGGCAGCTGAGATGATTCCTGTGCTATGAGGGAAAGTGCATGCAGTACCTTGCTGCAGATAGGCAGACGGTGAGCACGGAGTGTGTCGGCTTGGGTCTTTGTGGGGTTGTTTGTAGCGAAGAACATTCAGAAGCTGTCTCCCCTGCCCATTGCTATAAGCTTGCCCTCAGACAGCCCTAGCTATGCCAAAGCCAAGTACCAGTCACCACAGCAAGCATGGGCGGCCAGTGACCAGTAGAGGTGCCTCATTCACACACGAGGCTCCAACAGCTTTTGGTTGCTTCAGTCACAGAGGAGGCAGGGAGGCTCAGTTTCCATTCTCCCAGCTCCTGTTGGAGGAAATTCCTTCTGGACCAGACCGGCACCCTGGCCAGAGGGACATGGTCACTCTGGAGGACCTGTCTGACTCGGTCCCTCCAGGTCTGCTGGACAGATCTGTAACAGCACAAATGACATGAAGGTGACATGAAGGTTATGAAGATTTGTCAGCATCAGGCTCAAGTCACCCAAAAAATCTGTTAATGCCGCAATACCCTTCCACAAATCATTAATATAAACAGAATCGGGGTCTACCTTGCTGTGATCACAGCTCCACCTGATGCTCCAGCCAGTTCCTTTTATTGAGAATTTTAAAACTAATTACAATGGCTAAATCTGCAGGCAGAAGCAATGGACAAATCAATCCTATTTATGCTTACAGGATTTTATCACCTTGGCTCTTGGCTAAGGGAATTAGCCTGTACGAAGACGTGAACAGCGTTTGGGGGTCTCTGAACAACTCATGAGCTAAAAATTAACTCATTGATGCTCCCCTTGGAGGCAATTACCTTCCTCTGCCTATTAAGACGACACCTGACAAGATTATTTACCACCTCATTACACTGTTTTGTGTAATTCAGCTGCTTTGTTTTCCACATTAAGCACTATTAGAAAACATCTACTTTGTGGCATCGGCAGGCTAGACGATATCCACGGGCTTTCAGTAAGAGTGGGGAAGGATGATAAAATACTGAACAACCCCAAATCACACACAACTATCAAGGTACACGAGGCCACATTTTGGCCAAGCACCACAGCCGCTGATGGACCTCTGAGGATATTCATAACAGATTTAACCGTCCCCAAAAGGTATTAGCCTTGCACGCTGGAAGAAGCCACTACTTCTGTGATCGATGAAAATCTTACCCAGTTGCTTTCCTGTCTTGGGGATAAAAAAGTGATTTTTTTAGATCAGGACAAGAAGTCAAAATCTTGGAAGCTTGAAACTACATGTCAAAAAAGCTTGACATCAGTAGAAAATATTTTGGTTTGATGTCATACAGCATTTGCCAAAAATATTAGCTTAAATAATTAAAGCCATTTTGAGCCACAAATATCACCTTCTTGTGTTAAAAACATCACCAGGTCTTCCAAAATTGAAAAACCTGTAAAGGCCAATGTTCTCCTGGGAAGAACTTCAGTTTTGACAAGTATTACTTTTTCTATCTATTTATTTATTCAATAGACACAAATTCTAAATGTATACATCTTCTGCAAATCAATGATGACCTTCACCAAAGAATTGCTCTCAGATCCTTCACACATAGGAATAAAGCACATCATACAGAACTTATCTGAGGAACATGTCTGAACAAAATCTGCTTTTCCCTGTTTTCAATATGTGCTTGGAGATATTTAATGTGCACAAACAGCACAGGCATTTTTCTTCATAATGAGATTGTACATTTTGATCAATCACAATTTGTTCAAAGCTTATAAAAATTAATTATATGCATTTCCTGAAAAAACCATCAGACAATATTTACATTTCTGTCCAATTCACATTCACTGTACATTGACTAATCTGTCTGCACTCAAGGAATTGGGGGGACACAGGCTGGTTAGTTTATAAGTGTGTATATAATACATAGCACCATGTTGATCCCTGGTTTTGATCAGTAGCTTTGAGCAAAGCCAGTCTTAAATAAATGCCAGGCTGATGTTTTTATTTTTTTTTTAGAATAAGACAACTGATATTTGTGTAGTCAGAGGTGCTAAATTTCATTCTGGCTCAGGAGGTATTCTGAAGGAATATGTATTTCTTTCCAGATCTTGGTTGAGTTCCACATATATTTTGGGACTGCAAGGCAAGAACATAATACTGCAGATGACATATTGTTATTTCATGGCTAGAGCAGAAAAGTTGTTTGGCATCTTAAGTTATGTAATTGTATTAAGGCAGAGCTTCCTTTGCATTTAAACCACTTTTTTTACACTTTGCATATTTATTGCAAACCTACAGCAACTGAAATATCAACGTTATTTTGCTTCCGCCAAACTCCCTGCCAAAATCCTGCGGCCAGTACTGGGAAAGGAGTTCAGAGAGTTTAGCTCTGAGTGCCACAGAGTTTTACATTTGTTCCAGGAAATTGCTTCTGGCCAGATATTTGATAAAAAAAAAAGCAAAATGTTCAGAAGGCTGGAAAAATTAATGAATTTCTCTTGTAACTGAATAGTGGCCTCAGGGGTTAAGCATGGGAAATCAAGGCTGTGTTTGGGCTCTGAAACCTATGTATAAAATGAGGTAAATTAGCACAGCTCAATTTTCCCCTTGTCTCAGACTTGCAAATAGTCACCTTGTCAATGTGCTGTGAAGATGAATTACTCAAGATTACTTTTTTTAGTCCTAAGAAGCCCTAAGTGTTGTTAATGATTATTCCCATAGTACCGTCAATCGTCATAAATCTCTTCTAAGCCATGGTCTAGCAAAGGCAGCCCAAGGCAGGATTCCAGGTATTCCTGAATTCAGAACCCAGTCATTAGAGTAACTCATCATATATCCTTCACCAAACCAGTTGCATCTAGGTTGCAAGGGGTATTTAGGCACTGCAGGATGTAAATGACTGAAGCTAATATTGAAAATGAGACCATGAAGTTACTGTGCTCGTCGCAAGCCTAACTGAAGAGACATCAAGGCATCTCAATTCTGTACTCTGCCAAGCAGGACAAACGCAAACTGTCCACTGCAGGAAAAAATGAGAAATAATGCATGTAAAGTGCTCTGAGAATTTAAAGAAGATGTAAAAAGTATCTTACCTTATTGTCATCGCAGTGTTAAGGTGCAATACTTAAATAGAATAGGCACTTCTTTGGCTGAGGCACTTCTCTGGGATAACTGAGGCAATGCCTGAGAGAATTCAGGGCTAGACAGACATACAGAGAAAAACGCAAGGGTTTCACACGATCTTTTTCGGTTGGTGAACTTACGAAGAATACTTATTATGCATCAGATAGGGTGATGCAAGCAGCCAAGGAAACTTCTGTAGTGGCCATGGGTCCACATCTTGTGCCTTTTGACACTTTCAGATGCCACCTTTGAAAGCTGATGGTGAATCTTCAACAGCCTGAAGAGCCCCAACCTCAAATGCAAAGGCATCAATGGATAGACCAGGACAGACTGAAACAGCATTCCCAAGTCACCCTATATGAAACCAGTTTTACTTCCTTTTGAAAACTTCTACAGGGTATAGTTATTGCCCAGTCAATACCCAAGTTACACTGCTTAATAAAGAAAATAACTTACTTTCTTTATTCCAACACCAATGAGAGCTAGAGACGACGTTTCATGTTCCTTGGCCCATGGAAATGCCACATGTATTACAAAACATATCCTGACTTGATTAAGGAGATCATAAGTTACTCTGTTTGCCTGAGGTGAGGTTAGACTGTTTGATGAAGTAAGAGACTATTTTGTGAGTTAGAACCATTCTAATAGAGCTTGCACTGTGCATAACGTAATGTATAGACTTCATGAAGAGGGATGGTAAGGTAAGCATCATTCCAGATATTTGAAATGAGACAAATCAATGGAAATGAGAAAACCAATTGTCCATACTGGTGTCAGTAAATTACTTGATTTCCTTGGCTTTGTTTTAATGAGATTTTCTAATGAACAACTTCCTTCTTTAATTGCCTACTAAAAAGCCAATGACTATGAACTGACTTTTTTTTTTAACTTTAAATAGTTATTTCAAATTACACGGTCCATTTCCTTGCTGTAAAAACATTTTGCTGTTTTGCACCAATGTTTGCGCTCTTGGTGATGGGACCGGCTTTGGGCCATGGTGGCACACGTTTACCAGCCAGCCCACTGTTTGAACAGGTCTCATAGCAGTATGAAATGCAACAGCAGATGTTATAAAATTTCAACGTAATTTCAGGGAAAATACTGCCGGTGATTGCTCGTGGCATTATTCCTGTCTGGTTTAACTCAGTTCATTTCACAGGTGTAAAAATAACCTCTATCGTCTCCCTGCTGCCCTTTAAATCGGTTATACACAGGGCCACGTATATAAAGCTGCATTATCTTACTTCCCATGTAGCAAAAGGCACAGCGGACAGGTCTCGTCCTCCCTATACCTGGGATCAATCCTGGCTGCAGCAGTGACACAGAAGCCCAGGAGCTGTGGGCACACTCGGTTACAAGGTGCCGCATTATTCCCCATGGAATCCAGCACAAGTCTTCAAGCTTCTTGAAGACCTGCCAGCTGGAAGCGTCCCAGCGCGGAGCATGCAGGCGAGAGGCTGGAGCGTGCTGCGTTGGGGCAACCACCCCCTCCGCCAGTGCAGACACTGGGGGTTGTGAGGGGAGGGACAGTGGGGTGCTGGGGCCAGCGCCCCCCCAGCTCTGCGGCAGGGCAGTGCCTTCTTCCCCTCCCAGCAACGGGCGCTCCCTGGGGCAAGCCCTGCTGCTTTCTGTCCCTTTGCCTTGCAGCAGACCAAAACCCAAAAATTAGCCCATTTACAGTGAAACCTCCAGCATTCTGAAGGGACTGTAGATGCTCCATGAACGTCAGCGCTTGGTAGCTGACTCTGTCACCACTTCTAATGGTAGATTTTGGCCCCTTGAGAACTAATCTGATGACCTGAGATCTGTTAATTGCTGCTCCCTGAAGCGCCAGTAGATAACCCATGCATAAATCACCACAGAACACCAGAAATGCATTGCTTTTTTTTCCCCGCCCTCTGTCAGCTCTCCCAGCTTCTAAGCATGACATTCAAAGAGGAAGGTCAGGGCAGGCTAGGAGAAAGAGATCCAATGTTTTTGCAGGGATTTTGACCACAAATGTTCTCATCACTAGGCTGTGCAGTACAAAAAGAGTTGCACTTGTATGGTTAAAGTGTTAAATATTACAGCTGGTTCCCTACTGTTGTTTAAAATAATGCATTCCTTCACAAAAAGCCAGCAAGTTTATTTGACTGATGGAGAGAAGAGAGTTTGGGTCTTCTCTCCCCTGATCCAGGGGCAGGAATCGCTCTGGTGCTGCAGTGGGGGTTGTGCCAATGTGGCAGCAGCTGCAAAGAGAGTAAAACCAGCAGCAGCGGGTCTGGCTGATCGCTGCGCAGATTTAGGTTTCTTATTAGGAAAGTCACTCCTCAGTCATTCCTAAAAGCATCAGAAAGGCCTTTCTCCAGGTCCTCGTGGTGCTTGGTTGCTGCCCCAGCCGCCAGGAAGCAACGGTGTTGGCACCTGTTACCGTCACGCTCTCTTTTACTGTGTCAGTTCATAGAGTTCAAGGGGTCCAACTGCACATCGATTCACAGCTCCAAAATCCCTCCCATCAGGCACATAAATGCCAGATGCTCTGAAGTTTCAATCTGCTGTAGATTATATTTGACTCAAGCTGCCACGGGCTGACAAGAACTTCGACAGTAAAGCAAACGTTCATGCAAAACAACTAATTCTGTTTTAAGCGATCATTTCCAGAACAATTCTGCAATTTCTGAGTGGCCAATAGCATTAGAAGATTCCAATGTTTTAAAGCTTTTTTAAGACAAATTGCCAGTTTTCCAAGTGTAAACCACCTGGATTAATCTTTAACCACATTCATTCCAAGAATGTGGAGCTAATTGGTTGCTAAATCACATTTTACAAGTGCAATGCATAAATAAGTGGTAACAAGTGTTGCTAGCTACTTTGACAAGGATGGTGAAGAAAGATAGAGGCAAAACTGCCATTTTAAATGTTTTGCCCTAAGGGCTTGTGTCTTGTATTGGAAGCACATACTTACCCTATTTGCAAATATAGTTTGTTCAGTGTCCCAGACTTCACATAGTCCAAGTAATCTCTGTTGTTAGCCTGAACAGATACATTTGATCTAATTCAATGCATGGAGAAAACCCAAAAAATTCAATCAAAACAGTAACAGGAATACCGATAACCTTTCCACATCCGCTTTATGGGCTGCAAGGCAGTTTGTGTGGACAAGACAAGCATGAAGCAAGATCCATATCAACAAACCAGCTGGCCAGCACTGTCCTTGGAAAGCCACCCTGACTTCATCCCATGAGCTTTTCTCCTCTGCTGTTGGGCTGCGTACCCCATGTCTTCAAGCCAAACTAATGCAATGCCCAACTGTATTGGATCCTACTGCTTTCTTTGTAGGGTAATCACACGTACTTCTGGGCGAACCAAGAAGACAAGGAAACTAAGCATGTAGCCCACTGGAGAAAAAACCCCCAACCTTGCTCTGTGCTCCTCCATGCTCTAGTGTTGTTCATGTTCCTCCATTGCAGAGCTGTTTGGTTAGACACAGCCTGAGAGACTTGGGATACTTTGTTCAATTCCCTGCTCTTCCGCAGACTCTATGCCTGATCCTTGACAAATCCCTTTGAAAGACATTTAGGCACCCAAATTCCATTTATAGCAACTACAGGCAAACTTCAAAATAATTTGTGGTCATTACTGGGCTTCGGTCCCCATTATAAACACAATTATACATCCTATCACTTCAGAGTGTCCACAGTAACATGAGGGGCATGGCAGAGCCAACCGATGACCTTTGGAGGTCCCTCCCAACCAACATTTTGAAACCTATGATACTGTGAACTGGTCAGTCTACTCCAGATTCAGACTCCAGAGTGAAATAACATTTTGGCAGCTAGGATGGTCGTGTGAACCAGACCTTCATCTCAAGTCAGTAACACTTTGAAGACTTCATCAAGTCTGATACCTTCTCCCATATGGATGTTTCTGTCTCATACAGCTTGGAAGGCTTTTTGGTCAGAGTGGACCCTCTCTTTCCTCAGAGAAAACTGCAGCAACCTTTTGGTATGGACAGGGAAACCAGCTCACCCCATCCTGCTGGGACACTACCACAGGCTGCCACCCAAACCAGCCTCTCCCAGGCAGCCCACATCACAACCTGCCTCAGCTTTGTCCAGACTGTCAGCAAAGTTCCCAAACACCATCTGAAGTGAAATGCTCAGGAGCAAGGAAGCTCTTCCCTGACCGTTGCAGGAATGCTGGGAAAACCAGCATAAGTCAAGACAACTCAGTATCAACCCCTCATCCTGAAATATTCCTCTACCGCAGAAGGAGACAGGTTTTACACTACCTTCTCCTGACAACCGATGGTCTCACAGAGAAGGGAGCTCTGCCCACCCCACCTTTCATTGCAGCCCAACATAAAGCACAGAAGGCTGGGGTTTCCAGTCATCAGTCTCTGCTCCTGAGCTTGCCTGCTCTGACCTCCAAGATCCAGCATGTCCTACCAGACCCCATCAGCTCTTCTCTTTGAAGGGATTTCAGCAGACTCTGAACAGGGCTTAAAAAAAGTAAGTAAGTTAGTACAGACACACTTTTGATTTGTATCAAGTTCTCTTTAGCTTCATATTTCTTCAGAGCTTTACTTTATATCCTTCTACTTGCCCCAGTGACCACATCCCATTTTATGTGGGATGCATGCACAACTACCCTTATGTTTTCATTCAAGCTTTTCCATTACCTTTTACACTTAACCTCTGTACGCATCCCACCACTTCACTGTAAATAAATCTAGCCCTGACTCTTAGGTCAGCTATTCCTCCATTCTCAGTTTCTAGTCTATTAGACATGCAATACTGAGGGACAACCTGGGGTGAAAAGTTGGGGTTTTTTGGACACCGGAGTATGAGCAGACATAAACTCAAACATGAAATATTTGATCTAAGCATAGAGGTAATTACAGTTGTGCTGGTCATCCATAACTCCCTTTCTCACCAATGCTGATATTTTAGGGATCCTATGTAGGAATCACTGTATCTCTTGGTTGACTAGAGGGGAAGGTGGCTAGCTCCTTGTTGCCATACCGAAGTCGGTCTGATGAATCCTGCTCAACATGTCTGCAGGCACTCCCCAGCTCTGTTGGACACTAAATTGACAGCCTTCATCTTGCAGGCTGCTGCTGCAAGAAATTGCCTCTTTCTCTCCCCGTTGTTACAGCTCATTCATTTGCTCTGCAGCTCCCAGCCACATGGCGTGCACGGCCTGGACTATTTACATTTCTCTGAGTTAAAAAAAGAAAAGAGACAGTCAGGATACTATTTCTCCCAATCAAGTCAGGAAAACATTCTCTTTCTCCTGTCAGGCAGTGTTAGACAATATACACACGAAAGTCTAGAGCTCTGCTCTGGATGTCTGAATTTGCTGCATTTCCCAGGTGTGCTCAGTGGGATTGCAATTCAGACGACTGAAAGAGTAGATCATAATTCTCTTCTTCCATCCCAGACTGACAGCCCAGACTGTACCTTTGCTCCATGCAGACTACGTCTTTATTCATTTTTAGTATGGTCAGATATTTGATCTGCAGAAGAACTACCAGGTCAGAAAATGCAGAGGCTGTCCTGAATTATGATGATGCTGTTATCACTAACAGCTCTTTGGTAACAGAAAACAACACAGTGTGCTGGGCGCCGGACAGATATGAAACAAAAAAATAGGTATGAATCCCAAGACCTTAGAGAAATAGTTGTCACACCCTGTAAACGATCACATCACCACTAATGAACTTTCACTACATAGCACATATGGCCCTGAGCAAACCAAAGGGCAGGATTTCAGCCTCTGCTAAGCTGCATCAAGTTGTGCTAATTAGGAAGCCCCAGTTCTGTTTCTCCTTCTTCTGCCTAATGACCAAGTCATCTGCGAATTACCAACTCGTGCTTAACCACCACGTGCAAACACTCTGAGATCTCACGCTGGAAGCCATTATAAAGTTAGGTATTATTAATTCAGTACAAGACTTCAGAAAATATGAGAAGAGCGTGGTATTTGAGCAACAGTAATGGCAGCATGGAAGATAGCTTTTTAAGTCTAACGCCTAGCAGTGGGGGGAATCTGGCTCTGCTCATTGCTTTCTGTCCTGAGCTCCTCCAGGCAGCTCTCACCACAAATGAGGCTGAATCCCTCCTAGCTGGAAGCCATGTCAGGAAGGACTCGGCGTAATGAGGCTGCTGCCAAAAATGACAAGCAGGGGATGGAGTTTCAACCTTTGAGAGCAGACAGGATGACTGGCTTGGTTACTAAAGGTCTGTGCAGCAAGGGCAGGCAAAGGGAGATTCACTCCAAGGAGGTGTCTGGGCAGTTTTCTTGCTTTCAGGACAAGGGGCCTAGAGACTTTTGCAGAGGCAGAATACATTGAATGGATGTTTAGAAACAAGATTCCTGGCATACCCTGCTCACAGCACTTTGGAAATTGCTACGATGAGCATCCAGCACTGTATGGCTGCTCTGCTGCTCCTCTTCCTGGAAAAAAAAGGGAGTGTAAAATGAGAAAATCTTTCTGGGAAAATAGAAAGATAACCAAATTACTCTCAAATTCATATGAAAAAGACCTCAAATTTGGGTCAGTGAATCACCATTGCTGGCAAGTAGCTTTCAAATAAGTCACTGTTCGGATGCTTTGATTCCAGTGGCTCGGTAGCTAACCTTTGGTACATAGCTGAGCTGCTGCCATCAGCAGCAGGGAGGGGGTACATAAGGCACAAGGGATTTTGCAGGACAGAGGGTGGCCTTTTTCAAAAATGCCAATCTGGATAGCAGTGATGACCTCACATCATCCTCCTTAAAGAACACATACACCCATGGGAAATACCGCTCACGTCCCTATTACTCTAGGGTTTGAGCTCCTGAAAATACTGCACAGTGAAGCTTGTGCTTTTGTAGCAGCTATAAAATGTACATAAATATAACACACTTTTTCCTTTGCTCCTTTCTGCCTGAGTGTACTTTGTCCCAGTTATTTCTCTGTGTCAGATGGCAATTTATTGTCAGCAATATGTATAAGAAAAAGGCACAAAAGTGCATGAGGTCAATCCCTCATGAGTGCCCAGGGAGACAAACCCAAAGCTTCCAGTGGGAGCTATAGGAATTAGATGTTATAGACGTTATATCGTATCGGCTTTGCTGTGTGGGGCTGCATACCTTTGCTGTACGTAGCTCTGTGTGACAGTGCTTGCTGGTTGTTTATTCTGCAATGTGAGCCACACAGTTGCTGGAACAAACACAACATATGTCCCTGATTTTGTTTCCATGCCCTGCTCAACAAACAGAGAAAACGGTGAGACACACTTGGCTTTTTATGAAAACAGAAAGAAGGCAAAATACGTTGGATATGAGATTTTATTAGTTCCCTGGCACCATTACCCTTCCTGTACAGCAGGAGTAGACGAGGAATAGCATCCTAGATCTGCAGAGCAGGAGCTCCAGCTGGGGTGGATCTGCCAGATGTCCCTGCAGGGATGCTGCATGCCATGAGGTGCCCACACACCACCCCCAGCCCAGGCTTTGGCCACAGAACCAGCCCAGGGTGAGGGAAGGACAGAGGACAAGAGGGCTAAAGAGGTCCCTGCCCTTGAGAGCCAGCTCCACACTAAGCAGTGGAGTCCAGGGCAAGTCATGTCCAGCTCTCCTCCTTCCGCAGCTCTGAGGTCCACAGGACATCTCTTGAGACTCCCACTGATGGGAAGACTTGTGTAAGTCGATGCCCTATGGGCAGTAGGTAGTAATGTTGAGTTCGAGTATCTCTTTCCTGATGTCACAACATTAGCTCCCCTGTGGTCTGCCAACTTGACTCGTAGCAGGACAGAAGATACTCCCTGAGTCCCTGCTATGTAATGAGCCCACGTGAACTCCTGGATCCCCTGTGGAGGGTAGAACAAAACCTCAGCACTGCAGATGAGACTGAAACCTCCGCTACATGAAGGGGTAATTCTGCTTTGCCTGAGTTTATAGATTAACCTCTCGTGTCTCACCATTCCTTCCACGTGGGAAATTTTCTGAGCATCTTGCAAATGTTGCATTTCAGCATCTCATCAGCAATTTGATTTGGGGGGTTTGTTTTGTTCTCTTCAGCCTCTGTTTTGAAATATCTTTGAACATTAAAGATGAATAAGCTGATCTGGGAATGCTGATGAAACATGGCTATCCTGAGTCAGTTGTAAAACAGTTCTGCTTGTGGTTTATGCCTATCTCTCACTGAAATTTCCTGCCCATTAAGAGAGGCATTGAAGAAAAGAAAAGTTTTAAACCATGTAATTTGTGCAGTGTAATAATAGGCCAGACTGAATAGTCAAGTTAAATCAAAGCACTGCTTTTGATAGAATTATTCCTATTTACAACAACAAAGACACACCGTGTGTACTTATCATTATTCACAGCCTCTACTGCCTTTGCTCTGCTCACCATCCCTCCCGCATCTGAAAGAAAGCAACTTAAATTGCTATTGATTCTGATTACCTCTAATAAAAAGTTAATCCTTAGGAAGTGTTGTTCAAATGCAGCCTGTACGTCAGTCTTCACTGGGCAGCCGCAAGCCCTTGTCTAGTAAAATCCGAGGAGCACACTGGATTTAAGGCTGAGTTTTTTGTCATTGCTACTTTTCATGCATGACAAATGAGGCCGGGACTTTCACCTTAATGATGTGGCCAATCTACAATCTCTTCCAGGAGAGTTTTTATCAACAGTGTTGTTGCTTTTCTATTTTGCCATCTGTTGGTTTCTCTAAGAAACACCTTTTTTTCAGTGGGTGGGTTGTTTTTTTTTTTAAATCCTAAAAACTTTCCAGTTAAAATATAGTTAGGTTTATTTAGGAAATATGGATGCCTGCAATGCAGACGTTTACCTCTATGCTAAGCATTACCTCCTTGTTTCAATTGGCGCAGAATAATAGAGTATTTCAGGATTCTGGTCATTCCATCATAAAGCAAATACTTAAAATGAATCAGACGAGCCCTTAACATCCCTGTTTGTCCCCAGAGCTTAAAGGGAGTCTTCCTCAAAGATATCTACAGCCAAATGGGAGTTATCACAGTATCTTTGCTCATATTCAGCAGCACCTATCCATTTTATAAATGCATAGATATATGTATTTCTAATACAGTTAATGAGATTTAATACATTTATACATGTTTAATTTTATTGGCAAGCAGCAATACAACAGTATTTGATTGTATTCCTAATACAGTCAGATACAATGTAATACATCTGGACCTAACCACTTGAAAATGTTTCACTGTGTCCTACAGGAGGCTGGGGTGGTCATTAATGGCTCTTCCTAACCTCAAAATCTCTTATTCTTCAATGGGATTTTGTAGATATCTCTTTGATGTACTCACTACTGATTCATTGCCCTGTCCAAGCCAGACTGAGCTACCACGGTGCTTACCATGGGCTGGATCAAACCAACTCCTGTTGATATCAGCAAGGAGGATAAGACTTCTGGTCCTGTTTGCAATGTGTGCTCTGATGGCTTACCTAGCTTGAAAATGTTATATCTATCCCAATTTTCCTCTGTTAACACACTGGAGAGTTAATTAATTTACCTGTACTGAGTGGAAACTAACCTGACAGTAGGCTCTGTTTTGCTGCACAATTAACTAATGCACAAATGTGAATTAGTTCCATTTATTTTGTACACTCATGTCCTGGTTTGAGGTAAAACAGACAACTGAGTAATTCACCTGACATCCTGTGTTTGCAGAAAGGGGTTTTCAAAAAAGCCATCTGTTCACCTCGGAGTAGCATGTGGAAAGATACTTGATAACTGCATTAGACTATAGGCCTACTCAGCAAAGCATTAACAAAATAAACATAATTGGTATTTTTATATTAACAGAGTGCAGTCCTAGATTCAACTAGGATGGTGATTAAAAAGTTGAGGATATTTTAATGTTTGCTTTTGCCCTTTTCTGCAGATTTCCTCATATTTCTTCTTATAAGGTTTTTGAGGCTTTTAATGGTCTCTCTGTTGCCACCAGGACTCACCACTCATCAGTGGGGCCTTCGACTTTGTTCTGTGGAAGACATCCATAAAGACCAGTTACATCTGCTGTTGGGTGAGAGCTGCAATATCCATAAAGACACGGAAAGAAACACTCCCTTTCCCACAGCGTTTAGTTGAGGTGCAATTCAACTCAATACCAACCTAAAATGATGCAGCCAGAGCTCATGAAAGCCCTCAGCAATTATTTGCTTACCAGGGCAGCTCAATTTTTTCCTCTGTTACTTAGTCTGCAAGGTTGGTTTTAATCTCAATTAATCTGATCACATAGAAGTCAAGCTCTAGTCTGAGACACCTACCTAAGCATCTTCCATTAGTTGGTGGGCACTTCCAAAGGAAGCACTCATTACACTTTGAAAAGAATAGCAAAGGCAAGTGGAGAAAGTTCCTATTTCTTTCTCAAGGTTATACTGGGACCTTGGAAAACTAGTTTAGAGGAGATGGCTAACTCTTAGCTGGAGACGGATGGATGCACTCCCACCAGCCAAGCAACAGGAGTAGACAGCACCCTGTAAGGATTTAAGAACAATTGCGTTTTCCTAGTAACAAGCATATGGTTGTCAAGGACCCTTCTGGGTTTCCTAAGTAGGGTAGAGCTTAATATAGGGAGACACTGCCCACCACTTTGAGTCGGTGGGGAAAGGAAGCCTTTCCCTTGCTGTCAGGAGAGGTGATGAGGCAGGCGAGCCTCCAGCGGAGCATCTGCCACCTGCTTTCTCCCAGCTCTCTGATCTCATTTATGTTGTGCTATCTCTATAGCATGGACCATCTCTTGCTATACACAGGTGCACTCTGCCGCAGGGAGCTCGCGTTCCTAAGTACAGACCTCAAAGCAGTATGGTGGTTCAGATGATTAATAATGATGATGACGATAGATAACACACTACACTGAGAAAGCTTGGGAGAAGAGCCCTTGGAAAGTGGGCTACTACTAGGACAAGGCTGTGTCCATCTAGCTTTTATGCTGAGTTCCTACACACATGCTCAACATCCTCATTTCAGCTTTTGCCACCTAAAAAAGACAAATGAACCTGAAACACCAACAATGCTTAGTGGCAACAAATCTATAGCATAAAAAGAATCAGGATCTCAAAGCTGGACTGACCTGTGGGAAAGATGCCCACAGGAACTGGACCAAGGGGAAGCTCTTATTTTCCAACAGTGCTCTGGGAACAGAGGTGCCCTTCATCGCTCAGAGGAGCTTTGTTCTGGAACACTGTTATCTCAGAAAATACTACTGACATGTTTGCTGGGGATACTAAGGAGGTCAGACCAGCTACGGAGTAAGTTCATTTTATAACATCTTATGAAAGGTTTTTATTTTTATATGGCTTTTGACCTCAAGTGTAAAGGAAACGTCAATCCACACTGTAATGTGAGGTCCAGTGAATGCAGACAGGTCAGATATTTCCACATCAGCTGCAAGACCTTTAGAAGTACACACAGGCTAGCAGGGCTCTCTCTCGCGCAGTGTGTGTTAAAGATAAGCAATGGATAGATTGCTTGTCAGCAACAGTGGAGAGAAAATTTTACCAGTAACATTTTTCTTTCATCTGCCCAGGGGTGAGAGATAAAGCGTGAGTGTGCAGACCCCTGAAGGAGAGGGAACCTGGGGAAGGTCACGGACTGGCATCAGAAGGTGGGATATTTCAGGTTTGCTGTATGAGCTCAGAGAAACCAGTATCCCATTTTGGTCCTCCCAGTTCTCTTTGATGGTCTTGTTTGTTTAGATAACTCCCTCCTCCTGCAGCAAGCTTTTGGGGCAGTGACCTACAGCTTTCCATTGCTGCCAGGCTTTCCTCTCACTATGGCAATATTAATAAACTTGCTGGAAAGAGATTTGGTCAGTCCCTGAAAGGAAATCACATTCTACCAAAAGTCTCGGTCTTTCACCCAAATCCTTTCATATCCCTGTAGCCTTCCCCTGGCACAGCAGGTGCTTCTGTGTCCCAGGACCTGACCTTGTAGCATTCAGCTCTTCTTCGGATGTAAAAACAAATCCCACACTGCTACATCCCTGCAGAATAAGTGGAGCATTAAGAGCCGGGATATATCCTGTATGGAAAATAAGCTAGCTGGATTTCTTTGGTACTTTTTAAAAGCATGCTTTGTATTGAAAAACATCTTGAAGTCCCAGTTCCCTCTTACTGCAGCATTATCCTCTGAGCTACAAGCTGTGGAGTGATCTGCTTGCTGCCCTCAGAAAATTAGGAGTCCATGCGTTTGGAGACAAAGTAGTTCCCCTGCAGGGAGCTGGATGACTATTTTCAAGACAGCCATGTAATTAGCTGGCAGTCTGCCATCATCACACAAAAATCAGAGGATGCTTAAGAGGAGACAGTTTTCAACCCAGGACTTCAATGCAGACTTAACAGGCAGTAACTTTATTTTTTAATGAGGCAACAAGGCCCTGGACATTCACATTTCAGAGAGGTAAATCACCTCAGATGACATAAGTCCCTGAAATATTTCAGCAGCTCCTAAAGACAGAGCAGAGCTCTAGATCCAAATACCATGCTTGGTTTCCTGGCTAGCGTTTTTGGGTAATTAAACACGCAGGTAGCAAAGTGTGGAAGGAAAGCAGAGGCTATTCCCAGGGATCCCACACAAGTTCCTGGCTGCCAGTGGAGGCTTGGTCCCTCTGCAATGGGGCTGCTGCTGATGGAAGAACCAGACGCAGCATGGAGAGGCCAGCCCTGCTCCTGATCTCTTTCCCATCCCAGCTCAGCCAAGTACAGGAAAACGGCCTTGCAGAGGGTTCCCTAGAAAAACCTAAAATGAGTGCCGCTGAAAGGAAATGCAATCCTTGCTTGGGGTTTCTACAAGCATTTGTGAATGATGATAAAAATGAGGCTTCTTTCCAAATACACAGCTGCAGCAGACCCACTACAATTTGTTGTGGGGGGGGGGGGAAGCCCCTCTCCCCTCCTTACCCGTTCTGGTTATGACTTACTTTTCCCATGCAGCAGGGTTTTGTAAAGACTGGCATTGACCACAGGACAGGATGGCAGGATTGAGTGACCCTTTGAAATCTTTGCTGCAAAGTAAATCCCTTCTCCGCACGCTGGGAATATAAAGAGATTCATTCTGTTGTCGCCACCACAGACAAACCATCCCTTTCAGAAAGATGTTTGAAAGATAACCTAAAGCAGGTGTCACAGCAGTGCCAAACTGTTCAGGCTGGAAGGACTTGGGGAGGTGTCCAGCATCTTGAATAGAGGACAGATACTGCAGAACCCCTCTGGGCAACCTGCTCCAAGCTTATTTATTCTCATCATGAACATTTTTTCCTTACACCTAGTTTGAACTTTTCCATTTCTGACCACTGTCTCCTGACCCCCTGCCCTGCACCGCATCAGCAAGCTCAGCTCTATCTCCTTGATAACCCCCTTGTAAGTATTGGAAAGTGCTGCTAGGTCCCACTGAAGCCATCCCTTCTTCAGGCTGAACAAGCCCAGCTCCCTCAGCCTCTCCTCATATGTCATGTGCTCCAGCCCCAACCATCTTAGTGACCTCTGCTAAGCTTGTTTAAGTTTTTCAACACCTTTCTTGTACTGGGGGTCCCAAAGCTGAATGCAGTATACTAGATGTGGCCCAAACACCACCCCTCTCCCAGGGCCGTTTACTCTGCAGATACCTGACACATTAAAGACAAAAGAGAGAGAACAAGAATGACCTCTTCTACCACAGCAAAAATTCACCAAAACCTCAAGCACATGTAGGTATGGCAGATGACATCTTGCAAATGCTTTTCTGGTCTTAAGCTGCGAGACCTTACCAGTAATGTTAAGGTTGCGCCAGGTGCAGTGCTGTGGTGTGAAACCTGCCTTGTTGGAGTTAACAGCTTCTGGTGGGCCTGCAAGCTCCTGGTCCTACACACAGGCAGGAACAATTGAGTGCATGAATCCTTGATGGGGAACAGCTGGTGAAGATAGCTTGGGAATGCTTTGATCTGGAAAAATGGGAAACATCCCACTGGGACATAAAAACATCTTGCTGGTACGTGAGGTGATCCTTGCACGTGCTACTGTGCTGGTGGAAGAAACCAGCCTTTGCACCGCAGGCTCAGGTTATGTCAGGACCAAGAGGAGCAGAAAACCTCTTCCTAGCAAAAAGGACAACCTGTGACTGCCTTTATCCTGTTGATTTATGTGGAGGTCATGAACAGAGACAATATACAGGAACCCGATGACTTTTTGCCAAAGTATGAGTGACATGTTAGGGTATGGCTTTGCAGAAGCCCTTTTGGTATCAAGTGGTCTCTGGGACGCCACTGGAGACACTTGTGCCTGAAAGCAGTGCTAACACTGCTGGAATTATGTCCCAGGCAAGTCAGAATATCTTTTTGTCTGGTAAAGGAACCATCTGATGAATCGAAGCCTAGATCATCATGCTCTTGCTCAGTTTACTTTCAAATAAAACACATTGTTCCCACGTACTACACCATTGGAGAACTGACCTCTGCAGGCTCAGCTACACCAGGACTAGGTGACCTGACTGGCTGGATTGATGTCCACAAGACATGAGGCCAAGGTCTCCAGATGATTGTTGTTGGCAGACAACTGTTTTGATCTGACCTCAGAACCTTCTAGAAAGTTCACAATAATTTATCATGTTCTAAACATTATTTAACATAGAGCTGGTTTAATTGGTAAGCACCCCAAATAGATGGTTGCTTACATATTCCCATCTGTTTCTATTGTGTGTGTGCACAGGAATGCATATGTAGACTTTTCCTGTATTTTCAATACTCCTGCAACTCAAATGCTTCCCTTATATAAAGCTTGCCTCACTTGCAGATATCTGCTGAAATTTATTAGGAACAGCATTTTTAAAAAAAATGTAACTGAGATAATAAGACAGCTTATCACTTCCAAATTTAATAGATGTCTGGAAAATGATTACATGGCCATTAAAGTAAATTCTTGTGCTAGTAGATTTCAGGTAAGGAGAAAAGCTACAACAGAAAAATCAGATTATGAGAACAGAGAAAAAGTAAGCCACCTTTCGTCATGTATAAGATTTTTCTTATCTCTATTTCTCCATCCCTTGCAATCCACTGAAGGGGTACACTTTGGCTGCTTGAGTCAAAAACTGACACGAGTGGGGTCTCTGGTACAGAACAAGACGCAGGTAAGGACAGGATTAAGACTCTAGCTGTACATGGGAGCTCAGTTCACTTCTGCAAAGCGCTGTTTTACGGCTTTTCCCTTCTAGTGCGAGGAAGCACTTTGCTTTGCTTTGCTTTTCAAAGTTCCAGAGAAAGCTGTTTCTGAGCAGCCCTTCCTCTCTCCTGAGAGCCTGTAAAAAACAGACAGCTTGTACAAGTGTGAATGGGGATCGATGATCATTTAATTGTTCTCCCTTTCTCCCACTCCTACTCAGCCATTACACCTCTCTTCTTCTTTGCCTGCTTTGCTTTCCTCTTCTAGTCCTTCTTCACCTAACTCCACCTCCCTCCATGTCACCTTTATGGCAGAGTTTGTCCATATTACAGCCCCGTCCTGCCCCTCAGCTATCAAGACTTCCATTTCAACTCCGTATTTCTTAATTAACGGAGATTTGCTTACACATTGCATTTGCCATTACGCTCTCAGTGGTTTTCTTCCCTTTCCGCTGTTCCTCACCAGCAGTCATGCCCCCACGGTGGCTGCCTGCTGCACCAAGGCCACCATGCCACCTTTCACGGAGATTTCATGCCTTCTGGCCAGCCTTGGACCACTCACCCCATTTTAAACACTTTGCCTATGTCCATCTCAGTGTTCAACTTACAAATTATGAGAGCTTCAACATGAAGGTTTCTCTGGGTACCTTCTGTTTACTGTAGGGACCTATGAGTTGCTGGGCAATGTCCCAGTATGGGACACCTTCATTCCAGTGTGGAATAGCAAGTGCCTATGGAGTGGTCTTACGTGGCTTACCTCAATTTACAAGCGTTACCACAATAGGTAAAAGCAACACACACTCCCAGACCTGTGCAGCCTCACTCATTTGTTACCCAGCCTCCCCAATTATGTCTTCTCAGCTGAAGACAAAGTCCTAGAACAGAAATAATGCTTTATGAAGCTGACCTAGTTATAGATCAGCAAGCTGGTGAAATACGCAACAGGCTAAAGAAAATGAATGACCTCAGTGTGCAGCTCTATCCGAACCCCAGCCTAAAGGGCCTCAAGAGATCACATTAAGGTGGCAATTTAAATAAGATTTATGGCATTCAGCTCTGTTCCTGGGGCACAGAGAGCTGTGAAGGCTAGTCAGCACGCTCAAAATCACTCTAAGTACCTCTGAGCTTCCTCTGTGTGGTCTGGCATAAAAGCAGCATGGGGGAGGACTGATTGGCAGCAGGGAGCTAGTTTATCAAATGAAGATAATGCCAACCAGGGGAAGGATCAAAGGAAAATGCATATCATCATTTATGCTGGTCCTTTGTTCCTACTAGCAGAGAGGTATCTAGTGGGACCACAAACCCTCTGGGAGAGGAACTGTGGCCTAGATCTGTAAATACACAGAGATACGGAATTCCCAGTGGCAGTTATTTGAGCATTAGGGGCCAAATTACCTTTGCTATAAATCCAAGCACACAAAAAAGTTTCCTATATTTAATGTCTTAAAATAAGTATGCCTTTGTATATAACTAATGCATCTACGTGTGTGCATGTTTGCAACTTTACTTCTGGTGACATAAAGACATGACTCTTGTCTGGAGATCCCAAAGGAGACGTTCCCTGGCAGGGGAACTCATTTCTCCGTACTATTGTTACCATACTCCTGGCACATTTTTGGCCTTCAGGCCAGGAACTGCTGTCCCAGATAAACCCCAGGTACAGCTCAGGGGTGTGCATGGAGCAGACACGATTGCCAACAGGCACTCTGGCTGTAGCCACGTTAGACAATCTGAAAGTTTGCCTGGAAGACATGGGCCACCACACACCAGCTAGGGTGTACAAGTACAGGCACGTGCCTTTAGCCTCATCCAGCCACGGTCATTAAGCAAACCGACCAAGACCACAACAAAAATCTGTGGCAGGAGAGGAAACGGTGGTGTCCAGGACCCTTGCTACAGGTGATCCTTCCCATCACGGAGCCAGAGTGACCTGTGGGGTGGCCCAGCATCTCCAGTCCTCAGTTCACTTGGAGCTTTGGTGACAGACTTGGACTGTTTCATTTTCAAGGACAAACATCTTTCTTTCCTTCCTTCTATGGTAAAGCTTTGCTGCTGTTCCAAAATACATAAGAAGCTGAAGCTTCCTTGATGAGGCACAAATGAAAAGTCTGATGGCCTTCTACCTTATTTATAACCCCTGTATTAAGAGGAGTCAAAATGCTTTGTAAAGGCACCCTCTCCCCTCCATACGACAACACAAGACACCTGTAGGAGCCCCTGCGCCCCAAGCGAGGTGCAGCAATGCAGGGTTCTCTTCAGGAGGCCACAGAGCTTGCTGACCATGTGTTGCCCTGCAGCGGTGCCCCAGATGTACAGGGTTTGTCGGCTTGTGTTTGCCACCACCAAGAAATGTTGTTTGCCACCAAATGCTGGTGGTGGGACTGCCTGCCTTGGAGCACCACATGGGCAGGGGCAGGGGTGGGGGGCATTGCAAGTAGAGGTGAAGCATCCATTTCCTGACTTCAGATCTGATGCTTGAACCCCTCAATAGTATTTCTCCTCGTGGTTTACCTAGGCAAGACAGGCTCAGTTTTTCTTTTCATACAGATTGGATTCAGGATGTCTTTGGGCAGCTGTAACACAACATACTGCTTGAGTTGACTCTATTAGTTCCATGAGATTTGCTGTCTCTTCACAACCCTGTATGGCTCCCATGTAAATGACCTGTCTGACCTTGGTATCACCACTTCTCTCCAGCTTTCATCTTCTATTTTCCTATTTTCCCTTAGTGAGATCTCATTTCATTCTCCTGCCACTACGTGCTGACCTGAAGGAACCAGCCCTGAATTAAGACTGAGAAGGTGAAGAAGGGCCAAGTCACAGCTATTACTGCAAGAACTGCTCTAGGCCAGAGCTCAGATAACTGAGCAAGTGGGTTTGAAATCTTCATCTGTTTCTTTTATGCTTTGTGTCACTCAGGACTCAAGGCTCAAACATGCGGAGCAAGCAGACCAGCATCGCTGAAGCCAGAGGAACATCACCCTGTGCCCTGCTCCTGCCCATCTTTTCTCCCTAGTCCATTGTAGAGGTGGTATAATATAAAGACCTCATCTAATGTAGCTCCCTGCCAAGTTGATATTCCCACTACAAAATATTAGGTATCCCAAAATATCTAATATTTTGTAAATCCATTTAAGAGCTCCGCTGCTCCCAAAAGCTTGTAGAAATCAACTGGCTGCTCCATATTTTTATACCCACAATCCTACAGAAAATGTCAGAATTAGCAACAATTTGGGTCTCTTGACTTGCCTGCAGTGCTCCCCCCCAGAGGATAGTGCTGACACACAGCATGAGAAATGATGGCTCCTCCTCTCCCGTCCAAGTGATGTCCAGGCACCCTTTGACTTCAGCAGCACAGACAGAGTAAAGGCACAGGTTGACACGATATTCTCAGGCTGTTGGGTCTGCCACCCGCACGGTGGGACAGGATTGTGCCTGCAGCTCTTACCTAACACACACCAGTAACAGCCTCTCTGGGAAATACTTCTTCCTCCCCGCTGCCAGACTCTGTCACTATATATACCTCCACCCTTATCTGTGAACTCTAGAGGAGGCAGAGTGAAAAATCAATCAACCAGAGCGTTTTAACCGAATGCAAAAATACCTTTCAAAAAATAATTTTTGAGGCTGGGGGAAGAGCGATTTGTTTATATAACATGTTATTTTTGGATTAGCACATGAGTAATAATAATCAAAGCTGACTGTAGAAGCAATCATTTTAAAGGTGGACTAGGTCTTTCAAGCTTGGTAAGACGTCTGTTGAGGTTTTGCATTCAAGGCGATCTCATGTGTTTTACCAAAGGAAAAGTGGGGAGAATCAACGAGGCTCAGTGTTCAGCTGAAAAGCGAAGAAACTGGGTCATAAGGTCAGTAGAGAGGCACAAGCTGCTGCTGTCTTGGTCATCATGCAGGTACACACACACAGAGCAACACCCTGGGGACACTGTCTCCACAGCCACCTCAAGAAAGAAGACAGAATGGAGATTCAGGGACACAGCTGCGTTCCCATCAGTAGCTCTGCTTGCAATAATGCCAGAAGTCTAGTAAGGAGTTTTGCAAAATCTTCCCATTCGTTCTGCAGCACAAACGGAGGTACCAAGCAAGCTTTGCTGCAAAGCTCCCTCTGTGACTGCCTTTGTATTGGAAAGTCAGTTTATTCACTGGGGGCAGATGGCTGGTTTGGGGCTTTTAACGGAGTGCTGGAGTAAAACCAAGTCCTTTTGCAACAAACAACACCTGGTGTGGCAATAAAGCCAGCCTGATTTTCTTTTCCTCATAAAGCTCTGCCCATTTTCCCTCTCTCCACTGCAAAAAACTTGCAGGATTTGTCTCTCTATGACTACTTTTAATTTCCTGGTAGTGTGATTGCTTTATAAAAAGGGAAATGATGCTGAAAAATATGTGCATAGGATTTGACGTGTGTGTCAGACTAGGGGAAAAGTGTACTGCAGCTCTCCATCGTTTGTCTGAGACAGCGTGTCTTTACCCACCTCTGCACACCATTTTCCATATTTTATGGGCTGAGTGCTTACAGCTCCCATCAAATTAGTGAGAGTTATTGGTGTCCTTCACACCTGAAATAAGTCAGCTCATTAAAGGAAACTCATTCCAGTATACAGGGACTTTACAGCAGCACAGGACACCCATTAGCTGCTTTTCCAGGGGCTGAAAGCACAGAGGAAAGTTTACGTGCAGGGAGTTAGACTCTGTGCTCAGCAGCTTGTGGTGCAGCTCAGATCATACGGGTGACTTTTCTGAGATGAATCCCTTGCCTAAAAGGAACTTTTCTAGGTGAGTACCAAGAAGGCAGCACCTTGAAACCTCCTCTGAAATATTTGCCTTAATTTCTCCAAAGTCATTCCTGAAGTTCCTCTTTTATATAAAGCAAACAAGTAGATTGGCATTAAAGAGCTTGCTGTACCATTAAGCAGACCCAAATTTGACCCACCACCTTCGCTGTCTCCCTTGATTCTGCTGAATCTGCAAGGTGCCTTAGTTTTCTGAGTTATTTGCCTACTATAAGAGGAACAAACGGGCAAAAACTCACTATAACCTTTTTTTTTGCAACTGTATAAAAGTCTTGACATTTCCAAAGTGGCATCTTGCAAAATGCATGCTTTCTTACTGCCTTTCCCCCCGTGTTTCCTGACAGAGGTGAGAAACAGAGCATTAAAGGTAAATCTTGAATGCCATCCTCTGTCGTCTTGTTGTCTTTGATTTCAGAGTATAACAGAAGTCCAGTCCACCTGACTGAGCTCTTCATACAGCATCTTTTCAGTGAAATCTGGATGAAACAGCCTTGAGCTGTGAAGGTCTCAGTTCCCAGTCAAGGCACTGAACAAACGTCAGGGACAGCCTAACCAGCCGCCTGCATGGGGTAGCATCTGCTGCCCTGCCTGCCGGGCACCGGCTTCCGTCACTGCCAAGGAGGGTGAGGTTGCTCCACTGATTGCTAACGCGTGGCACTGTGCTGCAGAGGAGCCACCACCTTCCTTGTGCTCACCCGATACTGACACCGGGAGCGAGCTCAGAAACACCAGCCGAATAACAGAGAGCTTTTCTTAGTAAAGTGCCCACTTGGACATCCAAGAGATCCAAAATCTTCCATCTTCTGGGGGTTGGAGGACAAACCTTATGAGGAACAACTGAGGGAGCTGGGGTTGTTCAGCCTGGAGAAGAGGAGGCTGAGGGGAGACCTTATCACCCTCTACAACTACCTGAAAGGAGGTTGTACAGAGATGGGGGCTGACCTCTTCTCCTTGGTGACAGGTGATAGGACGAGAGGAAATGGGCTCAAGTTATGTCAGGGGAGGTTTCGATTGGATATTAGGAAACATTTTTTCACTGAAAGGGTTATTAACCATTGGAATAGGCTGCCCAGGGAGGTGGTGGATTCACCATCCCTGGAGGTGTTTAAAAAAAGGGTAGATGGGGTACTTAGGGACATGATTTAGAAGTGGCTTTTGTCAGGGTAGGTTAATGGTTGGACTTGATGATCTTAAAGGTCCTTTCCAACCTCAGCAATTCTATGATTCTGCCACCCCCCGGCTACCATCAACATCTGCAAGCCACCCACCAGACAGACACTGCCTGGTACATTTATGTTTACAAGCACATACAAAAGTACCTTTAGCAAATATATTAAAAAAAGATTATCTACATGAGGTCCAGTTGGTGCTAGACGAAAGCCTGAACTGTCAGATACTGGTGACTAATATCAGCAAATATCTACGTGGTGCCTGAGAGGAGGAGACAGTGGCCCTGAGCAAGATTTCCCCATGACCTCTCCAGATTTTTGCCTACAAGAAGGTCCTGCCACGTGCACAACTTCCCCTGACATGGACTCCACCTCCGACATCACGGTCTGCAGGCTGGGGTTGTTTCATTTGCCTGTAAGCAGCAAGTACCTGTTAAATATAATACTGAGATAGACTCATCTCCTACCAAAAGCCTGAACTTATCCTTCGACAGTGCTGGATCCCAGGGAACCAACACCTTTAGTCAGCCTGACCTAGAAGACAGTGATGTTTTCCTCCATGGAGAGAGGGAAAGGTTGATATAACTACAGATGGAAGAGAATTGCAGGAGGAAAACAGTAAGAAATGCATAGGAACTTACAGGCAAAGATATTATTTACTAAGCCAAGAAAAAACAACCTTTCCTTTAATTTACAAGTGGTTTCAGTGGTGCCATAAGCAGAGACTGAGCCATATTAAGCAAAATCCGTTTTGCAAACAAGCCCATAATAAATGCATTTATTTATGATGGGCTGTTCATCAGTAATAAGACACAAGGACTGTTTAATACCTTTATTTGTTTAATGTTTCCTGCATATTGAAACTTGCCCCTCAACAGCAGTTTAGGAGCCCTGAAGGAAGCACGGGAGGCTGTGTATGAACCCCGCTGCCTGCCTGGAACGTTATTCTGATGGTATTTTAATATGGTTCAGCTTTGGTGTGGATAGATCACTGCCTTTCCCGGAGGAATGCTGAGCCATCTCAATTACGGGTCTTCATGGAGCACACGCTCGGGGGAGCATGGTGACTGTCTGGAAAGTCAAAGTAATTTTATGGCTTCTTCCCCCACAAGCTGCTTTGGGCTGTGCTTATGGTCTGAGTCGACCACTCCTCAGAAGAAGTGTAATCAGAGAGAAAATCCTAGGCACCGCTGAACTGCAGCTTTTTGCACGGACCCATGCTGATTTTGGCAACATTTTGACATGAAAACCTTCAGATCATCTCTCACCAGGTTTAGATGTGTAGGTTTAGACGGAGAGGTGCCAGGCTTGTTGTATAACTGTTTAGCTTTTCGATTCCCAGATGACTGTGAAATACATAGTACATGTTAGCACTATTTCATACCCCGTAGGTACAGACTGTGCCGTACTGACCTTCCCTGCTGTCCCACTGGAGGCTGTGGCAGAGGAAGGCTGCCTGCATGGTTGGGATGGGAGCTGTGGTCCAGGCACTGTCGATGCTTGAGCAAGTCACCCCATGCCCAGAGGGTTCTGGAGCCCACGCCAGGCTTCATCTTGCCCATCCCAAGCAAAGGGATATATTTAATGTGGTGTTCAACCCACAGGAGGAACAGAGGAGGAGGTGAGGTACCATCTGCTAACATTTGCAGCCAAAAGCCTGCCGAAGCTCCCAAATAAAAAGAACCTGGTGACCCCAGGCATTGTACATTGTACATTGTAGGAAGGCTACCCCAGATCACTAAAAAAACCCACTTAATGTAGGGTCTAGATCAGCAAATATGAGGGGTCATGATGTAACACAACATAGGCTTGTGAAAGGAAGGTTCAGGCATTTTCCCAACAAGTTTACAGGTCTGCTATGGTGACACTATATATATTCTTGGACCCTCCTGAGACACTTGACTGATACACGGTATGTTCATCAATCAATATGCATGAGAGAGATGTAGGCATTAGAAGAATCATTAGATACATTCAAGGCTACCTCATGGATGGGTCTCCAAGTGCACATGGGTGCAGATAATGCCAAAGGTGACCTGTTTGGCACGGGCTCCTGCAGAGATCAGGCTTTGAGCTGGCTTTAAAAAAAATGCTTTGAGTATAACTATGGAACATGTTGCCCAGAGAAGTTGTGGATGCCCCATCCCTAGAGGTGTTCAAGACCAGGCTGGATGGGGCTTTGAGCAACCTGGTCTAGCGGGAGGTGTCCCTGCCCATAGAATTGCCTAGGTTGGAAGGGACCTTTCAGATCATCTAGTCTCAGGGGGTTGGAACTAGATGATCTTAAGGTCCCTTCCAACCTAAACCATTCTATGATTCTACGATGCTATGACACAGGCTTTTTGCTGGTAAAATATGCAGAAGATAACAAGGTCAGGAAAGTAGCAAACAAGCAGGAGAATGGCTTATGTTTGCAAAGTGATCTGGACTACTTGGTAAAATGGCCAAAATTCAAAAGGGTATACAGGAAATTGTAATAAAGGACCAGTTTCTTTACACTGAGATAAAGAAAGTGTATTTCTAAGCATGGTGTGGTGAGATCAATGGTTCTTTGACAGCAAAGTATTAAAATGGGACATCTGTTGGGTGTCAGAGAACAAAATTCAGAGCTATTAGAAATATTCCTCAGCATGTCATAAACTTTAGTCTGAAGGACAAGATTTGCTGAGGTGACATTCTCTGTCAGAGAGTGCTCCTTGGCATTTCGGAGACAGCAGGAAGGAGCAGAGCACAACCGCCTCTCTTCATTCTCATCACTGTAATTGCCCCAGTGTTGCTGAAGAAATACACGGCTTTGAACATACACCACACCAAAAGATGTGTGATGAGGTTTTGGCTGACACAATTATTGACATAGAGAACTAAAAGAATGAAAGACATCAGAAGAGCAAAAATGCACGTCAGTCAGAAAAGATATTCTGATTAATAAGAAAAAGCAGTTTGGAGTATGATACCAATATTTCAATTTGCAAAAGCCCCAAAGGAATGACAATAAACTGATATGAAATGTCTTAAAACAACAACATTTAAAATTTAACAGTAATTTGATCTATTTACTCTGGTTTTTCCCAATGAAAAATATGAAGTTTCCCAAGACTGATAATGTAGCCCGCATCAGCACATGATCTATTACTCAGCGAAATCATCAGGCATAGTTATCTTGTAGGTAAATATTTGGGAAAAAACAAACTATGTAGGCAGTATGTTTCAAGGAAGCCAATGCCCTTTCTGAATAAACTATTGGCAGTGGACTTGGCAACTTTCTGTCTTTGCTAACGACTGTATCCCCCATCCAGGAATCCAGGGTGAGATCGGAGGGCAAGTCTTCAAGATACAATTTTCTTTCCTCTCAGTTTATCAAATACATATTGGTCTCCCTGCGGCATGGAGCCCAGGGGCCCATGCCCTGCCTGGGGCCAAGTGGCAGAAAGGGGCCACCGCAGGGCTCTAGCTCCACCCGTAGTTCCCATCCCGCCAGCCAGGCTGGGTGGAGGGCTGAGGCTGCTTCAGTCGCTTGCCAGCATCCACACCAACTTGTTCCTCAAGTGTTTATTTTCAAAAGCCCCTGTGTCCCAGGAAATGCTGATGTCTGTGTTGATTGCTGAGGACACTTTTTCCTGTTCCTGTGGGTCTTCCAACAGAACTTTGTACCTGTGCCTATCCTTTCTGAGCCAGGTCTTGGGTACCTGTGGTATTTGATGCCAGAGGACATCTCAGTGTCATATGGAGATGGCTTTGGACCCACAGTTATGGCTCAGGCTTGCTGCCAGGCCCATGGTGTCTCCATAGCTGCTGGTTATCAGCAATGGAAGCAACCCAACATCAGTCACAGCAGCCGTGCTGCTCTGCACACAGAAACGCCATCCCCCTTCACCTCCAGCGGATGGTGCAGGACGGTCCCACCACAGCCTGGGCAGTCCTGGCAGGACTGCATGGTGTGTCCACGTCAGCAAGTGGTTCATGTTCCTGCACACCACCACAGACAGCGTGTACTCCCAAGTGGGGACACAACCTGGACATTCTTCACTCCATATATTTTTGTAAGGGTCTGCAAACATCTGCTTCTGTCTGAGCTCCTAAATCCAGCTCCCTCAGCAAACCTTCCTTTAACGCTTTCTCAATGACATGGAATGCAATGTTAACCCTAAGCAAATCATCCTCAGTGTTTTCTTGCTCTCAGTTTCCTGCTTTTTTGCCTCACTTTGGTATTACATTCACACTCCTACAAAGCGAGGGGAGCAGAATTGGTGCCAGGTTCTTTGGGGACAGCAGAACCTCCTAAGTGTATTCAGTGATGCAGCCAAAGGGATAATAAAATTGTTCCTGTGAGAATACATCATAAATAACCATATACTCTTCCAACACTGTACACACTAAAAGATGACTTTTATGCTGTCTTTTTTTAACGTGCTCCTGAGATGTTCACAGGCATGCAGCATCTCCTGCCAGCTCTTCAAGACTCAGGAAAATTACCCCATAAGGAAACCGACAAAATCAACTTGCAAGCCTTGGTGCCTTCCCCTGTCAGTTTTTGGGGGGTTTTGTTTGTCTTTTTTTTTTTTCCCCAGTTTCTGGGAATCAGATTCCTTTAACTACAGCATACGTAGCAGTTAGTTTCCCCAGGCTGTCTTCACATTCTATGGAGAGAAACAGGCACTTCAGGTGATGCTGAAGAAGATCTAACAGAGCGCAGCTGATGGCAGTGTAAGAACTGCCTGAGCCTCTCCACAGCCTTTGGAAGAGCTGGGAGCCATGTGCAGCTATCTGCAGACAGATGAGACAGGTTCCAGGCAGCTTCTGGCGCTCTGTCCTGCCAGGCGTCCCCAGCACCTTCTCCCCTTTAGCAACCCAGAGCGAGGTTCATGGCTGAAGCCAAACCCCAGGAGCTCCAAGCAGACATCGGCTTAACAAACGACTCTGCCTGGCAAACACTGAGCCCAGCTCGGCGCGTGCAGAAACCTGCTCTTGCGTGGTAACACTTTGTTATTTTGCAAACACAGCACTATATTGCATACTCATACGGCAAACACCCAGCTGCATTTGGCAGTTTTGGCTTTCACTCACTCTCCCCGGCGATCCCCAGGCCTGTCCCCAGGGAGCTCATTTCCCCATCCATTACTGAGAGGAAAAGCAGTCTGATGCCTAAGTATGTCAGTTAGGGACTCAGAATTAATTTATCTTGACAGATTTTTGCGTCTGCAGACAGGCATTGCTTTTTGCATGCCAGACTCCTGGCTGCGTCTGCAGTGAGTCGGTGGCCCTGATCTGGCTGGGACACCCGAGCTCTTCAGGGCCACGTTGTCCGCCATGAGTGAAGTGCAGTAAGGTGAGGACAACATAGGTTGAGCTGAGCCTGTCCTTCAGGATAACTTTGTTACACCGTTTCCCCTGGAACCTAGTGGTGGTGGCCCTGCAAACTTTCTACCAGGTAAACCTGTGGACAGCTAATGAAGTTTGGCTTCAGCCTGGCTCCAGCCCACGCCTGAACAGCAGCACCAAAACAGACCGCCTACCTCCTACCCACGCCATGACCATCACTACTCTGACTGATCTCAGAGACAATAAATCACTCTCACCGTGGTGTCACTGTTAGTTATAAATGCTTATCTATCATTAGCACTGAGAAACACAAAAAGCACTGAGTGCCCCTTGTGCTGGGGGTCGTATAAGCTTAGGACAGAAGAGACAATCGTCCTCTTAATAAGGAATGCCCCCCTAAAATAAAACCCACAATCCATCTCACCTATTAATTTTTAACAAAGAGCACAGGCTTTTGGCCTTTATTACTCAGCGTTTGAACCAAGCATGAGCTGAACAAGAAAGTCTTGGGAAGAGATGTTCCTAAAACACAGAATTAAGTTCCCCTTTAAGAATGTGTGTTCCTTATTAATACCTTGCCATTACCAATACAATTTCTGCCATCATAAATGGTTTTACTCAAAATCTTCTATATAGTGCAAGGAAAGGGGCAGGGCCTGTTGTGATAGGAGAAGGGGTAATGGTTTTAAACTCAAAGAGGGAAGATTTAGACTAGATATAAGGAAGAAATTTTTTACAATGAGGGTGGTGACACACTGGCACAGGTTGCCCAGAGAGGTGGTAGATGCGCCATCCCTGGAAACATTCAAGGTCAGGTTGGACGAGGCTCTGAGCAACATGATCAGGTTTAAGATGTCCCTGCTTATCGCAGGGGGGTTGGACTAGATGGCCTTTAAAGGTCCCTTCCAACCCAAACTATTCTATGATTCTATGAAATGGTACAGTAATTGCTTATTGCTTCCTTTAGCATTCATTTTCATGGAGTAATCAGAATTATCTATATCCAAAAAGAAAATTTGTTTATGCAATACTGTCCCCTCCACCAGTTTGCTGAAATCTCTTACATTCTAAAAACATCTTCGTCATCTGTATTTTTCTTTTGCCTGCATGCCAGTCCCAACTTATTTACAAACTAGAAGAAAGCCTGTGCTTCCGTTCTCTCCCCCTGCCCTGGGGGAATAAAAAAAGAATAGCTAATTTTATATCTTAGTTCAAGAAAGTGAATCATGTAGAAACGAATACAAATTTTGCTGCTGTGGTGAATTGCTGAAAAAATAGAACCTGAAGTCGAAATTTAGGGTTCATCTTAATTTTGCATAGGAAATACTTTCTGCTCAGAGTTCAGAATACGTTTCTGCAGATATTAATGTTTAAAACAGGCCCACTGGGCAAGAATTTTTAAATTCTGTTTTACAGTTGAATAAATAGAAGTATAGAGAGACAGAAGGCAGACTAATGGTTTTCTGTAAATATCAGACACATTTTTCCCCTCTCAATAGAAGCAGACAATGTATATATTTCATGATTCAGAGATCCCTAGCAAAGCTGTTGTAAGTTAGCATTTATAAGCAAGCATCCTTTGAGGAATTTGGCTACTTTACTGTTCAGAGACAAGAAGTGATAGGTCAGACACAAAAGATCACTCTTTCCTGAAACGGTTCTGAAAACTGGTGACGTTCAGTGCTGACTTTAAGCAAGTCCCATACAACTGCGCAGTAGCAAAGGCATGACAAGAAATCCTGTTTTTTCTAACAACCCGACTTTGTATCTTCTCTATCGCTTGCCTACAACCCAAATCAAAACACACTGCAGTCAGTGAGAGTGTTCCCGGTGATGTGCTGAGCAAATATATAGAAAAAATTGTACCTTTTGGGATCCTATGGAGCTGTTTTTAAGGGAGAAGAAAATAGAGAATGGAGCTATACATGTGAGTGAAGTGTAGGCAGCAAAACACAGGGACGGTTTTTACATGAGTATAATATTTATAGAACCAAGGCATAAGCAAGATCTTTTCATTTAGTTTGCAAGTGGTTTCTTTCCATGAGAAGACACAGTGCCGTATTAAGCAAAATCAGCTTTGCCAGTATGCCTGTGCATTTCTGCGGTGCCGATTAATGGCTGGGTAAATGCCACGGGACATCTAAGAACTCTGAAATACTTTTGTTTGCTTAATGTTTTCTGCTGATGCCAACTTTCCCCTTGCTTGACTCCTTGGTTACGGGCGAGCTATTCCCCACCCCAACGCCTCTGGCACAACAATCGGCAAAGAAATGGCATCCGCCAGCTCAAACCTCACCTCCCAAAAGGCAGTGTCAGACACATTGCCTCGATCCACATAAACACATTGAGAACACATGAATTCAGGCTAGAGGTGTATAGCTACAGCAGTATTCTTAGGATACTTACAAAAATAAAGTCAGTGAGACTCTCCAAAGCGTCCACCACGAGGTTTTGTGCTCCTATTGAGTTCAAACAAATCCGAGTTAGCTCAATCCAGGCTGAAGTTCTGTTTCAGAGAGGCTCATTTCAACTCGGTAAAATTCAATTACTTTTCCGATCTCTACCTGACAAGTTTTGTTCATCCTTTCCCGGACTTAGGAATCGGCATTTGTAGAGCATTCAATAAATCAGAGCCCTGGAGTCAGGGCACATGCTACCCCCATAAAACACAGCAAGGAGGAGGGGTAACCATTACGTGACTCATCAGAGACAGATCCAGTGCAAATCAAAAGAAATATCCAATTGTAAAATCACTGTTGCCTCAGAGACTGTGATAAACAGGCCAACAGACAGTTAAAGGAGAAATGTCTCTGTCCTTTTCACACTCGGATATTTGCCGCTTTTCAAACATTCAAATCCATTTCTTCTCTTAATAGTGTTGATTGATTTGATGCTGGAGACAGTGGGTTCGAAAGAGCATTTTCTTTGTACCCCTTCCTCACATGCACAAGCCTGTTACTTTAAAAGATTACACAGTATAATTATCTATTTTTTTCTACCCATTTTTTTTTCAGGGATATCTTGGCTGCTGCACAAACAGGAACCGTGTTTATTACTAAGTGTATAAGTTAATAAGAGTATTTTTCTGTCCTACTATTTGCTTCAAAGGCTTCTCTTTATTCGCATTTCCAGTCGATCCTCTGGTTTACAGAGGTAACGATTTTTAGAGCAGAACTGAGCATTTAATTTGTGGGATTTGCTGTTTAGGTCTTAACTCTTCACAATACTCTTGCAATTACCAACACGTGTTTAGGAGCTGAAATCAATACAGGAAGGCTGAAATCCTGATTTGTATAGAATCATAGAATCGTTTTTCTTGGAAGAGACCTTTAAGATCATCAAGTCCAACCGTTAACCTTACATAGGGAAGGCAGAGGGGGATTTCAGTGAAAGCATCTACAAACTAAGTTTTTTAGGCAAGCTATTCCTTAAGAATAGCACCTATGTGCCTAAGCTTATGTTGTCTCCCACACAAACCTGAAGGAGAAGTTGCATATTGTTAAAATGTTCTTAAACTGCAACTGCAGTTTATTTCTAATACCAGGTTTTAGGTTTCCCAGCATCGCATGTGTGTTGCACAGAGCCTCATCCAGCAGCAGCCTCCCAGGACCCCCACGGGGCAGCACGAGCTGAAGAATTTCACCCCCTAACCTCCGCCTGTAACTTCTTACTGGCAGCATGTCCCGTGGAAAAGCTTTCGGTCCTGACTGGCAGATTTCTTGTGATGGGGAGCAGATTTTTTTTAAATAAAAAAAATCACAAAGTAAGAATACATCAGTTTGTATAAAGAAGGTGAATCGGGGATGTCAGCTGCTATACTCACAATTCACTGCTTCGCTCTGCTACTGTAATCGGGATTTGTGAACTGTAATTATTTTTCTGCAGCTCTTTAATCATGAGTAACCGCAGGAAAAAAAAAAAACCACTGCTACTTTTTGGATGCAATAATGTGGGGAATTTTAATATGGGGAAATGCCCATATTAAAAAAGGATAAAAAGAGGACTTCCCCTGCTGTGGGAGCCAGAGGCAGCACGTCGAGAGGCAGGACCCATGCGAGACGCTGGCCTGGGGTGCAGAGGGGCAGAAGCTGAGTGCCTCAGTGGCACTGCCTTCTTGTGGGACTTCAAGCAAAACAATTTTATGCCTCTTCACCTCTCACCTGTAGCCTGCTGATACCAGCAACTTCCCACACCTCCTCTTCCTCCTATCCCACTTATTCCCACTATAAACTCTTTGGAGCCGCAGCTCTGTTTCGGTGTGTGTTTGTACAGTGCCGACACCGGCTCGGCCGCCCGCACGCAGCTGCGTCGGTACCAAATCCCTGATGCAAACGGCATTCCCGAGAGCGGCCAGCTCCCCTTCCCGACCCACGGCTGCAGCTCCCTGCCTCTGCAACGCACGTCATGAAACCCCCTCGGTCTCGAGTACTGAGCAAGGGTGAGGTTTCTCCTCCTGCAAAGACTTTGTGGAGGACTGGAGGTTTCCACAGGCGCTTAATTCACTTCAGATTTTAACTGAGCTCCTCAAAATAATAGCGAGAAGGAAAAAACTACTTCTGTTATAATTAGATACACCTGAAATAACCTCACCTTTTTCCTGGCACTGCTTATATTAGTATAAACCATTGTGAATAACCTAATGAAATGGTTCATTTGCCTATGCATGTTGATAACTATATGCCAAGAACCCAGTGATTTGTTAACAAAATCATTTATTTTAAGGAAGCTTCTGTCATTCATAAAGCATTGGCCAGCTGCCATGCATCCCTTCACCTTTCCCTCCTGCCTTCGTAAATCTCCAGTTAACCTCTCGAGCATCTCAGACATTTTTGTGAGGAAAACCGCAGCTTCTATTTGGAGACAACTGCTGCTCCGCTGCTCACCGCGCAAAGGTTTCTTGGCCCCTGCCCCTTCTCCTGTTCATTGCAGGCTGCTGATGCAGCTCATTACTTCTACCCTGCACAGACATTTCTCATTATCGTTTGGTGCTTTGCCATTGCTCTGCATGGGAGGAGAGGAAGCCCTAGCTCTCCTCCTCTCTTACCAACCAGCTAAGATTAGTCATAAACCAGATCATTTGCTCTTAGTGCCATTTTGAACAAAGCTGTTAAAAGTTGCCATTATTCTCCATTATGCACAAGGCACAGACAAGAGCTGTCTCTCTGCTCCTGAATTCGGCGGGGAGGCCACCAGAAAGCAGCGACTGGCAACTTTCCCATCCACAAGTACTGTCGGTGCTTATCCAGCTTCTCCGGGTATTTCTGAGCACCCACGTGAGACAAGTGGGTCGGTGCCATTATCTCATTTTATAAGTGGGCACTTGAGGTGCAGAGCTGACATAACTGTTCAAGGTCACGCACGAAGCCCTATCAAGAAATCGAGCATAGGTTTTCCCCTCCCCTAGATGAGATCGAATCCTTCCATTTTGTGCGAAAGAGAGCACTCCAGCTCAGCCTGCTCCTGGAGTCGCAGAAAGTTTCAGCAGGATGAATAGAGATGGGTCTGTCTTGGGGAAACCTTCCTGGCTTCCAAAGCAGGTATCTCGAGTTTTCTTGGTGGGGCACAGTGCTGGGGTCACTAGGACATACTATTTCAGGTTCTAAGGAGGTAACCACACAGCCCCAGTATGCACAGAGAAGTACTTCTGCATCAGTTACATAGGCAATTTCTCCTCTTTCCCTATGTACAGGTCCTCTCGCAGCCAACCTGCAACAGGACAGTATTGATAAATAGAGAAGGCTCCATTTCTGCCACCACTGAACAACATTGTCCCCATCTGCCAACCAGTGTCACACAGTTACTGGTCTTATTTTGCATTGCAGTAGTTTTCAAACTATGGCCCACGTACCCTTGAGGTCTGGTTAGCAGTCTGTAGCTGGCAGATTTTAAGTATGAAGCACTCACACTTACAATCTCATCAATTAGAAGTTGGATGTTATGGACACCTGGCAGTCCACCAAATGCTGCAAAGGTAACAAATGGGTCATCTCCAAAGTGGTTTGGGATTGTCTGGATCCTTATTACTAACAGGAAAAATATCTGCATCCTAGCTTGTGTTCCAGGTCCATATGGAATGTTTTATCGAAATATTAATAAAGTAGAAGAAAGAAAGATACTGGGCTACTAAGAGGAGGTGAATGCATTACAAAGAATGGAAAATACAGAGCAAAATACAGAGCAAGGGTAGAAAGGAGCTGTAATGGTGGACAATCATGAGAAACTTGCAGGGTGCAACTTTGGCATCAGGTGAAATATTGGTTAAATCCTGTATTAGTGTTTATAGGAAGGAGGATAACAATCCTGGGCCAGGGTATGCTCAGAAACATCCCTTGGTCTGGATGGCCTCCAGAAGTCCCTCTACTCTTCAGGTCTCCAGAGCAAGCTCCAGGACTTCTCCTGGCCCTTTTCTTGCACTGCCTTGGTTGCTGCAGACAATCCATGTTTACAGTGGCTGCTCCGAGCAAGGACACTGGCGCACTAAGTGGGACTGGAGTTTTGTAGCGATGACTCTAGTCTCACTAGCTCACAAATACAAGACTGATGAATAGCACTGAGATGATGTTTATCCTCCACACCTGTCCTTCACGCTGTGCTATCCCCTCTGTGGGTTGCATCAGTAGGACATGTTCGGAATGAGAATCGGCAAACTGCACAGTGTTTTAGCTGTTTGTATCCCCAGCATGGGTTATACCATCATTTGTTTCTTCTTCTGCTGCCTCCCCACTACCTGATGTATGAGGCTTCAGAGCGAAAAAATGCTTCTGATTTCATTAATTATGTGTTAACCTGGTGTTGTGAAGTAACTGAAGGAAAATTGAATTGTCTGGCCCTTAGTGTGCAAAATGACAGAAGAAAAGATGTGTGCCACTTGACCTTCTATCAAATAATACTGAAATTACTCCTGCCCAGGAGCAACAGCAATATATTTATTCCTTGACTTCCCTTATACTGCCTAAGTGGAGTTGCTCTGGCACATTCTGGTATGGGTACTGAAGGTTGCAGGCAGAATTTCTCTTGCTGGCGCCTTTCAGCAGCAACTGTGCCCTAAGAAAATGTTGTGCCAATTCTGCAGAAAACTTTCATCAGCATAATATGCAGACAGATCCCAAGAACAAATTCAGGGCTCTCGCATACCCACATCCAGGGCCATGTCACCTAAGGCAATTAGTTCACAGAAGCATAGACCAGCCCAGGTTGGAAGGGACCTCAAAAGGTCCAAGCTTTCATGGAAAAGAGAGCCTAGATGAGATTACCTAGCAACCTGTCCGATTGCATCTTGAAAACCTCCAGTGATGGGGACTCCGCCATGTCCCTGGGGAGATTGTTCCAGTGATTGTTCTCACTGTGAAAAACCTCTTTCTCATATCAAGACAAAAGGTGACGAAAGGTTTCCCCGTGACTCTTGTTGACTGCCCCATCAGAAACCATTCATTTTTCCAGGGTGCTGTTCCTTCCTACTGACTTCCACCCCAGCGTGTCAAAATACTTGACAGGCATTTGGGATGCTGAAAGCTGCAGATACCCTCTACTCCTGTAGCAAACTACTGGCTTCCTTCTCCTACCGCTCCTAACGCAGCCTGTTCCATGTGTGGTGAAAAAACTTTCCAGCACCACACACCAGCGTGAGATTTCTACAGTCACTTCAGCATGTTTTTTGTCATTTTGTTTTTCAGATAAAAATGCTTCTGTTTATGAAAGGACCTGGGCTGTCACTAACTGCAGTCCATCTGCCCAGGGACAAAAACTCACCTGTACTTACACATACATCTCACCTCAGCTGCTTCCTAAACTTCTTCCTGCTGTGGTACCTGCATTACAGTGTTAATGCTCTGCACAAGGAGAGAAGGGAAGAACTTTTCTGGCAAGGACAAGAGCAGAGGCACCAGATGTTCATTCACATCTGTCTTGTGCTCTGGGCCACCTCATTTGTGTCGTGTCCAGCGCAGCTCCACTGCCCCAGCACTGACTAGAGGCTGACAAGGACCCCAGGTACGTTTATGTTACAGGCGTGAGTTGTAGCAATCAAGTTAATATGTCTAAATTATTATCTAAGATAATAATTATTGTCTAAGATGACATTCATTAGTCTCCTCCACCTGTGGCAGTTGTGCTCGTGGTTGGCTCTTGATGCTGAACTCACTGCACATGGCAGCTCATGTTCACTGAAAGGCAAAGGCTGTATCCTCCACCCAGGGTGAGCGGTTCTGATTTACGCAGAGGGATATAGGTTTTACGTCCATGCTGAGTAAGTCACGCTACCCGATACTAAAGCAGATCATTAGAAAGTTAAGTATTAGTTTAAATATTTTTAGAGTTCCTAGAAGGATTCACTTCTATATATTTTCCAATCTGAGCAGCTGGACTTATGCTACTAAGAAAACTAACTTCTCAGCAAAAAGATACAAGAGAAAGTATTCGTTTCACATTTTCCTGTGAAAGTTTGGCAGAAATAAAATGGATTCATTCCTTTAGGGGGACCCATGTAATACATGTCAATAAAATATTTATACCAGCTACATATCTGAAAGAGAGAAACTAAATTTCTGCAGTTTTCTTAAATTTAATAGAATTCCAACAATAACCAAATTCAGTTGAAGTGGGTATCAGTGAAAAGCTTTTACACGTGAATCTAAATGAAATTTTGTGTTGCTTTGATAGCAAGGTTTGCCTACAGGCAGGAGTTATCTCGCTGAACTTTGTCTGCTCCTAAAGACAAGCACAAGCCCAGAAGTTGTCTGGGGTCCTCTCATCAGAAGAGGAAAACGGGCCCCTCCAAAAGCAGACGCTGCCCACCCTATAGCAGAGACTGAGGTGGGTGCAACAGCTCACCCACAGGGAGATCTACCTCCCTCCACTGAATATGGGGGGGACTGATTTGGCCAGACATCACAAGTCTAATTCTACCCTTTCTTTTTTTTTTAATTAAAAAAAAAAAAGTAATGACAGAAAGGTAGAAGAAAAAGCAAATATGTTCTAGTGACAACAAAACAAGCTTGATAAAGCTTAACAGAACATCTTCCTTGAAAAAGCACAAACCATTGATGAAAGGTGTATTGATTCAGGCATTTATTTCTTTGTCCACCTCTATCTGTCTTGTATCTTTCTGTCTGACAGATTTAAAAAGTCAGTGTTGTTTCCATGTGTAAAATAGTGGAAATTGTAATTGAACAGTGTTCTCAGGTTTTAAATTATAGGGACTATTACTTTGCTGTCATTACTACTGATTTAATGATGATTCACGCCCAAAAGAGATTCTGTCTCCCTATAGTTAGCCTCAACCAACCTGATGACTTTTATTTGTCTACAGAATGAAAAAGTGAGTTTTAAGGAAATCAAGATGTAGATCAAGCATAAAATCAGTTAATTAGATCACCCTCAAGAAGGATGGTTTCTACTTACAGAAATTATGCAGACTGAACTACCAAAGGCAGAAGGCTAAACCAAACCAAACGTGACCTTTCCATAAAAACATCTACCATTATTGTGGTAGACACTGTCTACCCATGACACTGTCACAGGGTCTGTTCAGAAGCTCTCAGCAGCAGAAGAAACTATTTCAGACAGTAATAGCCAATGCTTTAGGTTTTCATGCATGTTACATAAAGAGCTTCATTTCCATAAGATGACACCAAAGTCTACTGAGTTTCTACACAGAACATCCTACTTCAAAACCCAGGTGAAAAGGCCAGAACAGCAAACCTCTGAAAGACAGCAGAAGAAAATAAGAAAGTCCTCAAAGGCTGTTAAATGACAAGGAACACTCTCACCACCACTTTATTTCACAGTCTCGCTCCCCTCAGCTCAGTGCCATTGACAAAAGAGACAGAGGGTCCTGTAGCCCTCACAAAGTTCTTGGAGGAGAGCACAGCAGCAGGGCTGGGAGGTGGGTTAGGATTAGCCTGTGTGGGTTGTCCATGATCTTGCTGTGAGCCCAGCAAGGTCATGGGGCAGATCCTCCTGGAAACTATGCTAAGGCACATGGAAAATAAGGAAGTGATCACTGACAGCCAACATGGCTTCACTAAGGGCAAATGGTGTCTGACAAATTTGGTGGCACTCTATGACAAGGTTAAAGGATTGGTGGATAAAGTAACAGCAACTGACACCACCTACCTGGGCTTGTGCAAAGCATTTGACACTGTCGCACACAACATCCTGGTCTCTAAATTGGAGAAACATGGATTTGATGGATGGACTGCTCAGTGGATAAGGAATTGGCTGGAGAGTTGTAGTCAAAGAGTTGCTGTCAGTGGCTTGATGTCCAAGTGGTGACCAGTGACAAGTGGCGACCAGTGACAAGTGGCATTCCTCAGGGGTCAGTATTGGGACTGGTGCTGTTTAACATCTTTGTCAGTGACATGGACAGTGGGATTGAGTGCACCCTCAGCAAGTTTGCCGACAACACCAAGCTGTGTGGAGCAGTCAACACACTGGAGGGAAGGGATGCTATCCAGAGGGACCTTGAGAGGTTGGCCCATGTGAATCTCATGAAGTTCAACAAGGCCAAGTGCAAGGTCCTGCAGGTGGGTCACAGCAATCCCGAGCAGAAATACAGGTTGGGAGGAGAATGGTTGAGAGCAGCCCTGAGGAGAAGGACTTGAGGGTGTTGGTTGATGAGATGCTCAACATGACCAGGCAATGTGCTCTTGCAGCCCAGAAGGCCAATTGTATCCTAGGCTGCATCAAAAGAAACATGGACAGCAGGTCAAGGGAGGTGATTCTGCCCTTCTACTCTGCTCTGGTGAGACCTCACCTGGATTACTGCATCCAGCTCTGGGGCCCCCAACATAAGAAGGACACGGACCTGTTGGAGCAGGTCCAGAGGAGGGCCACAAAGATAAGAGGGATGGAGCATCTCTCCTATGAAGACCGGCTGTATCTGAAGGGGGCCTACAGGAAAGCTGGGGAGGGACTTTTTACAAGGGCATGTAGTGATAGGACAAGGGGTAATGGCTTCAAACTGGCAGAGGGGAGATTTAGGTTACATATTAGGAAGAAATTCTGTGCTGTGAGTCTGGTGAGACACTGGAACAGGTTGCCTGGAGAGGTGGTAGATGCCCCATCCCTGGAAGTGTTCAAGGCCAGGCTGGATGGGGCTTTGAGCAGCCTGGTCTAGTGGGAGGTGTCCCTGCCCATGGCAGGGGGGTTGGGATTAGATGATCTTTAAGGTGCCTTCCAACTCTAACCATTCTATGATGCTATAAAAGAAAGCCAAATTTCAGCACATGAAAACGAACTGCATAAATAAACATCTCATGTGTTTAAACTGTTTGCCCAAAAAAAGATAGACTTAACTGACAAAATGCTGGAGATTCAGACTGAGACTGAGACTGAGACTGAGACTGAGACTGAGACACACATGTTCAGGCTTGAAGAACTTCAAGAGGGTTGCCTTTTTTTTTCTCCAAATCACTGCTTCCTGCCTAATAAAAATGTGTCATGCCAATACGTTGTGTTAAGATAGATGAAGATCTTAGTATTTTGAGAAGCTCTCCTGGGAATCCATCAATCAAATTTTGCCTTTGCAACACTGAAGTGATTAAATCTAATGTTTGCTCATAATTTTTAATGGCATAATAATAAGTCATAATGGAAAAAAAATTATTATTTCATCCAAGAGGGCTTGGAAAGAGAGATAAATCAAACTATTTAACAAGAATTCTTATCTTTATGGGTAACCACATGAAATCCAGATCAGAATGGATTAGCTATATGCATGTTTAACTTGAAAATGTAATTTGTGTGATGTGTTTAACCCGTATTTAGCCTGCAGGCATAAAAACATTTTTTTCTTTGTTATTTAACAACTAGTTTATGGCCCATGTGACAGAGCTAGCCAGGGAAACTTAAAACGAAATCCACAAAAGGATTTTGGCTATTTGGAATGGGTTTTGGGTGTAACGCACTTGCCTAAGCTCAGAGTAGAAGTTCTGAGTCAATGCATGTAAGGGCATTTAAGGTCACCTTCATCGGTGAGAAAATAAAATAACTGGGTTTTTTGGAAACATCTTTCCAAAATGGCTGAGGTCCTGCTGGGCAAGAGGCTACTGCGAAGCTAAGCAAGGAGATATTTGCTTTAGGTGGATGTCTGAGAGCTGTCAAGTGGACCCGAGCAATATGCTGAGGAGTCTTGAATGACGGCTATTGGCAGAGTCATTTGAAATTCATTTAAAAAGTATAAATTTAGCATTGTTCATTTAGCCCATGCCAGGGATAACTGCAGCACCTTATCAACGTGAGAAAGGCCAATTAGCAGTGCTGGACTCAGGTGCACTGTAGACACCACAGACATCTCTGGTGGCTTCTGCAAGCGCACAGGAGTTTTCCTGTGTGATGCTCGTCACCAATTAGGAACTTTCCTGACGTTGCAGGTCTGGAAAGGTCTTGAATTAAATCCTCAATCAACTGAATTTAATCAGATTGTTACTGTGGCTTTTTTCAGTGAGCCCCAGATGGCACCCATTAACCTCAGGGAGGGTTTCACCCTGGGAAAGACGACGAGTAGATCTGGAGGTCTGCAGTGGTATCGCTGTATCACAAGGAAAGGGAAAACAGATAAGCAAAGACAGAGCATTTTTTTCTGTTCAAATGAGTTATTAAGGTGCAATGTTTTGTCTTGTTCTGCAAATTATATTTTCTTACCCAGCAGTGATTTTCCTAAAGCTACCATTAATCTCTGACCACCTCACCAGCACTATTCCCACTAGCGCTGTTTCCAAGATCGACATCTTGCACACTAACGCCACTAAACACTGGGGAAGGGGTTACCTTTTAAATCAACCACCAGTTCAAATAGCCACAAGCCTGGCCCAAAGTTTTGTATTTATTGAGTTAGAGAACATGCCAAGGCTTCTGAGAAAGCAGACAGACATTTTAATCTGTTTTCATGATTTATTTTGTCTTTTAGTCAATGTTGTGTGCATAATCAGCCAATTATCTTCTCCCTTTACAAGAAAATCCTTACAACTACATAAGGAGAAGCAAGAAAACCCTTTCACAATGGATTTTAGGAAATTACACATGAACTCAGATGTTCACCTGGCAAAAAGCCAGTATATACTTTATATTAATTGCACAGTATTTATGCCAAATGAAGATGTGGCCCACTTTCTGAGGCAAGCTTCAAAAATTCAGTAACGTTGAATATAACATGCAAAATCTTTCCTTTTTTTTCCCCAAGGCAAGGAGTTCATCTTTAAAATTCCATAAATCTCATTTGCAGGGTAAGTGATTTTCAACCTTTGACAAACACCAGATGTATTTTACAATCTCTGGAAATGAAAGCTCCATACTGCTAGATAAATTAAACCTCCAGCACAACTCGTGCCACTGTCAGGAATCCCCAGTCTCCTGAGGATGGTTAGCGGTGAGGCACAAACCACACGCACCATCCCCTCCTCACTGCCCATCTTTTCATGCAGACCTGAACCACGGTCCCTGCAAGCAGCCACTGCTCTTCAAGTCACCTTCTGCCGGTGATGCTCTGCAGCAACGTCCCCGTCTGCTTGCAGCACCCGCCAGGCTCACTCTTTGCCCAGGATGCAAAGAACAAGGAGCACCGGGTGCGTGAGCAGGCAGATGCTCTTGGTGCCCTGGTCTTCTCAAGAGAAGAGGATTGAGACAATTTCCCCTCCATAAACACACAGAGCAGCCAGAGCTGGGTGATCCTGCTGCCATCCCAGCTGCCAGTGCCTGCTATTCAACTTCCAGACACACTCCCCTGAGCTGATGGGAATGGGGAAACAAGCTGCAATACACTATCATGCAGTTATTTATCAAGAAAAGCCACTGATGTCTCATTCTATACATATTTTTATGCATCAAGTACATGTTTTCCCCTGCCAAGCCTGTAGAGAAAGAGCTGCAACAGCTAGAGGGTCCTGGCTTTGCCGGCTGTGGTATATGAAAAAATAAAGTTAAGTTAGTGTCGCGACTTGGTGGAACTGGTTTTTCAGCATTTGTTCAGCAAGCCCTGAATAATTCAGTGGCAGCTTTGCTTCCTGTGAACGATGTGCTAAGTCTTGAACTTGTGCCAGTAAAAACTTACACAGCAGCAATGTGAATTTTCTGCCATGCGCAACACTAGCAGTGATGCTTACAGATAAATGTCTAATGGTTTTGGGGTATGAATTTGCTCTGTATGTGCTCCAGTATAGACACATCCTTACGAATAACAATGCTCACTGTTATTTAAATGCTCACATGACACATTTGACTGTAGTTTTCCATACCCCAAGTTGGTTGTTATCTTGCTTGCCTGAGATGACTCAGGATTCCCAGAATATGCTGCTCCATCCTCTTCCTACTAATTCCAGGGCACCCCAATTCAGTTTGACCACTGTTGAGCAACTGAGACAATGTCTTCATAACACAAGCTATCATAGCCCAGGTACCTTACTCCTGACTGGTAATGGTCAGCTCAGAGCCAACCGTTTTATACATGAAATTAGGATTGGTTTTCACCACTTATATCCCTCTACATTTACCCATATCGAAGCTAGGTGAACCTGCTTTGGCAGGGGGGTTGGACTAGATGATCTCCAGAGGTCCCTTCCAACCCCTATCGTTCTGTGATTCTGTGAATGTCATGTTTTTCTGCCCAGTTTTTCTGCCCAGTCACAGACCTTGAAAGATCTTTCTGGAATTCTTCACATATGGTCTCATATTTTACTGCCCCCAAAAGTTTAGTGTCGTTTTTATTCATTCCCCTTTTCAGTCTGTGTTGAATATATGGAACAATGCGTTCAGCTGCCTTAGCCATGAAACCGTTCACTGCTTCCACCGGTTATTCATTCCTCCCCTCCACGCAAGATGAAAGAGCTGAATTTTGGAGTATAATGAAAAGACAGAAAATGCAAAGTCAAGGTGTAAAAAAAAGACGGAGAATGCATGAAAATACATATGGCTGGGAAAGTAGACAGCTCTCCTCCCAGCCCTATATTGTCTACCTGGGACACAGACGGGGCTGCACCCCTGCCTGGGCTGTGGTGGGACTGCACAGGGCCACCTCTCCATGACCTGGCTCTACGCACGCGCTCACCTGTGTCTGCAAAGGGGACGGCAGCATTTCAGTGTCCCCCTGAAGAAGGGGCTGGGTTTGCCCGGAAAGGGGAACATCTCGCTTGCCAGGAAGTGAATTATTTTGAAGAAACAGATCCACATCCTAAACCCATCCAGAGCCTGGTGTCCTTACAAAATGCCAGCATCTGTTCAAAACTAATTGCTCAAGGCTGATTGCTGAATGTTGCCCCTTTGGCACAGCAGGTCTCAAGCACCCAGGCAGTGACGGCTCCTCAGTGGACCAGAGAAACGCTGCGTGGCCCCTGAGAGCAGCTGCCTGCGGGAGGGCAGCCATCAGCAACACCGTCATCGCTAGTGGGAGGTGTCCCTGCCCAGGGCAGGGGATTGGAACTAGATGATCTTTAAGGTCCCTTCCACCCCAAACCATTCTGTGACTCTGACATCCCATGGCAGGAGGCCTGGGGCCCTCCAGCCATCCCCTCCACGCTGTGGAAAGGAAGGTGGAGGTAGATGAAGCTCTGCGACGTGTGCCATATTCCTCCGCTGTGCTTAGAAAGCACCAGCCTCCAAGCACCTCACCTTTCCCACCTCTTCCAAACATTCCTACCTCTCCCTCCTCTGCGCCCGGGGTTTGTCTGCTGTTACAGTTCATCCCAACCTGTTCAAGCCCCAGCACTCAAGCAATGCACCAAGTGCCAGTTTAAGTGAATAAAGGGAAAAAGAGGATTTAGAAGAGAATAATATAAAAAAATTCCAGGAGTCCAGGACATCAGACTATGTAATCTCATGGCTGCTCCAAATCCTTAATAATAAAGCCCATAAATACACCACATCTTAAGATCAAACATCATCGCAGCCAAGGTACGCTGCATTTATAATAAATTCTCCTCAAAAACGAATGGTTAATCAGCACAAACATTGCCGGTAGTGCATCTGACAAGAAACTTCAACTTTTTAACTTTTCTTTTAAGTGTGCATTTCTTATGGAACAAACCCCGTCTCTGTTCCTTCTGGCACTTTTCATTTGCATCTTTGCCACTCACTTAAGTTAGAATATTGTATTACACTGACAGGATTACAATAATTTCTTTGCAGACCTAAGTCTAAATGAAACCCTTTGGCACTTAAATGCAAGAGAAGAGGTCTTCCAGTCAGAGACCCATAAAAATCAGCAGGTATGAGGCAAACATTTCCATTTTAGTGAAACTACGCTCTTCACTGGGAAACTATTCCACCTGCAGATTGGATTAATTCTAGTTAATAATCAGAGGTAACTGTGAATTGCTGCAGAATACAAAACCACTAGAAGTGCCCACGTGCAAGTGGTGACTGCCGTTTGGTTCTGGTTATTCACCCGTGTGGGACGGCTGGCTTGCGGCACAGCGGTAGGAAACACCTGGGTCACACCAGTGAAACCAGCCCAGCATTCAAAAAAAACATGGAAGGGACTCTCCATGTGTCATTTTCAGGAGTGCTGCGGTGTCCATTGGGTCTGTCCCGAGGGCTCAGCTGCTGAGCAGCCCTGGTGCAAATAGCATTGTACTCCAGGAGAACCTGCTAGTGAGACCCAGGAGACTGCCCTCTCTTACAAAGATATAACTAATCGTTCATGTATTTTCATTTTGCCCTCCTGTTGGCTATTCATTTATTGAGATTTATTCCAAAACCTCAAAACCGATGCCCAAGATTTTACAGCAGCCCTTCCAGAGGTTACAAAAAAACACAAATAAAATTTAAGTGCTCATCAAGCTGAAAATCCCTCATTCTGCCTTCAAATCAAATTTGTTCTTAAATCCAGCTTGTCTAAAAGGCAACAAGCATCATGTGCTTCTCTGCCAGCTTCAACTGAGCAACGTGTCTGCTTTTGGTCTTGCAGCGCACCACAGACATTCTCCCTGCCACAGACCTGCCACAGACTGACAGCGATCTCTGAAAGTCTCCCTTCACCGGACTCCTTTTCCTTCTCCTGGCTGTAACCAAGCCACTGACAGATGGGTGACAGCACACATCCCTGCCATGGCTGCATGGTTCGCTGGACACCTGTCTCCTCTCTCAAACAGCAACTAAGTCTCACCATTCTCTTTTCTAATTATCACAGGAATCTACACAATTTTTCTTTCTATCAGCATCCTTACTAGAGTGAGGGAGTCTGAATGGGTGACTCCTGCTCATGATTTCTCTGTACTTAATCCTGCTGGTCTCATGGGCTTTCACTTCTGGTAATGGATTTAAGCGCCCTCATCCCCAGCATGATTTCTTTTTACATATCGGTCACCGACCACTGTTCATCTGTGGTCTTTGTGTTTTCTCAGTCTTGACCAGTGCTGGGAACACGTTCAATGACAACTGGAAAATCCCCTGTACAAAGGCACAGCAGATGGTTACCGCGAATGGGAAAGCCTTCATGAAATGGTAGGCACCAACAGCCTGAAGAACAGATTGCAACACAATTTCGATTCTCTCTAAGCCTAATATTTACATTTACTTTTAAAAATACAGACATGGCCCGTATTCCCCATGATCTCTTGTTTGTTTACAAATTGTCACAAACACTTGTCAGCAATAATTTTACAGCATTTAACAAGACCAGCCTCATTATGTGCTGAATTTTAAGTGTTCAGAGTCCAAGGTGTCCTCAGACACTAATGGGAAGGAACTTTCTCCAGCAGTTCTGTTCCCATGAGACAGGACTGAACTTGCGAACAGCAAATCTCAACACTTGTCATGGCTGCTGAAGGAGGTTCACGCTCAAGCAGTTGGCCCCGGGAGATGTTAATGACACACACAAAAGCCTTTGTTAGAAACGAGGAAAGTGTACAAGCGAGACCCTTCCTGGACGAGCCCCTAATTTCTAGGGTTCAGATACTGCCAAAGCACTTCAAACAGTTTGTTGCAAGCTTATATATGAAGCCCCCTTTCTTTGACAGGGTCAAATTTGCAAGCATCAATGTTCAGGAGGCATTTTGCCTGTGAGCTGCAGTTCCTCTGAGTTTCAAAAGGTTGGGAAATCTTCAGTTTTCCTCTAAATTTCAGGCGTAGGTCATTCCAGATACCCAGAAGTATTCAGGATCCAACCCTGACCCACTACGAGTGACCCTCCCACCAGGCAAACTATTATTCATAGCAATCGCTGACTGTCTCGCCATCCTCTCCTGTACCTCGGACCCGGACTCTTCCCTTTTGTTATCTTCAGTCCCAGGACCTGGTGAAAGCCTTCCTCAGTGTCCAACCTGAGTCCAGAGACAACAGCTCTCACCAGCTCTCCATCAGTGTGAACGTTACCTGAGTGCTGAGATGGTGCCACAGGGTTGAGCATCAGCGCAGCGTGAGGAAATACAGGCAAATGAGCACATCCTGAACTGTTCTCTGCCCCATTGGAAATGTCTCTTCATCTCCCACCCCTGGAGCTGCTGGGCAGCAAAATGCCAGTGGCCTGGCTTTGCCAGGAGCGCTGTGAAAGCCAGGGAGCAAAGGGTAAAAAAAGGAGTCTATCTCCCTCTCGTCTATGCAAGAGGCAGCAGGATTTCCTTCTTCATGGAGTAATACAATCCCGCAACCCCAGGCATAGGGATCAGCATAAAGTTTCTATGGCTTACTTGGAAAATCCTGCAGAACAAGCATCATTTTAAATACTCCCAAGGTACAGGTTTACTGCAGGATCTCTGCTCGGATTTGGGCTGTGGTATAGAGAATTCACACTACTTCCAGAGGGGCCCAAAAGTCTTGACTGTAGAAGAAACCTGAGATCTGGGAGCCTAATGCGGGCACCTGAAAAAAAAGCACCCTGCTTTCATTGTGTCACACTCCTGCTTTGGCCAAGGTCACTCTGCAGCTCTGGGTACCGCAGTTTAAGCAGAACTTCTCAGCGCAGCTGTCCGATGGCCTCCCCCACATTGCACAGGCATCATAAAGCACCAAAGGAATGAAAAGCAGAATTAGTCGGGAAAATCAGGGTTGATTTGCAATTAAATAACAGCCTTTATATTTTCCAATAGTTTTATTCCAATAAAACCTCATTGTGCGCAAGATGTGTTTCTTATCTAATATTTGCATAAAGCTGATGATGTGCAACAGTTTTTATTAAAACAAAGAAAACCTCCCCTCCTGTTTTTTTTTTTGATTTACAATGATAAATATATTTTGAAGAAAATTCTCTTCTCCAGCTGCAGCCCCATGGTGCACTCACACATTAATTACACTGGTGGAGTGCCTGGAACGCAGTATTACTATTTAGCAGACGGTATCTCAGAAGCTCCTGTTGCCACCATCTTTTCACCTACATTACAACCAGTCTTCTCCTTGTGCCCACCACCAGTCAACTGCAGGTTACACCCCCACCCCAGCCACTCTCTAAACTACAAATTAATACTGAAAATGGTTTAGAATAAAATTCTTCAGTTTTCTTCTCCCTCCCCTCTGGATAAGAAATTCCCACTCCCGCTGCTGCCACCTCCAGATTTAGACACAGCCCTCAAAATCTGCCAAGTTTTTCTCTTCCAATGATCAATATTCTCCAGCGTTGATTAGAAAATAACCGGGCTCAGAAGGAGAATGGCCCAGAGGGCAGGGATAATGTTAAGTGGTTGCAATGAAATAAACTTGGCCCGCAGGAGAAGAGCTATTTCACACCAAGCCCTGCAAGCTACAGAAGGATTAAGCTGCATTTCTCACATGTGCTCCAAGTAACTCATTCCAGAGAGATCAGACCCTGCAGCTGTTGTACCCTCAGCCTGCCCAGAGCCAACTGACCTGGAAAGCCAACACCTTTGGGGATACACGCACACAAAAAGGGAAGAGAGACAAAAATAAGCAGAAAATCAGAGATGGATTTAAAAAGTAAAAAAGGTCCTGCTTACCACCAGAAAGGAGGCACAGAAGCGCACAAGCTCTCCGAGGAATCCCGCCCCCCCGAGCTGTGGTACATCACACACAAAGGTAACACCACACACGTGGTATGCTATTTGCAGGAAATTATTCCCGATAGGAAATTCAAAGGCACTTTTTCCAAACCTGGCTTCAACCCCCAAAACTCTCCCAGTCTAATTCAAAACATGTATCCTTCCTTCTCCAACAAGAACTGAGAATCCTATAAGAGGTAAAATGTGGACTTGACCATAGTGATGTTTCCAAGCTCTAAGTACCAATGAACTTCTAGATACGTAGTGCTTGCTTTCTCATATTTTTCACAAAAACCCTCTGAACAATTGCAGTTTCATTCCAGTGAAGAATTATTTTTTTTTCACAGGGTAACAAAAATATATCCTACCCACAAAATCACACCATGGCTGAGGTGGGAAGGGTCCTCTAGAGATGGCCTAGTCCAACCCCTTGCTCAAAGCAGGGTCACCTACAGCACGTTGCTCAGGGCTGCGTCCAGTCAGGTTTGCAGAATCTCCAAGAATGGAGACACCACAACCTCTCTGGGCAACCTGCTCCAGTGCTTGAGCACCCTCAGAATAAAATGTTGGGAGTTTTTCATGTTTAAGTGGAATTTCGTATCCCAACACCGAGAACCACTGCGAGCCATCTGGCTCTATCTTCTTTACTCCCCCCATCAAGTATTCACACATGGGTAAAAGGTCCCTGTGAACCCTCCCTTCTCCAGACTGAATAATCCCTCTGTCAACCCTCTGAGTCTGGTATCAGCCACTCCTCCCAGTTTCTTATCATCTGCAAATATGCTGAGAGAGCACTCTGCCCAATCATCCAAGTTCATTAATGATGAGGCTAAACAGTACTGGCCCCAGTATCAACCCCTGGGCCACCACTAGTGACTGGTGTCTGTCTGGACATGGCTCTGGGCTCAGTTTTCAGTCCACCTCACTGTCCACCTGCTAAAGGCAGGATAAACAACATCCATCGCCCTCCATTTGTCCACTGAGCTCATCATCTCTGTAGAAGGCTATCCAAATTCAGCTAGAACTATTGAAAAATGACACACGTGTACCACAGGATAAATTACGTTATTTTAAAGTTCAGGTAAAGATGATCCTTGAATTGAGATTCAGTTTATATGCTCATCTAAAACAACACGCAGTCATGCTTTGCTTATGAAGAACTAATACAAGGTCAGAGTGAGGTCTGTGTTATGAACAGTCAGGTGAGCAGCTATTCCTCCCCATGCCTCCCCTGGAAACGTACATTTGCTGGAGCTCCAACAGAGATGTCATCAAGATCAATGTGTTCTTCAGTGAAAGGAGTATACCACAGCCATTCATATGCTGAATTAACCTTGTTGCCTCTTGACTTAAATCCATCATCTATGTTAAGATTAATGATGAAGATGAAGTATGTGTTCTGAAATATGCATGCTAGCGAATATGTTTCGTTTGAAGCCAGTCGAAAGGGAAATTTCTTGACTTCTATCTGCTACTGAGATATACAGATATTTTTTCCCCCCAGTTTATTCAATTTCCATTTCGAAATGCAAAAAACCTGCACCTCACTGCCAAATAAATCATAAACCATTTGCAAAAAGCCACCAAAGATTGTAAGGAAAACCATGCAAAACCCAAACCTTTCAAGTAGGTTAGCCAAAGCAACAAAACACAGTCTCTCAAGCTCATCAACCAAAGCATCTCTGATTTTCACAGCAACACCCGCCATCAGAGCTCAAAGAGTACTGGCAAAGTGCATCCCTGCACTCCTGCTGCCTGCCATAAAGACCACACCCCCCCACAAGGTTTTAATATAGTTGGTTAATTTGGTAATATTTTGAGGCATCTTTTCTTTCTTTCTTTTTCTTTTTCTTTCTTTGTCTTTCTTTCTTTCCTTCTTTCTTTCCTTTCCTTCTTTCCTTCTTTCTTTCCTTCTTTTCTTTTCTTTTTTCTCTTTTCTTTTCTTTTCTTTTCTCTTTTCTTTTCTTTTCTTTTCTTTTCTTTTCTTTTCTTTTCTTTTCTTTTCTTTTCTTTTTTCTTCCTTCCTTTTTTCTTTTTCTCTGTCTTTCTTTCTTTCCCTTTTTTTTCTTTCTCTTTCTTTCTTTCAGTTTCTTAGAAGTTAATTGTCAATCCTCCTTCACTTCCCTCTCTCCTGCTTACACTTTTCATCCCACCAGTCCAGTTTTTAACACCCAAATACTGTTTTATCTCACACTTCCCTGTTTGAACCAGCCACCCTTTCCACTCTAAGTAAAGCCCCGCAGCAGCAGGCATCCCTCACATATACATAACATCCCTGTTCAAAAATGCTAACATCCCACTTCAACCACCATGACTTTTCATCCTGCCTCCCCTTCCCCACTGGCTCCACTTCCCTTTCTCTCTTTGCCAGATGTGGGCTTCTGACAAATTTTTAGGCCTCCCTCCCACGGCACTGAGCGTTCAGTAGAGTAGCAGGGCTTAGCACTGTGCTGCGATGACAGCTATTTTTGTGTCCAGGGCCAAATTGATTTTCAAAAGCATCACAGCTCCCTGTTGCTGGTGCAAACCCAAATCTCTCCTGGCACCAGACTTGGCTGGTATCAACCCTTTGCCATCGCTGACGCTGTCTGCCAGCAGCTCCCTCAATGAATGAGTTTCTCCAGCAGACTTCTTCACCCAGACGAGTAGAGGCTAAACATCAGGTCAGCAAGGGGGTCTGTGGCCGTAAGAGCACGAGTGAGTGTACCAGACAGTCAGAGGACACACCAAGACAACAGGGGTGGAAACTTCCCATAATCTCAATGTCATGCCAGAATCTGTCACGTTTGTGACAGAAAAAACAGCTTTTCCCTCATCATAAGGAAAAACCTTTATTATCATTTGGCCAAAATGATCCCGTGCCCCCAAAATGTCCTCATCTTTTAGGTTAAAGGAACATTCACACCTTAGTGTTGGTGCTGTACTTCACATACTGTGAACCCTCTATCCAGAACATTTCTGCAAGGAGACATTGAACAGTATCTTCCCACACCTGAGTGATTCCAGCTTCAACGGGCCGGACCCTTAGTACTTACATATCTACTTTGGTGTTAAAATCCCAAGTGAAGTGACCAATGATAAGCCTACAGCATTGTAAAGGGGCGGAATCTACGGTTAGATGCTCTTTATCTATGTACAGATCTTACAGGCCCTATCAACCATTACCTACAGGACTAGTCTCAAGAAATAAATCGGTGTGGCCTCAGCTCAGGTCTCAGCATAGCACAGGCTTGCCCCAGGTTGACATGTCTTGTGCACGCAATGGATGCTCATCCCATGGCAGCTGCTTCTTAGTCTCAAGTTTAAGCGGGGCTTATCCTCCAGGAAAAGGGGCCTCCCCACTTCCAAACGCCCACCACGCACCCTGTGTGAATACTGCCCATTGCTAATAAAACCCGTGCATCTCATATGGTGGAGAACCAGACCAGCAGCCACTGAACTGAGCCCCCACTTTCTGTTCAATAAATTTCACAGAAGTCTTTTCCATTTACTAGTGTGTGCTGGATACAGCCCTGCCAAATCTGGTTCAAAACTGCCTAGAAGACCAGATACACCATTACCAGTGCCTGTTCTGGCCCAGTTTCCCCAGCTGTACAGAGAACTAGAGGCTGCAAAAGCAGCTTAGCAACAAATCTGAGCTGCTTTTCCAAAAGTCACTTGATTTAAGACATTGAGGCAATGGATGAGGCACAGTATTTCTTTCAGGCCAGGAACGTTACAGCCTCCCTCTTTTTCCAGTGAAGGACAGCAGCTTTTTTGTTGCCTGCCAACAGAAATGTCAGTCTGCCAATCCTGCACCACAACCAGAAATAATGCCTTTATTTTCAATTTAGTAGCGTCTAGTCCTGAAGGTCAAAGACTTTATTATAGCTTTGAGTTTGCTCCAAGTTTGGAGCACAGTCGTGTTAAAATAAATTGTCCCATCCACCACAATTATTTTTCTCTTCACTTACACCAATTGCAGAAGCCACGCATCTTCCAGACCCGACCAAGCCATGTATCAAAATCATCATACAGCCAAGAGTTGCAAGAGTTGGGGAAACGAACGTGGGACAGCCCTAAGAGTTATCCAACAGACCTGCAAATTCAGATTTCACGGGGCTGGGTAGCCCAGACTCAGATGTACAACGGCCTTTGCTGGCTCGTCTTCTCCCAGGAAGCAGCAAACTTTCAAATCCAGCCCCACAGCCCACCGCACCACGCACCGTGAGCACAGGATCCAGTCCCGAGGAGCCAGGGAGCTGCACGCGGGTCAAAAGCCGTAAGGCGCCAACATTGGCTTTACCTCACCTCCACCCACAAGTCTGAAGTTTAGGGCATAACTTACGGTTAGTCAACTATGCTGCCCCTTTGGGAGCAGAGAGGCACAAGCATGCCCTGGAGATGTCCGTCTGACTCGCGGAGTGGCTCAGGGGTATGCCTAACTTCCAGAGAGCCACGCTTAAGTGAGACAAATCCTACCCTCCGAAGAGAATGACAAGCTGATGTGCTGTAGGTTCCTCCAGCAACATTATTAAATGACAAAACTGCCAGTTTCTATAAATTGATTCACGGTTTCCAAGATCAGCAAAAACAGAGAGTTTCCTCTTGTGGGTTGACCATTTAATAGTTCTTGAAAATGGAGACACAAAGATTGTGGAGAAAAGCAGCAAAAAGTACTGATGGCGTTCTTTGCATGGGTGGTCAGTAATGCCAAGAATAAGGACAGTTTGACATAATTGGCATTTAGAAGACAGAAAGCAAAATATTAATGTTAATAAATAAGTAAATAGACTTTCCCCTCAACTACTGCCCACACTTCTGCTAGTGACGGGATACTGTAAGAAGGATTCAAAGAGGTTAGGAGGAAATGCAAACGTTTTTAATACAAAATAAAATCTAATTGCACATGTAGAGAAAAAAAAAAACTGGCAACAACCATCCAGTGTCAGGAGTCAGTAGGGTTGGAAATTTGGAGCTGAGAGAAAATGAAGAGCATTTGTTTTGTGCAGTAATGAAGCCTGAGACAGTTTTGACCGCACAGACGGCAACGTCAGGAGGAAGGAAAAGTAACGGCAGTAATATTTTCCTATTCACTATAGCTATCTTTTGGCAATTCCTGAAATGCTCCATCCTGGGTTTATAAGCGCAGGAAAATGGAGCTTATTTACTTGCAGAAAATATAGCATTATATGGGATTAAGGGGCTGGGAAAACAGATATACAGAAAAGAGCAGTATGGTTCAGCAGTGACTAAGAGTGGTTAAAGGAAGGGATATCTTTTCAAGATATTTTTTCAGCATGCATATACACCAAACGTAGGGAGTAATTACTTAGTATGACACACTGCAGAGTTCTAATTCAAAGCAGCACACTGAAGAACAGTTAAAAATGAAGGCTACGGGGAAAAACAGTATTGAAAGCAAAATACATCAAAAGCTGTAGACCACAGCTGGCAAAAGAACTACAGCATCACCATGCCTGCAACATCCTGCAACATGCACGATACCGCCAAGCGTAGCCAGAGCAGTCACTCACGGACAGCAGCATCACCAGCCAAGGGTGGGTTTTTATTTTTTCTACCATTTGCATATCTCCACAGCATCCATGCAAAGAGAAGCAGCATGTTGAGAAAACACAGAAACTCTCCTGCCTTTTATTCCAACCCTCTGTGCCATCGCTGTTCTCTCTGGATTTTCTTACAACCTGGAGGTAAGAAGAGCAATCACCCCATCGTGGATATATCAAAAGGAAGTTACCAGCAAACTTTACCCAGAATAAGATTAGATGAGGATGTGAGATAAAATATGTGAAAACCACAATGTGTACTGAGTCAAAGATGGTTCCAGATGTAGGCAAGATCAGAGGATGCAAACCCTGGTATGTCAGAAGACACCGACCTGTCACTTGTCCTGCAGCAGATGGTTTCTTTCTTAAATAGGTGCCTCCTGGCAGGAGGAGCCTTCCAAGCTCCGACTCTCTGCACTTGCTCTCTGGTCTTGGTTTTCACAGGCATGAAACATGGTTGCTGCCCCACGAGGAACTATGTTGACTTCACCTGAGCTCATCGGAGACGTCAATATGGCAAAACTCGGGGTATGCGGTGGCACTGGTGCAAGGTGGACAGCACATCTCCTGCACAGCCATGCCCAGGCTTACGGACCGCACGTGGGTGTCAGAGTCCAGATCACCCCGCTCACGGAGCTGGATCTGATGATTTCCTAAATTCTTCCTAAAAAAACTACAGGAACTGAAACAGAGATTCATGACTCTACCAGACCAGACCACAAATGTGTGTGAGTCATAGTGTATCTCAGAGACTTACATTTAAAGGGCTTTCATCAGAACATTTTAAACCTGACTTCCATGAATTGATGACACAAGCCAGACTATTTTGGTGGTGGATTATATGAAAAAGGCTCTTCCACAACATTCAGAGCCACCTCACCACAACATGTACAAGATTACTGCCATAGCAGAAAGCAATGCTTCAAAGAGCAAGAAGTGAACAAAAGCTATGAAACCAGTACGGTAACCTCATGGTGAACAAGTAACTAACATTGTATCTTCCATTGTGGCTGGAAATGTCTTTTAAAGGAAGTAGCCAAATCATAAATAAATGAAGTGCAGTAATAATTGCTATCACCTAACGGAAGTGAAAGACAGACTACCAATAATTACCCATTATTGCTCTTCCATGTGGGTGGCGATGAAGCTGCAATGCGTAGTCAAAGGGCAATCGAAGACACTTCAAGGCTTTGGGACGGTTGGTAAGGGAATCTGGAGCACAAGTTATTTTTCTTCTATCCTTCCAGTTGTGGGCAGCGGCATTGGAAGAAACAGACAGACCCAGTCTATTAACACATGGCTTCACAGCTGGTGTCACCAGGACAATTTTTGGTTTTTTGAGAATGGGACGGCCTACACAGCACCAGGCTTGCTGGTGTCATATGGGATTCACCTTTCTCCAAGGGGGAAGAGGGTCTTTGCTCACAAGCTAGCGGGGCTCACTGACAGAGCTTTAAACCTGGCTTGAAGGGGGAGGGGGATAATATCAGGCTTGCCTGTGACAAGCTGTGGGATGGCACACCAAGGTTAGAGGGATGGGGTGCCTCAGCCTGTTGCTCTGAGACATGCTGGCTACACTGCAGCACACTTGAAGTCTTATGGAGATGAGCCAGGGGCTCCTGAGGTAATAGGAGCCAACAGAGAAACAGCAGTGAGATGCCCCAAAGGAATTAAGAGGTATTCTGAGAAGGTGACACAGCCGACAGCCCCACTGAAGTGCCTCTACACCAACGCATGCAGCATGGGCAACAAACAGGACTTGGAAGCCACCATGCTGATAGAAAGCTATGACCTAGTTGCCATTACTGAAACCTGGTGGGATGAATCTGTGACTGGAGTGGGGCTATCGATGGCTACAGGCTGTTCAGAAGAGACAGGTGAGGAAGAACAGGCAGACGCCCTACATCAATAAATGGATAGAGTGTGAAGAGCTGTCTCTGAAGAGTAGCCATGACTAGGTTGAAAGCTTATGGGTATAAGTAAGAGACCCAGGCAACAAAGGGAACACTGTGATTGGAGTCTACTACAGGCCGCCAGATCAAGGGGCACCCATGGACGAAGCCTTCTTACTCCGGCCATGGGAGGCATCATGCTCGCAGGCTCTCGTCCTGCTGGGGGGACTTCAACCACCCCAACATCTGCTGGAAAAGTAGCACAGTGAGCTGTAGGCAATCCAGAAGACTCCTGGAGTGCATTGAAGATAAATTCTTAAGCCAGGTAATAGGCAGACCTACCAGAGGGGATGCAACACTGGACCTCTTGGTCACCAGTGTAAGTGAGCTTATTGGTGACATCAAGACTGGAGGCAGCCTGGGCTGCAGTGATCATGCACTGGTGGAGTTTGCAGCCCTGAGGGATATGGGTCAGGTGAAGAGTAAAGCCAGGACCCTGAATTTTAGGAAAGCAAATTCCAGCTCTTCAAGGAGTTAGTCAAAAGGACCCCCTGGGTCCCTCAGGGACAAGGGAGCAGAAGAGAGCTGGCAGATCCTTAAGGACGCTTGCCTTAGAGTGCAAGAGATCTAAATCCCCAAGTGTAAGAAATCAGGAAAAGGAGGCAAGAGTCCAACATGACTGAGTTGAGACCTGCTGGTCAAACTAAAGGGCAAGAAGGACATGCAGAGGAAGCAGGGACAGGTATCCTGGGAAGTGCACAGGGACACTGACCGGTTGTGTAGGAATGAGGTCAGGAAGGCCACGGCACAGCTGGAGCTGAACTTGGCACAGGACACAAAGAATAATAAGAAGGGCTTCTACAGGTATGTCAACCAGAAAAGGAAGGTCAGAGAAAGCGTACCCCCCCCCAACCACCACCCCTGGATGAACAAGACTGACAAACTGGTAACAATGCACTAGAAGGCAGCTGAGGTAGTCAACAACTTTTTTGCCTCAGTCTTCACTGGCAACCTCTCTCCCCACATCTCTGGAGTGTATGGACCGCAAGGCAGGGATTGAGGGAGCAAAGTCCCTCCCACTGTAAGAGATCAGGTTTGTGACCACCTGAGGAACCTGAACAGTCTACAGGAACTGATGAGATGCATCCCAGGGTTCTGAGGGAACTGGCTGATGTAGTTGCCAAGCCACTCTCCGTGATATTTGAAAAGTCATGTCAGTCAGCTGAAGTTCCCAGTGACTGGAAAATGGGAAACATTGCACCCATTTTTAAAAAGTGTAGAAAGGAGGACCCTGGGGACTACCAACCCGTCAGCCTCATCTGTGCCTGGGAAGATCACGGAATAGATCCTCCAAGAAAGTATGCCAAGGCACTTGGAGGACAGGGAAGTGATTCAAGACAGCCAGTGTGGCTTCACCAAGGGCAAGCCTTGCCTGACTAATTTAGTGGCCTTCTATGACAGACTGATGACTACATCAGTGGACAAGAGAAGGGCTACAGATGTCAACTATATGGGCTTCTATAAGGCCTTTGACACGGTCTCCCACAACATCTTTCTCTCTAAATTGGAGAGGTATGGGTTTGATGGGTGGACTGTTTGGTGGATGAGGAATTGGCTGGGTTGTTGCATCCAGAGGGTAGTGGTCAGCGGCTCCATTGTCCAGATGGAGATCAGTGATCAGGTGACCCTCAGGGTTCTGTACTGGGATCAGTACTATTTAATATCTTTCTCACTGACATAGACAGTGGGATTGAGTGCACCCTCAGAAAGTTTGCAGATGACACCAAGCTGAGCAGTGTGGTTGACAGGCCTGAGGGAAGGGCTGCCATCCAGAGGGACCTGAACAATCTTGAGAAGTGGGCCCAGGTGAACCTCATGAGGTTCAACACCACTAAGTGCAAGGTCCTGGGCGTCAGCGCAACAATGAGCATGGTGAAACACTGTCACAGGTTGCCCAGAGAAGTGGAAGACGCCCCATCCCTGGAAACATTCAAGGTCAGGTTGGACAGGGCTCTGAGCAACCTGATCTAGTTGAAGATGTCCCTGCTTGTTGCAGGGGGGTTGGACTAGGTGACCGTTTTTACAGGTCCCTTCCAACCCAAATTATTCTATGATTAAAGGGGAAAAGAAAGTGCATCCTAGTAACTTTTCCCATTTTAGATTCAAAGTGAGAAAATAGACTATTTGTTTACATGTGATGCTGTCTTAACAGCATTTATCCCCTAGGAACCATATGATAATAGTTTTAAAATATGCTGAGTATTCTATTATCACATAGGAAAAAACCCCACACTACTGTTCTCAATAAACATTTACAATTACAAGCACAAACCAGAAACAGCAACTCCTGCTCTTTCACAGGCTGATTGCACACATGGGGAGCACCCAAATTCACTAAACTGGAAAATAAAAAGATTAACAAATAAAACACACAAAATCCATCATGGCTGTTCACTATGACTCAGTTTAAATTAGACTCAGGTCAATACAGGACCTGTGCCAAAGTGTTTTTCATCAGATGGAACTCAGAAACCTTCTAGCTTTGTAACCATCAGGGGGACTTCCAGAACAAAGGACACCGGTTTAGACTGAAACACTGCTGTTGCCGCTTTCCAGATTCTTTAATGAAATTAATCATTTGTTTGTATTTCTTGGAAAGGAAGGTGTATTTCCTGTCTGTGTTCTCTTCTTTTGCAATTATATTCATCAACGTTTCATGATATGCCCCCCACGCTGGCATCAGAACCACAAGTGACTCAAGGAGGCACAAGGAAACCCAGCATTGAGGAGGCAGCTGCAGAACGTTCACAAAAATCATCATTTTTTTTGTAGGCCACAATTCTCTTAATGATTCATCAGTATCACCATTTGCTACATCATACTATTGGCCTTTACTTGGCCTACCTTGTATTACACCAACTTTCAGCAACATCAAGCTGACAGCATTTAGCAGCCCATCACTATTAAGTACCTTTTTGTTGGCCAATCTGTTTATTTTAACAGATTGCATTTTTCAAGGAAAGTAATTTACAACGGAGAACCCTGCCGGTGTGCAACACATGACACTTGCATCGTTTGTCACAGGAGCTGAAATGAAAACAAAAAAGTCGTAATTTGCCACCCACGTGGAGTATTACAGAGAACAGCCATCCAGAAAGGAGGAGCTCTTCCCCGCTGGAAAAGCTTCTAAGAGAGTTTCTAGGGGAGTCATTTGTTTTCCTGTCACCGCTTTTGCTACCAAGCTGCTCCCCTTGCAATATAAGTAGGTTTGCTTTACAACAGTTACCAGTTTCCATCCAACGAGCTAGTTATTTCATGTTGAAATAAACTTCCCCTTCACGTACAAGCCAGCCGCACTATTAATAATTTCACTGATCGAAAGCAAACAAGGTGCAGGCCAGGCTGATCAGAACCTGGGCAAACTCTGGGCAAAGGATAGGGCTGAAACTCCAATAGGCTCCAAATGCCATGGCTTGGAGAATAGAAGACCATAAGGATTAACATAAACATTGTATTTTCAGTGCAGAGGCTGTATGGCGGTAACCTCCTGCCTGCAGAGCATGATCAGTCGCATCCTGAACTGGACAACTGCAATACATCAGACAAAATACATTCTCCACTGCTGGATTCCACCATCGGCAGAGGGGTCACGGGGTATGTAACCCAGGGGAAGTTGCCCAGCTGTAACACGGAAAGTCTACATTAAGGCAGAGAAATCCCATTTCGGGTATCCCCCCAACATATATGAAATCTCAGCCTTGAAGCCCGCAACTGACCCAAACCATTCACCTGTCATCCGTGTGACCCATGGAAACATGACGTGCAACTACGTTTTGGCTTTCCCAGGACTTTGTAACCTGCTAAAACATAGACTTGTAAAGATACGGAGATAGTTATCCTAAGAGATGCTAAAGCTTCCAATGCAGGTAGCCTCTTTTTTAATATCTGGATGAGGGACTGTCCTGTTCCTCAGCGCGTCAGTATAACAACCCTTGGCACAAACTAACACAATCCAAAATTATTTCTTTTCCCAGAGCAACCATCACACTGTCTGATGGCCTTTACAAGGCAGCTGAGGAGGACTATAAATGAAGATGCAAGTGCCTCTCAGTGCGACTGCTTCTTGGGATGTTTTCCTGCAGGGGATGGCTCTGGTCGCAGTGTCTCTCCCAGTCCTGCCATCCCTTAGAGGTTTTGGTGCTCTCCTAGAGGAAAGCGGGTAGAAGGAAAACACCCCCCCTTCAGTGTTCCTACACAAAACGGGGCAAAAAACTAATCAGGGGAAACCATGCAGAGATAAAGTCACTCGCAGATCTGCATCAAAGCTCATCTGAACCTTCACCAAAAGGGGCTGTTTTCTTTTAAAGATCTAACTGGCTTTTGATGTGCTCTTTGGCAGTTGAATTGCAAAGGTAAATCACCTGTAATCATTCTCCTCTTCCTATTCAAGGACTCCTGTGTTCAAAAGGGGGTATTTTACTATCATTTTTCCTTTAACAATTACTTCTATGCAGGGATTATTGGCAGCTCAATAGCTGAGATGCGCAGAAAAGCCACGCTGAGGGAGGGAAGCCTCATCAGCTCTTTCCTCCAATCTCCCATCATGTTAAAAGCCCTCTGAGGCACAGAGAACAGCAGGGAAGTAGAAATGAATGCAAATCATAGGTTTTTTTCCTCTTTTAATAGATCTTCTATGTCTCCCCATGTAGGGAAAATGACCCGGCAGAATCCTGTTCTCTACCCCTTCCTCCTTGTTCCTACCTGGAAGTAACAGACAGGCCATTTTCAGCAAAAACAGATAGCATCACCATGGTGCAGACAGACCCCTCTGCCAGATCCAAGCAGCAGTGCTGCGCAAAGGCAAGGCGACACTCCATGTTACTGCACTACTATCCTGCTCAATCGCAACCTCTTCCCAACAGGAACGGCAGCTGTAGGTTCAATGTAGCAAATCTTACTCTTTGGATACATGTTTTCTAATCAGTGAATGGTCTCCTTCAGTACATTTCATAATCCATTGCAAAATAATCTATTTACTGATAGATAATATCAATGCTTACAGGTTTGGAAGGGTTTAGACCCTCTAGACAAGAACATAAAGCCCTTTTCATAATCAAAGATATATAAATAAGACACTCTGATAAGCACAGTATCAAGAACAGAACATAAAATGGACACAAAATGCATCAGGTTTAAAGTTTCAAATAATTTGGGTATTTCACAGCAACTTAGCCTTTGCACACACGCACAGAAGGACAAACTCAAGAGCCTGTGGAGTAGCATTCATAGCTGCATCATTACTGACGCCAGTTACTTAGATACTTCTGGACTACTAAGGTGAAGACTGTTAAACCAAAACTGTTTCCTGCCAGTTCTCTCCACGCTGCTGCAAGGGGCCTTATCATGGTTGGCATCATCTACTTACAGGAGAGATACTACATCAGCACTCCACGCTCCCTGGTGCTACCCAAGGTCACTCTTCCGAATTACGTACCTGAGGCTCAAAGACTGCCCTGCTTAAATCCTACTGCCTACAGTCTCTTGGGAGAGCAGGGGGATGGAAGCTCCCAGGTCTCTGTTGAAGGTGGGGTTTGTTTTGATTGGGAGGGAGGTAGCCTTCCAAAACAAAACAAAACAAAACAAATCCTTCTGCATTTATCTTAGCTGGCTTTGAAATTCCAAGTTTGCCCAAGACCTTCCATCCCCCCTACCCCAATACTATTTTGAAGCAATACTCTGGATGTCAAGGGTCCTGAACATGGAAAGAAGGGTAAAAGCCTTTACAAACATTAAATAAAGACTTTAAAACAAGAGCTTAAATTTGTGTTATGAGAGCATTAACTGCAACCTGGAGTAGCTCTAGCTATTTTCTTAACATTTTAGGTTAAAAAATTCCAGAGGCATAAGACTCTTGGAGCAGGATGATAGTTCCTCAATCTTTTATTAAGGTCTTCAGTTTATATACCGCCGCTCTGTCAGCTTGTCACTACACCACGTAAAACGTCAGAGAGAGAAGAAAACGTCGACCAGAAGTGCAGTAGACTCTCTGAACATCATCAGTGGAGAGTTCTACTAGACAACGCAATCAGAACAAAGCAACAGCCAACCTACGCAGGTTGCCAAAACGAGAAGAGACCATCCTTCCAGTACAGATGTTTTACTCACAGCAGTTCTTTGTACACAGACATCCACAAAAGGGACTGACCGAGGAGTGGAAAAAAAAAAAAACAAACCCAAACTGAAGAGCTCCAAAGTCCAGGAAAGTTCAAAAAGGCATAGTTTGCATACAAAAACTCAGGTAATTCCAGAAGTTCAAGTGGACTTTTGACTAATATTAATCAAACATGCCACCAATTTACCATGCAAACATTTTAATTGTTTAAATTGCTCTCTTCCAAGCATGAAGAGACAGAAGTACCACTCCACAGTGGTATTTCCTATGACAGTGACAAAGGACCACCTGCTTATAACTTAGTAAATTCCTGCTTTGTATAACTGAGGCTGAATACCCACAGGATATTATTAACATTTCCCCTCCAGCATCTGGTCTAATAAAGAAACACAGAACAGCTTTGCTGTAGTACAAAAGTTTACAGAAAGTTCGACAATTTAATTAAAGACAATACAAAATATGTTGTCTGAATTCAAATAATTTATGTAAAAGTACAAGAATGGGAAATAATTGGCGAGAAGATTTGGGTAACCATATTATCAGATGCATGTTCTTTGTCCCTAGAGATAACATACAGTCAAAAATACATTTGTTACAATAAAAGACAGCATTTTAAAATAAACACAATTTCAGGTCTACCAGCCCTTTAACGCGAAAAATTCCTGTTAACACAGGACAACCTGATAAAATTTAAAAAAAAAAGGAACAATACTGTAGTCTCTGAATAAGCCTGTAGTGTTTGTTTCTCCTTTTACCGAGGAGGGAGAAAACAACAGAAAACAGAGGATTGTTTTGTTAGTGCTCGGTCTTCTCAGTTACGTGTTTTAACAAGCGTGATCAGAGCATCAGGGATTCCTTTCATCCGTATACCCCAGAAAAACCCACCTCCTTGCAAGGAGACAGGGTGCAGATCAGGCACAGACCTTCCCTTCCCCACGAAGCAGCACCACATCCACCCAAGAGTGGATCCTGCAGGTAAAACAAGCTGCCCCTGCTGTACTCAGGGTGGCAGCTTGGCCCCAACAAGCACTTTCTCTCAGCCTCCAGAAGAGCCACTACTCCTCTCAAATCACGAGTTATTTCTTCACGTTTGTCAAATATTGAAACCTCAGAAGTCACCTTCTCGATTACGGTATCAGACAACAGCCTGAAACACCCAAGATCTCTTAGCATGTGTCACTTGCCCTCCACATTTTTGTGGTCAGTTAAATAGTTTAACAAGACGACACATGGTTAATTTCTTTGAAGATATTTTAGTTCATTGATTCTCGATAAAAGCATTGGTTGCAGTACAATAATTTGACATACAGCAACAAAACGTACTCGGTTTACATGCACAAGCTATTTAACAATAGTACACGGTCTTTCCTATTACCATCATAAAATGAAAAATACTATGACAGCTGACACAGCCTTCCGATTGTTCTCATGAGCTCTAAAAATGTGATGAAAACAGTGTTCCAGTTGGTACGACGGCAAAGAACAGAGGTTTGGCCACTGCTGGAACATTCCAATGAAGATGCCAGTATCATAATGGGAAACAGCACTGGAATTACTGTAAAAACAGCTACAAAAAAAGCTACACAAAATTGTTTTGGTGTGTATTTCAGTTTTAAAAAAAGAACATGTGGGAAATACTTAACAGCTTTGTATAGAAACGTTCCAAAAATGAAAGTATATGCGGAGGAAGAAAATTTAAAATTTAAGGCAAGAAAAATGTGTGGATGATTAAAAAAACCACTGAAGCACCGTAAACCGGCAGCAATCTGTTGGGCAAAGTGCATAATTTTCTAGCAGGACTGCTTTTTGCAGGGTTTTTTTTTTTTTGTGGTTGGAAGTTTTTTTGTTGTTGGAGTTTTTTGTAATAAAGCTCCCAACTTTGAAAATGCAAGCCAAAACTCCTCTGCATTTGTGTTCCATGCCTGGCTGAGATTTCTTTCAGTTTTACAGTTTGGTCCAGATTCTCATGGTTTAATGTACAAAGCACAGTACATGCTACTAGGACTACTCACTGTAAGTTTTCAAAGTCTGTTTTTCAAAAAACAGATACAATACTGTCCCCTTCATTAAAGGTTGATGTCAAAGCTTCAGTACTGCTGTTAAAGGGCTTCTAGAAATGAGAAGTCAGACTTATGACCAAAAGAAAAGCAACGAGCTCTGTAGAACGTACACATGATTTTTCCTATAGTAAATAAAAGTCATCAGGGGACTTAAATTATTATTTTTTTACAAAAACATTTATTTCTAGGTTTCAGAAGTGCTAAAAATTCCAGCAATAAAACTCTCCAAGTGCCCTGGCTGCGCCTCTCTTTTTAGTGTCTTTTCCAAGTGGGTAATCAAACAGGCAAGAAACCTTCTCCTCTAGTCAACAATTATCAGTTTAGCATTATGCTATTGGCAAGTCAGAGTCTGAAATATTATGAATATTCGATAGTTGTAATCAATTTATTCATGACCATATAAAAAAAGCAGTTACATGTGACTGCACTGTCGGATCTGGAATACACCAAGTAAGACTGCAAAAATAAAAGGCAAAAAAGGAAAAAGGCCTCAAGTCTCCTTTTTTTGTTGTTTGGGTTTTTTTTTTACTAATTGTCTCACAGCAAAAAAAAAAAACAACAAACCAAAACAATAAAGCAGCAAAGTCTTAATCTTAAATACAAAGTTATAATCTGCAAATCAGGTCCTCTAATCCAGACAGATGTTACACTTCATTGTTTCATCTGAACCACCCATTCTAAACTCGCAATGGCAGCACTCGTTCATACCCTGATGTGTTCCCCGGCCTCATCCAATCAACTATTCACGCCTTAAAATTTTAAGTAGAACAATAAAAAAAGTTGTTTGTTGTTTTGAAACAGTTGGTCTGAATTCTTTAATATCACCCTCCAAACTCAGGAAGACAAATTTAAGGATACCTCAGCACATTTCTCAAAATAGTTTTTACTAAGGAGAACCGAAGGCGTGAACATGGAAGTACAGAAGGTGCTAAAATGCCACTAAAAAATGGACTTGGTAAAGAGCCTACACTGGAAACACTTACCTTGTCCAAGCATTAAAATGATCATCTCAGAAGACAATTCAGAGACACTTAGAATTGTGAAAAAAATGCAAACTAGACTGTCATAGGTCACCGAAATACCTAATCTAAAGGCAGTGCAAAACAAGGGCTGGTGAGAGGGCAACCAGTCACCTTGCAAAGTGAGGGACTTCAAATTACTCATCACTGATCTCCTTAATAATCTGCATTGAAGGACCTGATGAACAGCAGTGAAATTTTTGTCATGCAATTACAACTGTTAAGCAACTAATACGCAACTCAAGAGTGATACTGTCCTCCATGGTGGATTATTAAAGTAATAATCCATTCAAGAATAAGGTCAAAGGGGAAAGTGGTAAACATCAGTTGCCATAAGTGAAAACACTTCAAAAATTTACAATTAAATAAAAAGTTAGATGACATCTTATAAAAAGAAGTACTGAACACAACAAAGCCACAATAAATAAGTGTTTCCATAAAACGACATGCTGAAGGTTTTGTTCCCAAGTCTATACATTTTTTTACTGTCTGTTAATTCCTAAATATTGACAGCGTAATTCAATAATTGAGGTACAGTAGTTTACATCTGTATATGTCGTGTAAAAAGGTTAATTTTTTTCTTCCAGTTTTTCTTCCTCATCGCCAAAGAACAACAAAGGAAACATTCCTAAAATGCAGCCAATGGTCACTCCAATAGCTTTACCCTGGAGAGAGGGGGGAAAACATTAAGTTTCTCACTGATCAATGAGTTGTTACTCATTTGGTGTGTAGTACCAACACAACCAGGAAAACCTTTGTTCTAGTTTTCAGTTGGGAGCCACATTTTTCTTAGCATGCAGACTAGAAACAGAATCTATGAGAGAGAGACAGATATGACAAGGTTAGAAACAGCGTGTGCTGTGATAAAAGACAGTTCTGAATAAAGAGGAGCGGCATGACCCATGAAGAGCTGCACAGGTGGTAAGGGAGGAGACAGAGATTCAAAGGATTTAATAGCATGGCCAGGAAGACAGGGAAGGGGAAAAAAAAAAGACCCACACACATTTTAGGTGCAATTATAAATGTATCTGGTAATGCAAATTATCAAAGTGAGGAATGAGGAATTCCTTGCAAACATAATGGCTTGTAAAGCCAAAGACACACACACACAAAAAAGAAAAGAGATTGGAAAAAATTTCACAATTGACCTAGATGTAAAAGTCAAGAGGAGAGGAAAGAAGGCAGGCAATATACAAACCACATCACCAGCAGCAGGTGGATAATGTTGAGAAACTTGAGAGGGTGGGTAAAAAAGAAAAAACGCTAGCACACAGGCGAAGATGCTCAGAAGACTTCTCACAGAAAAATGCTGTGAATGAACTGCAGTGCAATGACGGGCTTTTGCCACACTCAGCTTCCACCGAGAAGCCTCTTATGTTGAACAGACTAGAGGGCAGCCCACTCACAACATGCCAGTTCTTCTCTGCTCAACGCTTTGATCTATCACTGCTAAAAGCAGACTTTCCCCCCCTGCAACTTTTCCTCAGCAAGTGTTATTTTCTCTTCCCTTAAATCTGCAAAGATATTTTTCCCGATGAAGGTTCATTCTGGCAAAGCAAAAGAAACAGCTGTTTCTTTACTCAGTTTCTTATAATCTGTTTCTTTCAACAAAATAAACTAACACTCTTATTGCTGAAGTGGGACTGCTTCAAATGTTTAAATGTTAAGTAAATAATCATCCTGAAAATGAATCTGCAAGATGAGTATCCCATAACTGTAAACTCAGGCAGTGAATATTACTCAAATACTAAAAGTTTACCCAGGGGAAATCTAATTTCATATCCAAGCTAATTATAGAATATTAAAAATGAATACATACTGGTACAGGTATATGAATAGCAGGCACTTGACAAAAAATGCGGAGGAGTAAACTACTAAGGGGTCATAACTTTCAAATAAACTATCTTATCACAGTAGCCAGAGCTCAGCCCGGGTACCTGCATAGCATATATGAAGTCACCGCAGAGACTTAATGCTAGTCACTCATGGCTTGTTGCATACAAAAAACCACCCAAGCCCAAAACAATCCACTCTCATGATGCTTCCTGACACAGGCTCACAACTAAACCTTCCAGGAACTGTGCAAAATGTTGGTGGCCGCTGAGCATTTAATGGCAAAAGTGCCACAAAGGATTTATCACCTATTAGTTTAAACAAAAAACGCTCCATGCAAACAGCATCCACCTATGGGATACTCACCAAGTGTGCACTGAGACGCGTTTGCCACATATCAGCTTGTTTGGGTGTCAGATCAGGGATTGACAGACCCAGTCGTGAAGCTAAAGCTTCTACATAACCTGCAAGACTGGAAGAACGAGAAAACAAGAACAAACAATTTCGGATCTGACAGTATCTTCTAGTAAGGATTTTGAAATATTTGAAGCACTGAACTTAAAATGAAAAGCTTTTCCTTCAGCATACTGATAAAGCCATCGAGAGGTAAATATGAGAAAGTGTGCAGACTGGTGGTTATATTTTGCAATGTAAGTTAACTAATTTTCTTACATATTTAATATGCAATATTTCTGGAAGAACTTTATGCAGCAAGACATATTCAAGGTGTGAATGTTATTGTATTTTTGCAGTTCGTAAGTAACCTTTACTGAAGGAAAGGTTATACACACGCATCAGTTAGTAATAAGCCTTGCTATTTGCAGAAAAAAAAAATTAAATGAAAAGTGGGGAAAAAAGAGGCATAACAGACAGCTTTACTTGCAGCAATTACTCAGAAATTTCCTTTAAAAAACAAAAGTCGGCTGCATCTGTTTATATCAGAAGTAGGTATGCCTAGATCTGAGGAGATTTCAGATATATAGTTGTTTTATCTCAGGAGAAGGAAACGTCTTCAGATCTAGGCATAACAAATAATCTGAGGAGGCTTATTAGGTATATTCTGTCGCAGCAATATATTATACCACAAAAAATGTGGTTTTTTTCCATTTTTTATTTCCATAAATGCACTTTTTGTAGACAAAAATCCTAATAGTTCTTTAAAAGCAAGCATTACCTATAGACTATATTGAATCAGGTTAAATGCCAATCCTGATTTTCTTACCTCAAATATATAATACTGTAATAGCAGGAGCCTTACTCTATTTCAGAACAACGGCATTGCAGTTTTAACCTCAACAAGAACCACCTAATATTCCAATGTTCTCTTAGCAAGGACAGAATACATTTCTACAGTCACGTAGTTTACTGAAGGAAAATTCAAGAGCTAGGAAAAAAAATTAAAGCAATTTCAGCAGTTTATGTATTTCACTTCAGTAGTACCAGTAGCGTTTGCAAGAGAGGAAAAAAAAAATATTCTTAATACGAGTTCAGACATACCCCAGTCCAGCTAAATCTGAAACAAGGTTTCCCAAAGCAGCAGCTAGAGGGATGGAGAGGGAAGAGAAGGGGAGAAGGTGGCAAAGTGTTATTTTAATTACAAACAAGACCGATCAGCTTGCCTCCCTCACCTCCCAGTGACTCTCGCTCTTCCCAGTACATATAACATAAAAGACTAGAAGTAATTTTATTTTATTTTAGTTCTTCTTCTGTCCTTACCACAATTTGTAATGAGAGCAGCAGACTAACAACAACAGGAAGTGCAGCTATTTTTCTCATATAAATGAAGAAAACTTGACAAATACAAAAAGACAACACTGACACCTGGAAATCAATGCAACAGCTTTTCAGATGGGAGTTAAAAACGGCCACGCGTGGTTGCTGGTTTCATACAGCTAACGCTGGACACCAAGCAAGGCCATCCAGTGCCTGAAGAGGCACAGGAACACTGGAAATAGAACGCACTGTTACTCGCATGTGTAACTGATAAGCATTTCAACATAGCTGTGAACCATGCCAGTTTAGGAATAAATACTTTATGTATGATTGAATAAAGTTGCACGCTTAAAGTGCAGCAGATCCTGAGATAAATGTGCTTGTGACTGTCTTGCACTGCAAGAGGGCTGCAAATTTCCAAATTATTAACTTGTTCTGCTCTATACATTTTCATTTAAGCTGAGTGCTTTCGAGCAATGCTGCGCCTGCAGTTGGCCGATCCACGAGCAGCCTTTTTTCCTCTGACATTGCAGAGGCACCAAAGCTGTCGAGCAGAGCTTATCCATTTTGGCCCCGTGCAGGAGCAGGGCTGCTGCTGTGCCTTCCCCTGGTATCACACAGGGGCAAAGAAGCCACCAAGAACACCAGCCAACACACCAACACTGATCTTCACTTCGCACTGCAAGCAAACAGCACCTTACAAATCCATATAGGCACATACATAAATATCACACCCTAGGGAATTTAGAGCAGTTCCATTACAGAAATACAAATCCATTTTCCTAAGTGACACAGGATTTAAACTTTTAGATTAAAGCTGACAAAAAGCATTTCAAAGGCTATTTGAATTGAAATTCCATTTCTGCAAATGGAGTATGTCCTTGCTTCAACCACAGGTTATTTCTTCATTAGGAAAGGCGGGTGCAAGACCAAGGAAGAACCATTTCCAGCCCTATGGCCTACTTTCAGCCTAAAATACAGGAATGTGACATATTAGTCTATACATATTACAATTTTATTACTTGCCTGCCATCGTTGAAATTCCTAGGACAACTCCAATTGACAATTCTATTTGGGTACCCTGAAAAATAAGAGTTTTCTCATTATTTGAGGGATTTGGATTTAAAATAGATGGTATTGATTCAACCAGCAAAAGTACTGCTTACTGCTTGCTTTCTTAAAATTGAAAGTATAAATGGCCATTACTTCTACTAGATCTGCACTGCTCCTGGCATATGTATTTCCCCCTAGGACAAGAAACTACTTTTGATATTCTTTTAATATTTAATATTCTTTCATAATGGCCACCTCATGGACAAAACCATAGTCCCTAGCTCTGCATACCATTTTCCCCACTGTAATTCTTAGCTGAATGCAGACTTCTACAAATACTGAGCAAACAAATAAAACGCAGTATCGTAGCTCCTTACTTTTTCATTTGAAGAAACATAAAATCACACTGAACTCCATGATGAAACAGCGGTGTGTGGCCCAAAGATGAGAGACAAGGGGCATGAATCAAAATAGACACGTTCCAGTTGTAAGAAAATGCTTTCCACTGTCAGGACAGTCGAGGGTTGGAACAGGTTGTCCAGACTGGCCGTGCAGTCTCTGCCCTTCAAGCTTTTCGAGGACCCCAGGATAAAATCACAAACAATTCAATTTGGTCTGACCTTAGAGCTGACCCTGCTTTGAGCAGGAGGTCAGACTAGAGACCCTGAGAAGGTGCTGAGCAGAGCAAAACTAGAGACATAGGGGATCCTGTGGTCTGCTTCCACCTGAATTATCCCACGATTAAAATCACACCATCAACAATAATCCTACAGGAGGAACAGTATCTTTGGCCTTTATCCATCTTCCTGTTCCACCACCCCATTTCATCTTCCAAACAAACAGGAAAATACCTCAAGAGTGTTACTCAGAAATGCTAGTCTACATCAGCACAAATCAGCATCAGCGCTAACATTGCCTGCATCACTCAGAACAAAGGAACGCATTACTAAAAACCCTGAAGACCTGCCCATCAACACTTTATAATCACATTATCGTCAGTTGGTACAAAAAAATGTACTGACTACATGATCATAAATGTGTCTTGCAGCACGAACTAGGAGAGGGAAAAAAAAGCAAGCCTCTTTTCAATTCAGCAAAATTAGTTACAATACTGGCTTTCAGAAGGAACAACACTCCTTTGATTCTGCAAAGGCTCAATAAAGCATGGACACTTTCTTTAAAAAAGAAAAATTAAAACAGAAATTAGTGAGTTGATACAAAGGGAACGGAGTCTTACTGAAGCTCTCATTTACTCATCTACTACTTGAACAATATGAATCATGCTGACGTCATCAAGGAATTACATAATTAACTTACCGCAGCAATCATGATTGCGTTATCCAAAAATCCAAACCCTACAAAAGGTAATGCATTGTGGAAGAACACTAAAAGAAATAAGTAACAAAGAGAAAATAAATATTTATAAGAGAATCTGCTAGTTCACACTAACAACTGAAATGTCAGTCTAATACTGCCTTTAAGAGAAACAAAGACAACATACACAAAACCCCCTTCCTACTACTTCTATTGCAACCTTTTTATTTCTGTCAGGTTTGGTAAAACCCTTTGCTACACATCAGTGTTACTAATGGCTTGGGAAGAACCAGTTAAACTCTTTGCAGATACTTGTACAATTTTGGATGGAAGCCACTTATGCCTACTGGTGCACAAGAGAAATAATTAAAACTACACAAACTTTGTTACTATTTACAGTCCTTCCAACCGATGTTGCAGTATCACTGAAGACTGCCAAACTGTCTCACCAGATTCCCTGCGTTCTTCCCTTGCTTGAAATAAAGCCCTTTTCTCTGCAAGTCCCTCTCCATTCCTGTGCAAGAGCTCCACCTCCTTCGTACATTCCTAAAAATTCTTATTTTAGCAATATTGCCTGGAGTTGGGCAATTCTTATTCCTTCAGCTAAATCTGCAAACACTGAGGTGGTTTTCACTAGTGTGTCATCCAGCATTAATTATCTCACTGTTCAACCCAAACTTCTGTATCTTGGTTTTGTTTGGCCACTATGATGAGGACAAGTTAGACTTGATGCTGAGAGAGCATTTCCTCCAGCTGAGTCTCAAGGCGCAAGCATCGTAAGACTAAATACAGCACCGAGGACAGACTACTTGACTAAAAATGAGAGCATAGAAAGTTAGCTCTTTCCACTTGTTTAAACATTTAAAATGCATTCGCTATTTAGGTTTGTCTCCCCACCTCACATGGGAACAATAATTCCTACATTTTATAAACTCAGAGATAGGCAAACATATGAAGAGCGAAGAAAGAAGAGCTCATGAACCTGGCAGTCATGTGAAAAGAAAATGGTTTGATTCCCTTTTGGATTTACTTCTCACAGACAGCGTGAATCCATGAGCATACAAAAAACAAAGCCACACAAGAGATCTTTCATTCACAGGTACTAGAACACATTTGCACTTCTGTAACTATTTTCTAAGAACACACATACCTTCTTAAATGCACAGGTAAAAGATTAAAGCACAGAATGTATGAAATTTTCCAAATTATTATTATTTTTCTTTTAAACCACCACAGGACAAAAAACCAAAAAAACTTAAATAACAAAAAAGCACACAGATATGCCCAGTATTTTCAAAACGTGGGTACCAAACTCTGGAGCTACAAACAGAGCTCAAATTCTTACCAAAATTGACAGAATTTTGGAATCCATGGAGTAATCAGAACCCCAGGGACCAAGCAAAAAAAACCAAAACAAAACAAAAAGAAAAATAAATGTAGATACCTAGAATAGGAAAATGTTTGAATTTGCTCACCAAGAGAGTATAAAACCACAAAAATACACTGATTTGGAAACTAAATCAGAATTTGAATGACCATGGTATTACAGATAATGCCAAATCTATTTCCAATTTCTCTGCAATTTTATCCCACTTCTCAGTCCATTTAAAATACATATGACAAGAAGCAAGTCAAAAGTTTCAAGCTTAAACACAAAACCCCCCACAAGGTACTGCAGCATCAACACCGCTTGGCTTCAAAAAACCATGTTTGCTGCTGGCTTTGAACAACGTGCTCTCATTTGGGCTTTCTGTCCTACTTTCACTAAATGGTGCGCATTCTCCAGCTGAGGTGTTATGAAATAAAGAAGGCAGCGTGACTGTTGGTCCTTGCTTTGGTTTTGTGACTCCATACAACAGAGATGAGGACAGACCAGCCCTTGTAGGAGAAAGATGAAGCCATTCAAAGACAGACTGCACAAGTACTGAACCACATTCAACAAACATTCTTCTTTTACCATGTCTCAGTTGTCCTGGAGACGGTGGTGCAACCTCCAACTTTTCTAGAGAAGTCAAAATGAAATGAGAAGTTAGCTGCTTCATCACAAATTCAGTTTATTATATTATAAAGCGTTTACCAAATTACTAGCAGGCAAAAAGGCAGTTATGTTATCTTACAGCTTTAAAATGTAAATAAAAATGCTTCACATCCATATTTTATTATTTCTGCAAAACATAAGTTGATATTAAAAGCCAAAAACTCTCAGAATGATATTAAAAGATTAAACTAGCATAAGTGATTATGCAAAGTAACAGCATATATTAGAAGCAGCCCAATAGCCATCTTCATTACTGAAAATTAAAAAAAAACACACAGAAATTAGAAAAATCAGGACATCTAAAGAGGACTGTATTTTATTATTTGTTTTTAGAGGTCCTCCAAGCAAGCAGCAGACAACCTTCTTTCCTCCAGAGACAGTCAGAAAAAAACCCCTACCATTTCTGTTCTGACAGAAGGCTTCTTTTAACAGCTAGTGTAAGAGTAAAAGAAAAATACTACAATGACATTAGAGATCGCTGATTTCAGTAACAGCAGGCCATGTTTGATCATTTGGTGCATGTTTCAGGTATCTTGATATCAAACCATTAAGAGCTTGGAAGGACAAGGACATCACTCCTGAACCTGACAAGAGTACTCTATAGGGAGCTAAGGCTGTATATTAAAGGTGATGCACAGCAGCAACAGCTCCCTACGTCACAGGGGCAAGGGAAAGAAAATAAGCTACTTTTTTAGGTTTGGTGTTTGTTTTTGTTTTTCTAAGTGTGGATTTTGAGCATAAGACCCCTTTTCAAAGCAGGAAAAAAAAAGCTGCCCCAGTATCTTCCAGTATTATGAACCCTGAGCTTTTGACAAGTTTCTTCTATACTTTTGATGAGGTAACTTCTATAGGCAAAGGTAAAAAATGGTAAAACATGATAGGAGCCTACCACACCACCTCAAGTATTCGAATTTTACTTGGGGAAGCCAAGTACATGAAAAGACAACGCTACAAACACAGGCTGTGATTCATTTAAGCATATGTCTGAACTGTGCAGCCTAGAGTGAATACTCCTGCATCCAACTCACTCCTATATTCAAAGCTATTGTAAAGGAGAAACTAAAATATTCACTTAAATTAACTTTCAAAAAGAAAAAAAATGGTTAGACCATAACACCAGTATTCAGCCAACCAGAACACTGACTTCCAAAATAATTTCATGAATGTAAGGTCTTAAACTATAACAACTTTCAAGCTTCAGCTGTTATTGAAAAGCTGCTTCTTCCCTCTACCCAACAGCTAAACTACCTAAGCTCTACAAACACCAGTTGTACTCATCACGCACATGGGAGAAGTAAAGCCCAAATACTACAGAAATACGTAAAGATATTTTTTTTCCCCCCTAGAAAACGCCAAGGAATTCACAGATTTATACCTCAGGCTGCAGGAGGAACAAAAGGACATCCCATGGTAAACAGAGGGGAGCCCTGCAAAAGCCGTTATTGTGCAGACGCAGGCATCACTGGTGCCGAACAGCCAAAAATACTCAGACCAAAATTTTCAGCTTGTGTTCAGGAAGGATGGGACCGAGGGTGGGACCTGTTTTCCCGACACAAACTTCTCCTGTACTTGTCTGCCTGTGGTCTCCCCTCCATCCTCGCAGGTTAAGCAAAGCTTTTACAGAAGCATGGAAAAGAGACAGCTATCTATATACACAAGCACTGTCCTTTCAGCAGTTTTTCTGAGACTGGAAATTTGTACAACAGTGGGGAATATCAGAGCCACCTTGAACCAAAGAGATTAACCAAAGCCACTGTTTCCAAAAGCTTTAGATGCCCTGAGGGCAGACAGCCAACCTAAGCCAGCACCATCAAGTTCCTGATGAAGCTTTCCTAACCTCCTCGTGCTCCATCCTGCCGGATGCTAGGGAGACAACAAAAACCCAAAAACGCAAACTCAAGCATAGGAGGTCACTGAGAGAGTGCTGCCCTCCACAGCTTTCTGCCACTGACCAGAGTGGTTCCTTGGCTTCACGTGACACTGCCACTGAAACTACCCCTGCTGAAGTACCACCTATTCTTCAAGTCTAGTTCTCCATATACATCTTCATGATAAAATAGCTGTAACAGCATACATAAGCTTTCAGGAAACACTCCATTCACTTCTGAGGAAGACATTTTTTCATATTTTGCCCTGATTATGATATCCAGTTAGTTTAGATAATTCCCAAGTGAAGCATTTCGGGTACCAACACGGAAGACAGAAGACTATTCAGTTTGTCACACAATACTAGAAAGCTGTAGAACATCCGTCTTGTGGATTTAACTACAACTGATGTTTAAGTCTGATAGCACATGGCAGTCTACATAATTACACTCTATTCAATGTAGCTGGAAAGCTATTAAAAAGCTAGAAACCAGCGCATAATTGATTTTAGAAACTTATTACCAAAAGGAGGAATTGAGGACAAGCTTTTGGTAGGAGAAAAAACCCAATCCTTTATATCTATGAATAACGGGAGTTTCAAGTCACATTAACTATAAAGGACATAAACTGCCTCCTTTAGAGCATAAATTGAGGACTATCTTAGGATGGTCTTAAAAGGAGGGAGGCTGGGGGACACTACTTTGGGGACAGTGGAGAGAGGAAAGACCAAGGGATCAAATTTAAGTGAAAATTACTTTACCATTGCCATAACCTGCTTTGGTAGAGTAGGGTTCCTGCTAAATAGCCATTTTAAGAAGGAGGGCACCTAAGGTGCTTCAATAACAGTGGGATAGTCAAATGCTATAAGCGAGGTTCCTGAGGACAGCATGGTGGCACTGTGCTCTGGAGACCTGACTGCTCTTGTCCAGCCATAGGGAACTCTGAAGTAGGTAACAGCAGCTTCCTGCCACATGCATAAGAACTTCCTTTTCTAAAAAAATCTTGCTAAACTGATCTGGAAGCGTGGAGATCAACCCTGCTCACGCTCTGAAGCTCCAATCCTGACAGTCTCTCGCCTGAGCCAGTACACGTGTCTCTAGCCTGGAGACGGCATCTAGTCCCACCCTGCTCAAAGGAGAGCCAAATCAGACCTGGTTCCTCAGGACCTTGTCAAATGGTACCTGCAGGACCAGGTTCAAGGAAAAAGCTGTCCCTTGTGGAGCACCAAAATAAGTCTAAGCACCAAGAAGCATTCACTGATGGCTGAAGTACGCTCCAGCACTGCGAGGTACAGAGCACTGGCCACTACAGGAAAGGGTGCTGGACCAGCTCAGCTCCACTCGCAGAGGCCAAGGCTTAGTTTAAACCTGGCACGTTGGGAGGAAAAAGAAGAATTAAAGCAGAAAGAATTAAATAACCACTATGGCATGAAAGCAAGTAACCTTTTTACACAACCACTTCCAATAATACCTCTTTAAAGCATAACATACCATAAAAATCTGCAAGATATGAAGGCACCAAGGGAACACATCTCTTGGAGAGACAAAAAAATTCTTTAAAGCAATTTTTTTAAAACTCTAGGTGGCAAAATGTATTTCAGACTAGGGTATTTATTCACAGGAAGCTGCTCTGACTATTTGAATTTTCAAGGCCCAGCAAAAAACAAGAAAAAAATCTTCACAGAGTACGGCAAAGGAAACATGCCCTTCACTTGATTTGCTGGAGGGAAAACAAAAATCCAAATTGCAAAACCCCCTTTCGAGAACTGAATTCAGTCAGAATCCAACAGTTCAGAGTTTAAATGTCCGGGGAAAAAACCTGAAGTACTCCAGTATTGCATTTCACGACAGCCATTTACCAGCTCATCCTGTGCCATAGTGCTGAATAAGCCACCAGAATTCATCTAATCACGGAAGGAATAAAATGAAACAGCAGAGTAAGGAATACTGCTATTTTCTAACTAACAATCATTACCATAACTGAAGTTATAAACCAAGGTTCAAGTGCTATACAGGTCACGAGCCCTGGATTAGCAAAGTCTGGGGAGCAGAAAAAAAAAATTAAACTGCCTCTTAAATCTGTTCTTGATCTTTTTGAATTTACAGTATCACTTTTTTGCTAACTAAACATTTACTACTTTTTTTTTTTTTTTTAATAGATAGAACCCAGGAGGGAATATGAAACTGTCAATATAAATGGTACCATTATCCACAACTTGGCCCAAATCCAGCAAGTTAAATTAATTCCATCAACTGTAGCCAATTTAAACCAAGACAGCATTTTCAATTTAAAGATTATTACTCTTAGCTGACAAAAAAAATGCAACTGACTAACAGGTAATGGGGGTGCATTTATTTAGACAGTTGATTAAAAAAAAAAACAAACACCAAAAAACAGAAAGTTGTCATCAGTGGTTTTTGAATTATCAATTTTTTAAGAACTGGCACACAAGGGAACCTGCAAGCCTAAAGGCATGTATGATTATGTTTTATTTAAATTGCAGCTAACACTGCCGTCAAATTTTATACCTAAATCTGTGATTGTCACTCAGGGGCAGGAAACACATACAGTGGTAACAGGTTCTATGGCCAGGGCTACCCTAGGAAGATACATACTACAGCTGAGTATTGTTAAATCTAAGACAAGAATACAATCAGTGTTTTATAGATTTTTAAGTAGTGACCAAATAGTTAAGATTAATGATTTAACAATTAAATATCAAGAAGGTAAGGAGGAGCAACACGAAAAATATTAATGATCTAGATTCATTATAACTCATTGTATGCTCTTAACATTAGCGTTAGGGAGGGTTTTGTCTCAAATCCATCATTCTGTTTCCTCCAAAAAGCCTGTCCAGGTCACTTCAGCAGATCATTTAGATACACATCATGCAGACAGTAAGGGCTTCACTTCCACAGCACAAGAAATCAAACCAATTGTTGTCTCTATTAAGAAAAAGGTACTCCTTTACACGTGAGTTCATAAGAGGATCTTTATCCCCAAAATCTGGGATTGGAGCCTAGAAATGAGATGTGTGTTACTGCTTTCTTCAGTATCTAAAGGTGGAACCTTAAGAGTAAATTCTGACTCTGATGTATCAGTTCGTTCGTGGAATAAGCTTGTAAGGCACGTCCCTATCCCCCTTTGTTCCTCCTCTGTTTTCCTCGGCGTTTTAATAGAAACTGCAAAAACCTCAGTACACAGAGCAAAACACAAAGTTGGAAAAACCATGTCCATTAATCTTCAGTTGGGTTCCCTTAATATTCCAGATGGGAAAAAACAATCCACGAGTTGACAGCAAAGAAAATATTCTGCATCATTTGTTGTAACTCACAAATGGTTTCCTGTTACTACAGCAATTAAGACATGAAAGTATGCTGACTCGTGCAGTGCTAAATATAATCCTGGCTGTTAGCCCATTCAGTCACATGCACACAAGAAGAGAAAGCTGAGCGAAGCACTGATAGGAGATGAATAGACAGAGGACATGATAGAATAATTTCTCTGCTACCCCTGAAAAGATAACTATGTGCAAATATTCAGCATAAATGCAAGTGGCATTATATGAGTACTAAAGATTTTTTTTTTTTTTTTTTACACTCTCTGTAACACTGTAGAAAATTAAACAGTGATCGTGTTCCATCTCCCTCCCTGAAGAACTCTGAAGTACCAGAAGACATCATCATCGTTATTTGAAACTACTGTTACATCTACCGGACCGAGTATTGGACAAGCTTTGCAGGAGTGCTGTTTGCTCCCTGTTATCAGGCAAGCAATTCCCTTCAGAACAAAACCCAGGAGTGATTTCAGGGATAGTTCACTCCTGGGATCCTATCCCGGACATATGGGCCCCAGCACAAATCCAGGGCTAAGTGCCATGTACAATGGATACAGCCAGCCCGCTCCAAAGGAAAAAAAAAACCCAAACCCTACGATTGGGAATAAAACTGCTCTGTGCCACCTCACCTAGCGGCCAGTAGTTACTCCCTAGAACAGACGCATTTAGCAACAGAAAAGCACATCATTTATCACCAGCTGCAGGACACTCTAGGTTTAAATATCATAGAACTTAATTTCAACTTTATCTCCAGTGCTTACTGGATGTTCATCATCAAATATTGTGAGTATACAAAATATTGATCCTATTATCCCTTCCAAAAACATGATTCTTATCCTTTTAACAAAAACCAGAGACCTCAGGTGGAAAACCTGACTGGAAATCTAGGAGAAAGCATAAAATGCAAACAGGTATCCAGAGACTTAAATCACTGTCTTTATCATTAAGAGGGCTTTTTTCCTGATCTAATCAAATTCTCTGTCAGTGCCTTATAAACCTAAAGGTCAGCAGTGGGATTTGCAGTGGTTTGCTTAACAATGTCTCAAACTGCAGATAAAAAAAAAAAAAAAAAGAATCAGAAATCAGATGCTTGCCTCAAGATTCAAGGGGGTTAATCAGCTAAAATGATGACAATGCAGAAAGGACTTGGGAGTTTGGAATAGAGATGCAGGGTAAGCATAGAAATATGAAGCTTGAGCTATCTCCTTTAGAAAGAAATGGAAAGTGTCAGAAAAACAGCTGATGTGTTTCTATAAAAATGCCAGAAACACAGTAACATTGATAGGAGAGTTAACAGGAACAATAAGACGGCATTCTGATCTGTGCATTCCAGAAGTAAATGTTTATATATTATTTAACAAAAAGAAAAAAAAAAACAAATAAGAAGGTACTTGAGTGCTGCCAAGAAATAAACTCTCTGTGGCAATTCGCTGACCAGAGTGAGCCATCAGAGTCAAAATTCTCTGCCTCAAAACCCCAAAGTAATACCCATCATCCCAAATGGAGGTACGCTCAGGGACTGCAAAGAGTTCCTGGGAGACAGAGGAAGGACACCTCCCCAAAGGCATAGCAAAATCTTCTATCTTGTGGTGAAAGGAGTTAAATTCAGTTGGCGGCCAGTCACAAGTAGTGTTCCCCAGGGCTTGGTATTGAGGACAGTTCTCTTCAGTATCTTTACCAATGACCTGGATGAGGGGATCAAGTCCACCCTCAGAAAGTTCACACATGACACCAAGTTGGGCGGGGGTGTCGATCAGCTTGAGGGTAGAATGGTTCTACAGAGGGACCTGGACAGGCCAGATCGATGGGCCAAGGCCAATGGTATAAGGTTCAACAAGGCCAAGTGCCGGGTCCTGCACTTGGGTCACAACAACCCCATGCAGCGCTACAGGCCTGGGGAAGAGAGGCTGGAGAGCTGCCCCACAGAAAAGGACCCAGGGGTGTAGGTTGACAGCCAGCTGAGTATGAGCTAGCAGTGTGCCCAGGTGGCCAAGAAGGCCAACAGCATCCTGACTTGCATCAGAAATAGTGTGGCCAGCAGGACTAGGGAAGTGATCATCCCCCTGTACGCAGCACTAGTGAGGCCGCACCTTGAGTACTGTGTCCAGTTTTGGGCCCCTCACTACAAAGACATTGAGGTGCTGGAATGTGTTTGGAGAAGGGCAATGAAGCTGGTGAAGGGTCTGGAGAACGAGTCTTATGAGGAGCAGCCGAGGGAAATGGGGTTGTTGGAGAAAAGGAGGCTGAGGGGAGACCTTATTGCTCCCTACAACTACCTGAAAGGAGGCTGTAGAGAGGTGGGGGTCGGTCTCTTCTCCCAAGTAACAAATGACAGAACAAAAGGAAATGGCCTCAAGTTGCATCAGGAGAGGTTTAGGTTGGATATTAGGAAAAATTTCTTCACCAAAAGGGTTGTCAAGCATTGGAAGAGGCTGCCCAGGGAAGTGGTGGAGTCACCATCCTTGGAGGTATTTGAAAGACAAGTAGATGCGGTGCCTAGGGGCATGGTTTAGTGGTGGACTTGGCATCATTAACGGTTGGACTTGATGATCTTAAAGGTCTTTTCCAACCTAAATGATTCCATGATCTTCAGATCAACAAATCCTCCCCTGGGATTATTAACACCCTCTGTACTAGCTATGGAAAAACACCAGATCAATACTTCAGGTTAACATTAGATTGGAATTAATCATATCCAAATATACTCATCTAATTGTGTTTCATTAAGATGAAGTGTTGGCATTTCTCTGCCAATACTGATTTTTCTTGGGCCCCTCTGGTTCAAAGTATCCATCAGTCCTTTCACTGGTTTGCAGCTGAGCAGAGCAACAGCTCAGCCACAGTGTTTCACTGGGAATAAGTAAGACCCCCATTATCTATGTGTCATCGGGGTGTAAGATGCAGTTTTTCGCTGCCCTCTGGAGCACATTCGCATACAAGAATAAGCAAAGCAATTCCATGGGACACCACAAAGGATTTGTTAACATGAATTGTGCACAAACAGAGATCTGATCTAGGAGAGAGCTTTCATCAACTTTAAATAGAGCAGTGTTAGGCATCACTGCTGCCTACATATGAGTGCTCATGAAACGTCTAGGGAGTTATATATACAATTATAATATCTTTTATTTAATGATGTTTCCCCCCTCCAGGCCCTGTTCTTAAAAAGAAACCTGCGAACGTGGCAAGAGATGAGTTTGTTTATTCGCACCCCTCCTCTCCCTTTTGCCCTTTCCCACCTGCCCAAAGCCACACTCGTTTCCCCAGGAAATAGTGGAGGGGGGGCGGGGGGGAAAAGGTAATTTATGAAGAACAGGGAGCAGCGCTGGCTTTCAAGCCCAGGTACATGATGCCATGTTCGCAGCCAGCAGCACAGCCCCTTGGAAGATGAAGCTGACCGACGACAGCCTGTGCAGCACCCAGGGGAACTGGGATGCTCCCTCCTCTGCTGCCCTAGCACAAAACAGAGCATTTTAATAAGTATGCCTTGTAGCAGATGTAGTGGACCAGGTCCACACTATACTCACTGGTGTTTTCACCAAACTTGATGTTTATATTGTCATTCCCAGGTACAGAATGTGAGATTTTTGCTTTTTGCAGTACCGGAGAGTCTTGAAATGAGAAAAAGTGACTTGGTTAATATCAAAAGAGATGCTTAATGCAGGAGCAAATCCAAGGCTGGCAAGAACCGTGCTTCCCACAGCCACTGGTACCAGCAGCACCAGCACCTCTACTCAGTCAGAGAGCAACAACCCTGCCAACAGCTGATACCATGAGCAGGCAGTTACAGCAGTGCAGTAACACCAGGAGGACAACTGGTAAATTTGATGGGTTTGGTGGGATTCTTCGCCACCGCCCAAACCCCCCACCCTGCTTGAAGAGAAATCTACTATGATCTTTACAGAAAGCTGAAGACAAACTGCTATTAAATCACATACCACTAAGCATCAGCCTTTTCTCAAGCAGAAAAGTTTCATTCCTTGCCTGAGGATGACCTTGAAAGCAAGTAAGACTGCAGAAATAAGCTTCTCTCTGAAAGAAATTTAGATGCATATAGAGTTTATTGCTTTTCATCTGTCTCAGAATTAAGACAGCTACCCAGATTGAGAGACAGAGCAGACAGGTAAACTGAACGATGTTCAAACATTTCATTACAGACTTGCATTAAGTGCAATTACATTCCTTATTTTTCACTGCACTGGGGAAATAAAGATAAAAGCATGAGCTCCCCTGAAGTCCTTAAGAAACTATTCATACCTGTCAGCAAAAAAGAACACTATAAGAAACCACTGAGAATTTAAGTTCTAGCCATAAATTACACTCAGATAATTTGTACCTCTCTCTATAAATACCTAATGAATACAGAATGCAGTAGCAATGAAGCTATTCTTAACTTTTAACTACTGCTAGAGGTAGGCAGGAGATTTGTCAATTGTGTACCTTTCTTCTTCCCTTCCCCATGTAACCGCAAAGCCTCTGGCTGCATCTGTGAAACTCGTTGGACTTCAACACCTGACCCTCTGCACAGTCAAAGCCAAGTTGCAATGTCAGCTATCTTTGGCAAACAGACAAAGGAATAAATGTTATATGATATAATGTAAAAATAGATAAAATACACTTTACATGGAACTTGACCTCAAAATGTTTTCTTTTGGCTTTTATGTTATAAGAATAGGAATATCAGCTGGGTTGTTTTGCAGCTGCATTTTTTAATAATTTATTCTGCATGTGAATTTTAAGTACTACTAAAAAAATTCACTCTTCATGAAAGTGATCTGAAATCACTAAGACTGTTGATTTTGTAAATAAACTCACATAAATAAGGAGAAGCAGAGGACAATGACTGCTGGGCTCTACTCTTCCTGTAAGTGAACAGTTCTAAGTTCAGTTTTAACTCTTTCAACCTTTACTCTTTCAAGACTTTATTCTGCAAAACAAACAAACAAAAAAGTGTAAAATTCTTCTCCCGTCAGTGCTTCCGCAGCCTTTGGTGAGTGCGAGCCCTCCCTTGGGAGGATTTACTAGCTTAGTTGCAAGCGCATCTCTGCAGCCTCCCACTGCAAAGCTAACACGGGCTTCAGCCCACCTCACATCGCTGCAAGTCACAGCTGTGCAAACACTCCCTCTAAAGCTGCTTCAGGCCCTCTGCTCTATGAAGTACTACTCATCTGGTCCATTTATTTAATCCTCCCAGGAAACTACTCAATGACAGTTCATGAAAGACTGGGTTCTGCCACTTAGCACAGTCTTTGTTTTTCAACTTTGCACATTTTCCCTTTTCCACTACTAGCTTTTTACCTGTTCCTTTGTCACAGTTTCAACTGCGAATGCACAGCAGACTCGTGTGAGCACTGAAATTGCATGCTCCAAACTCCAGGTCTGCTAATCAGCTTGGGAATTATTAAATTACAAACACAAACACACAGCTGAATCCAAGGTTTTCTGCACACATAAGCCTGTTTTTTTTCCCTGCCTGGGAGGAAATATGGAATCTAATCTATTTAACACTTTTCCCCTTGGCAGGGGAAGGATGCTGTGGCACTAGTGTATTGCCTGCATCAGTGACATACCTGTAATGCCAGTATTTACTTGAGACCTTAATTAAATTTGCACTTCTACAGTTTTTTTCATGCTGTGCAATGGGGACCGAGCTCAGTGTACCTCTGGTGTCCTTCCCTCCCTCATTCTCCTCTCCTTCTCCAAAATCTGAGCAATGTTGACACAGATTCTTCTCCAGCACCACAGAAGGGGATGGACTCAGGCTGAAGATGCCTTTTGCAGTGCTGAAGCAAAGTGCTGTGTGATAAAGGGGGGCAGCCACTGATCCCAGGAGAAATAACCCTAGATAGAGAGCCAGAGGAAGGGAGAAGAGGGACAGCTCCCTACCTAGTCAGAGGAGGCAAGAGGAATTTTGAGGTCAAAAATGCTCCCAAAGATAGTGACAAGTACTTGACAACACTAAAAAAGCAATCTGGGAGATCACAAAGTACTGCCCACTAGAGCAAGTCACTGTATGTGCTGTTAGTGACACAAGAGGGATCCCTGAACAGACTCCCGTCTGAGGCACAAAACCCCTCATGGAACTTGCCCTGAGAAAACAGGAAAGGCAGAACTTTAGGTCAAATACAAAACCGTACCTTGAAGTGACCTAAAGTCACATTGCTGCTTCAAGGGGTAATTTGATCCCATTCCTAAAATTCCCTCCTGATCATGTATTTGGGACTTTTTCTTTATTCCAGCACTTGTGCTCAGCCAGGGGTACAGCCAAGTCCAGAGAAGAATGGCAGTGCTAACACAGAAAGCAGAAACTGGACTGCACATCCAGCGGTTGTTGGGGCAGGGGGAGAGAACAGGACACTCCCTTTGTGGGAGACCTGGCTGAAGAGAACAGTAAATCCACACCCATATAGACAAGTCACATCTATTACGCATCAGCTCATCCACAGCTCATCTGGGCATGCTTTTATCCCACGGTGGGGAAGCCATCTGAATTTTTTCCCCTCCATGGCTGGGAAAGAATAATTCAAGTGAGGGGTTTTTTTTTGTTAACTGAGCTTTTTACACAAGGTTAGACATAAATCACAGTAAAATTCAACTATGTTAGTGTCCAACTGCAAAAAAACCAAAACAAACAGCATTTGGAAACAAGGCTGATATGATAGATTCCTAGCACCCAACCCAGAGAAGTAAACCAACAGTGAAAACATTACAAATCCAAAGACTATTTTTCTTTCTGATAAACCAGATACAACAACTGAGTAAACAGCAAGTCACATATATTTCACCCTGGAACCAGTCATCTTCAACATGGGCCGTTTGTGCTGTACCAGAACCATAAATGCACTTTTGTTACGTTCCTTCTGTTCAGGGAGAGGGACACAGAATCACAAGAAGCCTGTCTGACATTTTCAATAGGAAAAGGTCACCAGGCTGATTATTTATAACACCACTGACACTTTTGCAGCTACCTATTTACTTTGTTTACTTTACTCCATGAAATAACATAAAATAAGTAATAGGAAAATTAGAGGGGGGAGGGAAGGATTTCAAGCTGCTCTCCCATCTCTTCTCTCTACAAAAAATCCTTATTTATTAGGCAGTGGATCCAGCTGGCAATTCTTACATCTCTTCATCTTGAAGAAAACAGTTAATTTTACATTTGTAACATCACATCTTTACTTGTGCTTTGTTAAAAAAAAAAAGAAAAACCGTCGCCAGAACTCAAGGAAATAAAGAAACAGCTGGATTGAAAGGCTATTGGCAATCTGAAAACACAAGCTGATGGTATTCAAAAGAGCAGCTGGCTAAAGAAAACTGTTTGTTCCACGCACATTTCTCTCCAGTCTTCCATAAAACCCAACAAAACCAATAAACCACAGTTTCTGCCCATTCAGATTGCCATGAAAGATAGGATAACATCCTAACAGAGACTGATGATTCACACCCTTAGTGTGAGTTATAGCAAACTCGCCTGCAGTAAGGGCTGGATCACTGCATAGAGGCAAAAGCTATCGAGAGCAAATAACTGAAAGCCATACACAAAAGAGTTATTTTAACAGTACAATAACCAGAAACCGGCGATGTCTAAAAGAAAAATGCAGCAGGTCAAAATGCAACAATTATCTGTTGGTTCACAATAAGCTTTTGGACCTGAAGAAAATACCAGAGCTTTGTGGCAGTACAACTTTACGTACATCAATGCACCACGAAGCAGACAGACCTCTCTCCATGACAACAGTCACATACTGTTTCTTCTATCTGCTCCTAAAGCTGCCTGAAGGGTTCCCAGAAATTTTACAAAGAACTACTGGTGTCCAGCCAACAGGTCCCAAACTACCTCCAAGTGAGCTTTGGGAACCAAATCCTGGGCTACCACTGAGACCCATGTCTCTGGCTCCTCTCAGTTCAAGTTAGCCTCACTGTAGAAGCCTTTATCTCCCAAACTTTTCCATTCTTTTTGAAATGAAAGAGATTTTTCAAGGCTTCGTCCTTCCCCCAGGTCATGCAGGAGCTTTTCACCAGGATCACTGCCAAACAGTAAGGCAAGTTTTAATTCTGGAAATGCCTACGCTCCTGTCTGACAGCCTAAAAGCTAGGAAGTATTCAGAAAGCGTGCTGAGGAAAGGTTTATCCCTGGGTGCGAGCAGTAGGAGAGAATAAAACAAACCACCTGCTCCTTACATCTGCTTTAAGGCAATAGGAGAGTTGATACAAAATACGCCCCATCTCCAAACATATAATCTTGCAGTATTCAAATATTTTCCTATTTTCTCTTTTTATTATCACCTAGAGAGAAACATGTAAGTTAAAACAACCTGTTGAAATTCGCCATGCTAAAGCATGTCAGTTTGCTTTTTGGGTATTCTTTGAGGTTTTTTTAATTTAATTTTGACAATGAACATGATGAGCAGCCCATCACATACAAATGGAAACTGGCAAATGATACAGCAAAAAAAGTATTGCAAGTAGCAAGTATCAGTATGTATTATGGCTGCTAGGATGGATATTTTATTAACAATAAATATTCAATAACTAAGAAACCAAGCTAAATGAACACTGAAAAAAAACCAGCTATGATTTCACATCCAGTAGTTTTGAATGAAATATGCACTATACTGGGTTAAAAACAGTATCTGTGGGCTTTGTCTTAAAAAAGCTCCCTGTGCTTAGAGAAAGCAAGGGATTAGTTTCAGGCACAGGTTAGTCACATCCCAAAAATTTCAAGGGGCAGGTTCAATGTTAAAGGAAGTACTCACACACAGCAACAAAACAGAAACAAGAACATGTGCTTTCAGGTTTCTGAAATCACACTGCACTAATTTAAGAAGAGAGAGGGGAGGGGGCACAAGACAGCTCACACACTCAAGTCCAGCTTTCTCCAATCTGAGATACTTTACCAGCAAAAAAAAAAAAAAAAACTAAACAAAACCAGCACTAGAGAGATCCAAGAGAGCTTCCTTAAGTATATCCTGTGAACAGAGCACTTACCTCATTTTTCCACTTACTTTTTGTTTTTAGAAAATACTTTCTCCCACTGATCCCAGCTGCCTCTGTAGTTCCATATTTGCATTAAATAATAAATAAGACTGACTAAAGCTAAGAGTTTTCAGTTGAATGAGTAAGCTTTAAATAATTTCTTTCTTAGAGAAAGTGGTAGACTTCATTTTCTTTTAATTTCCATTACACACTGAAACAGTACCTCTGTGTTCACAGAATAAACATCATTCATTTCATTCACGCCTATTAGAGATCTAAGTGTTTCTAATCTATCACTCTGAAAGGTTTAAGTTGCATTATAAGTAACAGTTGCCTTTCAAGCAATCTTTCCTAAAAAAACCTAAATCAAAAACACTTTGTACCAGACAAGATAGCTAAAAGGAAAATCTGTGTCCTATAAACTGTATTATTTTTTACACAAGATACATACAGTTAAAGAACAATGGTTCAAGGTTTAGATTATTTTTTTAATTCGTTATTTAAGATAATGTTCATGCATTACAACTATTTTGCACACATCACATGCTCAAACACATGCAAAAGATGGAAAACAAATTTTAATTGGAGCAATCTTCTATTTTATCTTTTCTAAAACATTACTTGCAGGGAATGGCAAAGGCAGCTAACTGAATAATGATATTTTTAAACAACATTTTCTGCATTATGTTTGGTCCATGTAATTTAATGCACGCCACTCTCCTAGAAAAAGGCATAAGGTAGATGACACTGAACGTCTTCAAGTAAATGAAGCTCTTTCACAGTCCGAAATCTCTGGTCGAGTATTAGCTCAGGAGAGTTTCCACAAGACCAGGACTTGAAACACTTCTTCAGTCACATTAACAGTAAGTCCACCAAGTACTACAGGGATCACTGAAATTCTTGAGACTGAAGGCTTTATATTAATATAACAAAAAATCCACGTACTTTTATTTCTTGTAGCAATACATGCCAGTTGCATTACAACAAGCAAGCAGAAAGTCTGCCAGCAGCCTGCTGGCCTTATGCAATGCCACGTCTTAGCAAACACACTTTTTTGTTTAGTTAGGTTTGTTTTGGGTTTTTTTTTTTTTTTTTTTTACTGTACCAAAAGTACTGGTCGTCTCTGGTGATACTACCTCCTTCGCTGGCTGCTCAAGTGGTATCAATGGTTTAGGATATCTGGATGCTACAATGAATTTTCAAAAGCAAGACAGCAATAAGTCATTATTTAGAATCTTCCAATCAACACTGGAGTATCCACCAGCAAGGAAAGAACGTTTCTAAACACTAAGACAACTGGATTTCTCTAGGTTTCACGCCAGTTCCACTTGAGTGTTTGCAGGCTCTTCGCTGCAAAAATATACAGCAAAGTTTCTGTGTTTAAAGAGAGAACTCAGACTGGAACCCACTGTAAGTTATACGAGCAAGTAAAATTTCAGAATATTTAAGAAAACCAAACCACAAGAGCAAAACCTTCTAATACTTCAATAATACATGCATGGCCCTGTCCCAGAGTACCATCTATATATTAGCAGTAAAATAAGCCTCACAAATGGAGTTTAAAGGAGAAAAGGAGTATTACCAAATTTATTCAAAGTTAAACTTCTATGAAATTTTTCTATATAGTTAACGTTATCATAAGACACTATGAGTGTATTGAGATGACAACAAGACGAAAAATTCAACCTATCCAAACTACCTACATTTGCAGTTTTATTGTAACTTAAAAAAGGAAGTCCAAATAAATCATATGCCTCCAGTTGAAATACAGCTTAAACATGAAGGAGCACTGCAATAAAGACATGCAATGTCCGATTGACTAACGCAACACCATAAATACTAGAATGAACAATGGAAATGGGGTTTTGTACTGCCCAAGAGTACATTTTGGAGGTGAGGTTTTGTTCATGCATTTTTTGCTTTGGAGTTTTGGGATTTGGTTGGGTTTTTAACTATACCTTGACTTTTGAAAGCTTTCTTGGGGAATGGGGCACACCTCTCAATAGGAATTCAGAAGTATTAAGTCTCTTAAGTAAGGCACACCCATGCAGCGTCCAGACCTTCCCATAACTTTGTCAGCATAACGGGCATCCATATTCTTGAGATAGGATGAAAGAAAAGAGAAACTTAAAAAAAAATTAACTAAATTTCATAATAAGTAAGAATCAAATCTAGGGATAAAAACAGCGTGGAACTCCCACCTCTACCTGTTACTTGACAGAGTAGCTGCAGGGTTCACTTGATCAACCAGCTTCATCTCTGGTCACAAAGTCTACGTAACCACTGGGAGCTATCAGCAGAGCGAGAATCCAACTTTCCCCAGCCAGGCTCCATCCCAGCTCCCTGAAGAGGGCAGAAGGCAAAGCCCTGCTCCTGCTCCTCAACAGCGAGGCCAGGGAAAGCCACAGTGGGTTTTTTCATCAAGTATTTCAGATACAGAAGCACATGACAGCTAAGGGACTGATTTCTCCCTCTTTTCACCAAGGCTTAAGAACAACAGTGTCAGAGCAAACAGAAAAAAAATATAATTCATATTCCGCCAAAATAGCATCAATTTCAAGTAAACGGCTAGGATTTAATATTAGTGTAAATTGACACTTAGGGCGAGAAGTCTTTTATAATAGTTTATTTTTATCACAGGTAATAAAATACTTTACATTACATAGATGACCACCATTTGAAAATAGAACAGTTCAATCTGGAGATCTTAAAGAAAACGCTCAGTAGAGTGTATAGCATTCTTCCTTCTGCGCTCTGGCTTCATGAGAGGGGTCAACGATTTTGGAAAGAAAAAAACAAAATCAGATGCAAAAAGAGTAACCGTATGTGCTTCCATCAGAAACATATTTCTTTCATCACTGAATATTTTCAACTCAGCAGTGAGATTAGCACTAGTCCTGGTGTATGCTGTGATGGTCTAAGAACACAGAGGGACTGCCCGCAGGCAGACTGGTAAGACTTTGTCATTTTACCAGCTTGACGGGGCACTTCAAACTTGCAAATTAAGACACTTGCCAGCAGTCTGACAGAAGACCTTTTCCTAGAGTAGCAATCAAACACTAGAGTTAAAAACCAATTTCTTGATTTTGGTCATAGCAAGGGAGAGGCGGATGTTCTTTTTCCACACACAGCTCAGAGTTCGCCTGTGTACGCTGGGCCTGTAGAGGAGAGAGGGAGAGAGAACCATCCCCACCAGGTGCCAAAGCACACCAGCTCCTCCTTCTCCCTGCTCAGCAGGCTGGGTGTCCTCCCAAGAAACCTCATACTTCCGCTGTGAAATCACTCTTTAAACAAGACAAATAATTCCAGAGGGATCAAATCATGCTTTGTTGCATTAACACAGATTAAGTTCTGCCAAAAAGAGGTATTAAAACCTGAGTGGTATCTAACCCATCACAGCAGGCGAACTGATTTGTCTGTATGAGCAAGAAGTGTCTTACTCATGCAACAAAAGGAATCTTTTTCATAGGAGATCAGGTTTTAAGTGTCTAAAAACCTCAGTGAAATCTTTTTGTCTTCGATGACATTTGCAGTCCTATGAGCTAACTTTTCTTTTCAAAGTTGTGGAAGCAGGGGCATTTAGGCTCTAACACCCCTAAGCTATTCCAGTAAACTGAAGAATTCATAAGTGTAACACCAGGTCAAAGACCAGAGACATTTCTTCTGACACCAGGTAAGATTTAACTCATCATTGGCTGAAAGCTTGCAAACTGATACAAGATCTTGCCCCAGCTGTCAGCCCCATTGCACGCATAATGTGGTGCCTTTAACCCACAGCACTGACTTTTTTTTTTTTAAAAAAAAAAAAAAGGACAAGATACAGTAACTTGAAATTATGAATACTTTTCTACCAGAATGCACCAGTTTGGGCAGATTATTTATTAAACTATGTATAGTACGACATCCCAGTGCCTTCAAAGAGAATCTAGCTAGAGACTGCATTCTGCAAGAACTGCAAATTCAACTAACAAAATCAGCTGTCAGGACTGCATTGCTACTGGGTTTTTGCATGTTTTCCAGTTAATACATAACTTCAATAGGCAGAGAAAGAAGCAATTACACTTCAGAAAGCCTTTTATTTAGTGATCACATCACAAAACCCTTCCATTTAAAATATAAAGTGAAACTTCATGCTTTCAAGGAATTGTGTTCAATCGACACACATTATATATTAAAATTTATATATGCTTATATACACAAAAATATATATTGTATACAAGTATAAAATATATATTGTATGTGTATATATATTATGTATATGTACACAAAGATGGGGAAATAATAATTGTTTTCCCATCTTTGCAACAAAATATGGGAAAGTAATGGATTCTCTCGCTACCAAACCTGAGATTTCTTAGAAGCCCTGGACAGTCATTGTGTTAGTATGATTAATGGAAAATGGTTACATCTGGGTTCAAGAATATTTTAACCCAGCACAGGTAAGAACAACAGTACCCTTTGAAGAAATAAGGATGCAGCAAATATGCTAAATTTAATATTTCTTATCTAAGCAAGTGAAACCCTTTAGTCTTTTTCCTCCTTGTTACTGGGCTTGCAGCACTGCCTAGAAGTGCCTTCATGAATCATTTCACTACACTGGAAACTAAAGGTAGAAAACCTGAATATAAGAGCCTTAAGAAAGAAGTTACACCTTCTTTCTAATACCAGTCTTTTATAACGGAAAATTGCTATAGAAGGTCCGAGGCATTAAATTATTCTCATTATTGCCAGTAAGATTTTTTTTTTTTTTAACACTTTCATCTCCCCCATGCAATAAATGGACAACATGAAGGAGGATTTGACTGTCTGTTGCCAACAAAACTAAACCCTGAAACAGGAAAGCAGAACTATTGCACTTAAAATGAATTGGCCTACTTGCTACCTCGGTGTTTCTGTAACTATGAGAAAGAAAAATACAATATCTCTATGCAAGTCCACATGTATCATTCTCCATCTGGTGTGGGTGACATGCCTACAAGAAACACAAGCTGAAATATAAAAACTTTGTTTCAAACCTCCTCCTGGGAAAAGGTGAGAACTTACTCACCTTTCCAAGATTGGAAAGGGAAGGGAAAAAAAAAAAAAACAAAAACAAAAAAAAAAAACCCCAACTTTAATGAAGAAGGAAAACTAAATCCAGGTGAGAAAGTCTTGCAGCTGTCCTCAAAGAGAGCAACTTAGTGGTATTTTGACTAAATTTTAAGATAGAAAGAGATAGATTATAGTCTAAAGTCAGGACATTTATCAAAATATCTTCCAGGAACCATTACATCAAGATGCAGTTTCATAGCCTTCCCCCAGCTTCTCCTGTGCAAACCCCATCCACTAATTTAAACTCAGGCTCTCAGCCATCCTTTATCACGAGCTCACAGATAGAGCTTTGTCTTCTGACTGATGCACTAAAACAAACATAAGAATCTGAGTGTTTATTAAAAAGCTAAACTGTTTAAACCGACTGCTAGTGCTCAGCATCTGGAAGCTCTAAGAGTCCAGACATAAATATCCAGGTAAGACGGGTGACAAGGTGATGGCTGGACACTTTCCAAGCCATCCCGTCACAAACCTCTCCCAACCTACAGCTGTGGCAACTACAGCGCAAACAGATGTGTTAGGGTTCAAAAATGCTTCAGCGACTCACCTAACTTACAGGTCAACAGCTACGACTCACCTACCTGAGGACCGTCCTTCAGCGTAGCAGCCGCAGCAAAGGATGGGTTTCCCTGCAGCCTCTGCCATTAGCGGAGGCCACAGATAGTGTGTCCTGTCATATTTCGCGCTAGGGCAATTAGTTGATGGAACTGCATCCTTCTGGTGGTGGGCCTGGGAATGGGCTGAGGAACAGGCCCCATTTGGTTCTTGATGTGCCCAGGTCTCCCCATATTGCTGAAAGCTTCCCCTAGCTGACATGGGGTCTGTTAGGGCACAGAAGAGGTAGTGAAGGAAGAAGGTCAAAACTTAACCCAATAAGGACTGTGTTAAGAAGGGTATGGACTAAGACCTCCCTTTCCATATAGAAGTATGAAAAGATCACAGGCACAGTCATTTTACGATTGAGGAGAAACTGATTTTCTAGACTCAAACAGGACACAGGAATTTACTCAGCAGGTAGACAAGTGAATTGGAAGGTTGTATTTGGATCACTTTCTTTGGAAATCAACACAAGAGTTAAACTATAAAGAATCAGCTACTGGGACCTACAGTATGCTGCCACCAAACGAGAAAAAAACCCAACATCTCTAAAACCATTTTGTCTTGATTGCGCTCATCAGTTGTAAAAATCAAAAGTGACACTAGTAGGCTGGAGAAAGTACTTGCAAAGCAGGCACAAATACCTCTCACCCCTCATCTGCTACTCACAATCAGAACCTGCATACCTAGTTAGATCATTCCTACACAGTCACCATTTCAACAGCTGGGAAGAGCAAACATGCAAAACATTATCTAACTATAATAAAGCATGTGAAGTACATAATTATCAACATCTAGCCCAGAAATCACATCATTTTCTTCCTAGTGCAGCCCTTCCATTAACTTGCGTCTTCTTCTGGCAGTCTATAGTGTGAGAGAGATGCTACACATCCGACACACCTCAAGAGCCTGGCACTACATTCACTGCCTTCCTTCACGAAACATCTGAATTCTGTCAGTGTCAGCCCTCTACAGAAAACAGCTATGGGCAATGCTTCCCGCCCAGGGACTTCTGACACTACCATTCCCTTCCTCAGCCCAGAGCAGCTCCACACATGCACACCAGAAAGGATCCAGTGCTATGGCAGGTGCATCTAATAGAAAGCAGAGCACCTATTTTACCAGCATTGAATGATCTTGTGCTGTTTCCTCTCTTGTTCACTTGATTTTAGTTCTCTAGAATACCAGGGAATGTACATGAGGTACACACTATATTTTTAAGATTTATTTTTTTTTTCCTCTAGTTTTTATTCAACAGACTTACTAGAAGCCCTTCTTGCTTACGGTTTCTCATTTTCCATAACACATGAAGAAATAGAAATTCTTAGAATTAAAAGCTGACAGCTGTTATCATGCTGCAGTCTGGTAAAAAAAAAAAAAAAAAAACCACAAAAAACCAAACAAAAATGGAGCTGGCTA
>VXBH01009747.1:779530-805898 GCA_013400035.1 Rynchops niger
GGCCTCCGTCGCCGGCTACCGCCTCAGGGCCGGGGCTACCGCTCGCCACCGCCTTAGGGCTCGGAATGGCCGCCGCCAACCGCGGCCAATGGGCCTCAGCCGCTGAGGGGAGAACCAGCCTGTGAGGGGCGTCGTGGGGGTTTAAGGAGCCTCTATCTCTTCCAAACCCAAGCTCTTAGCGTTATACCTTGAGGGAAATTAGCCGCTTCTCGTAAATAAGTAAGTATTAATGAAAATGCTCAGGGTTATAACACGGTGTGATCTCGTGCTGTGTGGCCAGCTGTGCTTAGCAGGAGTAGCGGAAGCCTTTAGGCCGTGATAAGGGTTATTTTTCATAGTAATTTTCCCAGCAGCTGGCACGGTGCCATGTTTAGTCTGTTAGTACGGGAAAGATGTTGATATTACGCTGGTATTTTGTAGTGTTTTTCCCTGAGTCTGGGTCTCTTCAGTTCTCCCATGTTCTGCCAGGTGCACAAGGAGTGTAGAAGATACGGAGGCTCCAACCCTCGGCTGAAACTGCAAATTCATGAGATAAGAGCCTGCCTGGACACAGGAAAGGAATCCAAGCAGATGTTAGAAGACCCTAGACCAAAAGCTGACATTGGACTAAAAGACACATGGAGAGCATGTGAAGAGCACGCAAGGGGCAGGTGTAGATATCTCAAGGGTATAATTGCACAGGGATTTCTTTGTTCGGGGTCCTTCTCTTTGGAGGCACCCAGCCCGGGCTGTCCTTGATGCTGTACCTCCTAATTAAATTAATTATTTTATAATATCGAGGCCTGAGACTTTGCTGCAGGAAACCTAGGTTCAGGTTGAGCCTGAAGAAGGAGGAAGTAGACCCAAGCAAGTGTGTGCGCGTGCAACACCATGATGGTGTGTGAATGCTCAGGCAGCAGCTTCTCCTTTAACACTTATCCATTATTAAGGTACTGACAAGCCCACAGGACTTCTTCACAGCAGCCAAAGGCATCCCCAGCCCGTGTCAGCCTCCAGCATCGTACCAGGATAACAGAAACAAGGTTTTGGTTGTCTTGCCTGTTTTCCAGGCCTTTGCCTTGTGGTCTTGCAGTGTTGCAACATCTGTTTTTTGGTTTAGTACACTTCAGCTGCATATAACATTTGTTTGAGTTTTTTTAATTAGTTGTCAGGCATTGTGTTTGAACCACCCAGAATGGTTATTTTCTTAAAATACACGTTTAGGATGCAGTTTACATCTTGAAGGAACAGAGGATTTTTTAAAACTGGATTTTAAGTGTTATGACGCAGGGTCTGAACGCTTCCGTGGTGCATACGCCATCCTAGGGGTTAATCCAGGTTTTGTTTTTTCAAAAAGTGTTAGATTTTGTAACTAGACTGCAAAGAACCTAAATAACCACAACCACAGGGGACTCATTTTATCATATGCCTAGCTCATTTAATACTATCGTAAGCGACTTCTGGAGGGACTCAAAATTTATTGCTATACATCTAGCTCTTTTAATACCAAAAGTAGGAGACTTCTGGAGGGGGGATGTTTGTCCAGGTGGTTTCTTCAAGAGAGGCTCTGCTGCCGCCTTGGAGGGAGGCAAGCAGAAAGTTTTAACTTCTCCCTGCTCTCTTCTCTGCATGGAGAAGTTGAAACTTTAAATGGAAGAGCAGTGTTTTCTCTCTGGTTCCACTGATGCAGAGTTAACACGTGGTATAAAGGCAAGGATCTCATGATCAACAGAGGGGCCTTACCTAGATTATGCACTCAGTATTGTGCATATGAAAATGAGCACAGAAATACAGAAAATAAGTCATAAAAGCCTGGATATATGATGTTATTATTTTCACCCTGTTGGAGAAATAGTGGAGATAGATGGGTGTTGGCTACTATTTCCAGTTAAATGTGGTTTTGCCATGCAGCTAGTATATCCTGCCCCTTGAGACAAGAGATTTTTTTTACAGCTTTGTAACTCTTTCTTCCAATGCTTACTCCGGATGCAGAGACACTAAGGCTTTGATGATCACAGAATCACAGAATCTTCATGGTTGGAAAGGACCTTTAAGATCATCGAGTCCAACCAGACAACCTACAGTTTCTGCTACTAGAGCATGCCCTGAAGTGCCACATCTAGATGATACTAAGGCTTTGATGATACTCAGAACTGTACTTACCTTCCCAGGCGTTTTATTGAAAAAATGGTGTCTCCTGCTACTCTTCAGGGGCGACGTGGCGATCAGTAATAAGATTTCACTTCCAGAGAACTGTAACAGTGGAGTTCGTAAAAGTGTTCAAAGATGCTATTAAAATTTTCTTAATCAAACAGTTTTTTTCAATTAAAAATGTATTCTTCCACAGAGAAATGTGGGGCATGCAATGGGACTGCAAAACACCTGAAAAAACACCATCTGAAAAATAAGGAAAAAAGAAGCTTTCCAGATGCCAATCCTTTAATCTGACACATTTCTGATTGTTTATGTTATGTATTACATTTCATTTTATATTCACACAGCTTGATTGCACCAGACTACAAAGGCAGAGCAAAGAAGGATCACTGGTACCTGTCAAAACAAGGAGACTTCATATCTTTCCCACCGACGCAGCCTATGGCAACCACCTGTACGCCTATTGCAAAAGGTGATTGCATTTGGATTATTCTTGGGGTGTTTTGACAGCACTTGAAAAATTGCAGGTGTTTTCAGACACTGAAGGAGAGAGGTTTTTTTATCCGAAAGGGGCTGTCAGTCTGTCATGCCAGCCTCTAAAGGATTTCCTACAGACAGGACCCTGTGCCAGTGTGGGTCTCTGATGAAATGAATAGGAAATGAATGACAATGAATGGGGAGTTTCTAACACAGGCTTTAGGTATTTGCTGTACAGGAATAGCAACTGTACAGAGAGGTAAAAGGACATTATTTAAGTAGACATGTCACAATACTGTTACAAAAATAAAGTTGTTACTTGTATGTCAAGATAGAGATCAGGGTTTAGCAGACTGTGAATTCTTCTGTGGGCAGCAGCTGTGGCTCATGCCTTTCCAAGCCTTTAAAACTGCCTTGAACAAATTGGAATAAGAATGTTTTCAGAGGGACTGTTCTGCAGTGACAGGAAATGAACTAGATAACCTAATAGGTTTTTTCCATAATTCTTTGTTGGAACTTTTATTTTGTGAAAAAAGTGAAATTGAAGCCATTGGCTAAACTGACACTTTAATTAATCAGACTGTCTATTTAACTTGATTCAGCAGGTGGTGTAGAGTAACTTTCATTAGTCCCTGACACTCCAGCAGGGCTTGTGAATCTGCTGAAATGCATATTTTTCACAATGTTCTGAAAAATGCAGTAGTTCCCCTTTATTTTCTTGTTTTCTTGCTGATAGGTTAATTTCCTTCTAACATGATTTATTTAATGAGTGATCAAACTAATAAAGCTGGTTTATACACCCACTGACAAAAGGAGGAAATTGTTTAAACTACTACATGGAAAATTTGGCAATGTTTAGCCCTAAAAGCTACAAAAATGTTTATGAAGAAATCAGCAAAAATGTGCCAACCACATTTAACAGAATTTCTACAAGGTCTTCTAAGGACTGCAGAGCTGAGAGACAAGTCTTTTTGTGGTGATTGGCAGGAAATTTTAGGCAGCCCTCATCCTATATAAATATTAGGTGCATATTTAATAATTATGTTTTTATGTGGTGAAGTATGAGAATATTATTCATGAAGGAACTTTCTATTAAAGGAGTAACATGGTTTCTCTGCGCAGTGTAAAGGTAAGTATTGTTAGCTAAGGCAAAACTAAGATTTAAAAGTTGGTAAATTTTTGTGCTTTACCAGTTAAGCACTATATTTAGGCAGGTCCAAATTTCTAGGAAATGTGCAGACAAATAGCTCCAGGGAGGCATGGACAAGCTACTTGTCTTCTGCCTCACATTTCTGAAAAAGGCAGAGCTTCTCTGTTCCTGCTAGCCCAGCAGGGTCTGATCCTACAATTGTCTGTGTGCTGGCAGATGGAGGAATCCACAGAGAACGCAACGTGATGCTTGCTTACAAATCATAGCATCGTAGAATCATTTAAGTTGAAAAAGATCCTTAAGATCATTGAGTCCAACCGTTAACCTAAGACTGCCAAGTCCACCACTAAACCATATCTCTAAGCAGAACATCTACACATCCTTCAAATACCTCCAAGGATAGTGACTCAACCACTTCCCTGGGCAGCCTGTTCCAATGTTTGATAACCCTTTTGGTGAAGAAATTTTTCCTAATATCCAACCTAAACCTCCCCTGACACAACTTGAGGCCGTTTCTTCTTGTCCTATTGCCTGTCACTTGGGAGAAGAGACCGACCCCCACCACACTACAGCCTCTTTTCAGGTAGTCGTAGGGAGCAGTAAGGTCTCCCCTCAGCCTCCTTTTCTCCAGACTAAACAACCCCAGCTCCCTCGGCTGCTCCTCATAAGACTTGTTTTCCAGACCCCTCACCATCTTTGTTGCCCTTCTCTGGATGGTCCAGCACCTCAGTGTCTTACCTGTAGCAAGGAGCCCAGAACTGAACACAGTACTCGAGGCGAGGCCTCACCAGTGCTGCGTACAGGGGGACGATCACTTCCCTAGTCCTGCTGGCCACACTATTTCTGCTGCAAGTCAGGATGCTGTTGGCCTTCTTGGCCACCTGGGCACACTGCTGGCTCATACTCAGCTGGCTGTCAACCTACACCCCTGGGTCCTTTTCTGTGGGGCAGCTCTCCAGCCTCTCTTCCCCAGGCCTGTAGCGCTGCATGGGGTTGTTGTGACCCAAGTGCAGGACTCGGCACTTGGCCTTGTTGAACCTCATACTATTGGCCTTGGCCCATTGATCTGGGCCTGTCCAGGTCCCTCTGTAGAACCATTCTACCCTCAAGCTGATCGACACCCCCGCCCAACTTGGTGTCATGTGTGAACTTACTGAGGGTGCACTCGATCCCCTCATCCAGATCATCGATATTAAAGAGAACTGTCCCCAGTTTTGAGCCCTGAGAAACACCACTTGTGACCAGCCACCAACTGGATTTTAATTCCATTCACCACCATCTCCATTCATCACCAAAAGGGGCCTTGAAATATATTGGCCACTGCTATCTGCAGTCAAAAATACGAATGCAATATTATCATTTATTGAAATTGTGCAAAAATCTGTCACTTAGCAATAAAAGAAGTTAAAAGAACCATGGGAAGTTGTAGGAGATCAAGCACAAACAGAGGATCTTTCTGACCATCATCATTTACAGCGTTGTAAAATCATATGCATTACTATATTGATAAACACTTTTAAATTATTTCAAGACAATTTTTGGCGTAGGACTCTACTGCTTTTGGTTGGGGTAGAATTACATTTCTTCATAGTAGCTTCTCTGGGGCTTTGTTTTGGATTTGTGCTGAAAACAGTGTTGATAACACACTGGTGTTTTAGTTTTTGCTGAGCAGTGCTTACACAGTGTCAAGGCCTTTTCTGGTCCTCGTTTTGTTCATCTTAAGTTATTCCATGTTTTTAACGTTCAAGAGGCAGACAGGCCCATTGTGTGGTTTAAACAAAGCTGAGGATCACGGCAGACAGTCAACTGAAGTAAGCTCCCCCTGAACACTATGTCTGAAAGGGATAGTATGTTTTTTGAGATATATAAAGAAGGGGTTATCAAATACAAGATGAGAAGTTACACTCTTTCTTTCAGGGTAAATGCTTTTAGGGTATTGTATTCCACTACAGTGTCCTCAGTCTAAGATAAACTGCACATAGTTCAAAAACACTATTGGGAGAATTATTGGAGGTTTGGAAAAATGCTTCTTAGTAAGATACTCCAAAGATCTATTTATTCTCTTTATTAACTGGAAGACCGTGGGTTTAATATAAACATAGTCTCTAAGTAACTTACTTTATAAAACATTTTTAGCACACAATAAAATTATACGTAACAGTCACACCCATCAATGTATATTGATGTATGGCAAGTCTTACAAGAAAAACTAGGCAGACTCAGACTACTGTACAAAATTTTAGCAGCGAAAATAATTAACAACTGGAACAACGTTCTAAAGGTTTTTTTCTAAAAGATGGGATCTGCTTCATATAATAATGAAGTCTTAGCTTAGACCAGCTCTTAGCTCTTCTTTTAACTTAGAAGAGCTGAAAGTAGGTGTTTACTGTAATTCCTCCCACATTTACAATATGCGGATGCACAGCACTTCTACAAATGAGTCCTGGAGTTTTCCACACTAAACACAATGGAAAACTGTGCCCCCTGTCCTCCAATATTTGTGTTCCACTTGAAAAAGAGAAAAGATCAGTACATCATTTGAGTTCAAAAAAATGATTTTGTTAATAAATTGGGTAAGGTGACAGGGCTGAACTCTTCCAGTCAGTCAACTGCATTAAAACATATCAGGAGAAAGTTATGAAAGAAGAGAAATATTCAGAAAGAGAGCAGGGAATGTCAAAGAAAAGCAGTATATAGAGCAGTTTATTGGGCCCACTTAGCTGTTTTCTATCATATGTTTCTCAGGAAAAGGACTAGGTGGTCTAAAATTGTCTTTGGGGATTTCCCCTGTACAGAGGGTCTCCCGCATCAGTGTAAAGCTGAGACTGTCAGCAGCAGGCACCTGAACATACTTCCAGGTTTGTAACATTCATTTTGGGGTATATAGAAACACCGAGCGTGAGTTTGAGTGGCTGACCTGCTGTGAGGACCGAGCAGCTCCTGCACAGCTCTGAATTCAGGAGAACATACAGCCACTGTAAAGCACCTTTGCCCAGAACCTTCATCTGGCCCCTGAGCGCTGGGATAGCGTATCACGCAAAGGACATTGTACCATTAACTTTCCTTTGAAGCATGGAAAAAAAGATAAAGCTCCCAAAGCATTACGAAGCAGTTGGATTAGGACCTTGGACACATTCACCAGTTTGCGGTGTAAAACGGATGAAATCACATAGAGTGACCCCATCTCGATAATTTTTTGCTGTGACTGAAGCAGCTGTTCCCTTATGCTATATAAAACATTTCCATCAGCATTAACCGTGTTGCCCCTTGATCCTGTTTACCTCTAGTGAACAAAGATAATTAGTGATTAGAACTCTCAGAAGATAAGAGTTAAATACCACCGAAAGGGCAGCCCAAGCAGTTGTTCAGCCTGTCTACACATTCAGTGAAAGGGGTGATGAACAAGAGCTTTGTCACCCCTCACCAGAGGTTTTCAGGCAGATTTACGTCACAGATTTCTCTGTCCTCCTTGTTTTTCCTCTTTATTGATTACTTTCTTTCCTCACTTTCTCACATTCTACTCTATGAGTCTTCCACTGATGTTATCCCTTTAACTTACTCCGCCTGGCTGTTCCCTATCTATTACTTTAAATGGGCATATGGCTGCTTTTTGGAGGCTTTCACCACTACACTGTTGCTCCTTGCTGGTCCCCTCTTTTTCCAGTTTAAGTCATTCTTACTAGCCCTGCTGAAGTTCAGCTCTGGAGCCCTCAGCACAAGAAGGACACGGACCTGTTTTAATGGGTCCAGAGGAAGGCCCTGAAGATGATCCGAGGGCTGGAGCACTTCTCCTATGAAGACAGGTTGAGAGAGCTGGGGTTGTTCAGCCTGGAGAAGAGAAGGCTCCGGGGAGACCTTATAGCCCCTTCCAGTCCCTGAAGGGGGCCTATAAGAAAGCTGGGGAGGGGCTGTTTGCAAGGGCCTGTGGCGACAGGATGAAGGGCAATGGTTTTAAACTAGAGCAGGGTAGGTTTAGATGAGACATTAGGAAGAAGTTCTTTACAATGAGGGTGGTGAGACACTGGCCCAGGTTGCCCAGAGAGGCGGTGGAGGCCCCATCCCTGGAGACATTCAAGGCCAGGCTGGATGAGGCTCCGAGCAACCTGATGTAGTTGAAGATGTCCCTGCTGACTGCAGGGGGGTTGGAGTAGATGACCTTTAAAGGTCCTTCCAACCCAACGCATTCTATGACTCTATAAAGTCCTCCAGCTCCAAAATGCAGCCCTTTTTCCTTTCTTCAACAAGAACGAAGCACATCCTTAATCAACCTGTCTTCCGCTCTAACAGGAAAATTGTTTGCTCAGTCCTGCCTTCCTTCTCTTCAACATATATATGTTTTAGATTTAGGCCTCTGGAGAGTCCACGCGTAAGTCTGAAGTTTGTACCTTATATCCAAGTCTACAGCCGTTCAGTATGCAAATGCCTTCCCCAGGATTTCAGCGCTGGTCAGTCCCTCTTTAGATAACACTCCCTTTCAGGCTAATAGTACTCACTCTTCGTCTGGACGGGAAAGAAGACAGACGGGTTCCCTTAAGCCATGCCACAAACTCCCATATCGGGGCATGTTTTCCGTAGAGGATTTGCTTTGTGAAATTGCTGTTTGAGTGTCGTAGCAGCAATTGTCAAAAACGTGGAGCAAAACAAAGACTAAAATGAAATAATGTCCAGGTCTAAAGTAAAGGTTATTCTACCAATGCCTAGCACAGACAGATTCATGTAGAAACTGGTACACCTCTTTAGCTCCTACAGGAAGTGTAACAGTGTAATACAACATCTTTCTGTCCAGTAAATCTTTAGGAAAAATTGCTGCCGCATTTTCCTTTCTACATTCCTTTAATTCTTTGCCTTTCCTGTAATTCTTCTTCACCTCTTTTCACCCCTGAAATCATAGTAGATATGATAATTGATTTTCTTCTCATGGGGATGGGTATGTATTTGAAAATCCTTCTCCCCCATTCCTTGTGGTTTGTTGGGAAAGCATGCTGTGACTTCATCTTCCCGTAGTTTCCTGCAGTAACCATGGCAGGCTAAATACCTTGTATTGAGGTCCCCAGTACCAGATTTTCAATCTCCATTTACTCATTTATTGATAAATAAGTTGCTCTTTGAAGCTGCCTTGTTATACAAAAGCAAGTAGGATTATATACCATGATAATGGGACAGGCCCTCTCTGTAATTGTAGAATTTCACAGCCTTGGCTCATTTTAAAAATTCCATTTTAAAAGTCACATGATATATTTAGTTCTGTGAATACAAATTAGGATGCCAGTCAGTTAACTGATTCTATCACATAGATAGTTTTCAAGAAGGAAAAAAGCAGGTGTGAACTGCCAAAAAAATCCAACACTTCATTGTAAAATTATTTGTATCCTTATTATCTGGAAGCTTGAGAGTCTTCTAAAACAGCGAGCAAACTCTTTTGTCGGCAGGGTCACGTGCATCCGTCCCCTCAAATTAAAAAAACAAATCAATAATCAGAATAGATTAGAATCCAGAATTTAGAACTTTGCCGATGAATAGCTGTTGTGCAGATTTAACTGCTGGATTAATTCATTAGGAGAGTGGCAATGAATTTTCAATTACTATCTATTTAAATTTCCGTATATTTGCACTGTCCCAGCGAGATCTTCAAAAGTTCTATTGCATACAAGATGCTTCATTTATTTCATTGTTTATAGAGGATATATAAATCCATTTAAAATAAAGAGATGTACGATAACAGGAAGATGAAAAGGAAGGAGGAGCAGAAACAGATGGTGTGTAAGATCCTGATGATAATTTACACTAATATTTCCTTCATCAATGGAAAGAAAAGGCTACAGGCAGTTAATAACAACTCCATGGATATAGTCACCTCCCAAGTGTGCAAATGACGGTCAAATGCTAAACCCACCATCACACCAAATGGTGTTTTTAACACATTATGTTTTTATGTTCTGGTGGGTTTGGTTTTAATTAAGCACTTAATTTCTATATGGATGAATGAAAATTTAGAAATTGAAAGTCTTGATCCCTCTTTCCGTTAGCAATAAGAAAATAAATTTCCTGTGTATGAGCCTTACAAGGTAGAGAGCTTTTCTAGTAAACTGGCCACTGACAGAAGAGAATTTGAATATGCATGTTATGCCTGCGTGACTGTTCCCTGTGCAGATAAAGTAATGATCTATAACTCCAGCCAAATGGTTTTAGAGTTGTATTCAACCCGCTATCAAATTGGGCTATGAGAGGAGGCAACTAGAGACTGTGCAAAGAGAAGATCCTTCACCTCCGGAAAACCAGACGCAAATGTAAAATAAAGCAGTAATGACCAAAAGTCGCTGCTTTGCAATGGCTGGACCAGTATCACAGCTGGAGCTCGTTCCTGAACAATCTTAACAGATTGTTAAGAAACAATTATAATTGTCAGAAGTATCTGGATGGATACAGAGGCAGAGACTGATGCGCTACTTCACTGTTACTTAGGGTTCGCTGTCGGCAATCCCTGGGCGGGCTCTGCTCTACCAGTCGTGTGAAGAAAGCAGGATTACCAGGAGCAAGGTGTGAAGTCTTGCCTTGGCGCTAAATTCAAAATGACCCAACAAAGCTGATATCCAGCTGCTATGGGAAAGCTGTAACTATTGCCCTTATTTTGTAATATTAGCACGTGTTCTGCAAAAGTTAGTATCTGTTATGTTTTAGTATTTTAGGTGATAATTGTAGTAATTATTAATATATTTTCTAAATAAACAAAAGCAAGAACTGGGTTTCATTCCCAAAATTTGGATACACTGGCCTTATCCAGGAGGCCTGGACAAGCAGCCGACAGATAGAATTCAGCTCCTAAACTCTCAGGCAGGGGCAGAAAACTGGCAATATTCATTGTAGCAAAATACAAGGGTTTGGGCAGTGTATCTTAGCTCCATTCCCTGTGTTCTCTCAAGGTCCACTCTCACCCTTTATTTTTTCCCTGTGCTGTTGCTGAGACCACTGCCATAAAGCAAAATGCAGAGTGTGAAACCTGTCCTCTGCAAGCTATTTAAGAAAATGCATTGAGCTAAAGAAGTGTCAGAACAGGGGAAGACACTCAGCAGAATGGCTATCAAAATTACATGTGAGAAAGTGGAAAGTAGAACAAACATTATGAGTCTGGACTGGAGCCAAACTTCACAGAATGGCAGGGGTTGGAAGGGACCTCTGGAGATCATCTAGTCCAACCCCCTGCCAGAGCAGGGTCACCCAGAGCAGGTTGCACAGGAATGCGTCCAGGCAGGTTTTGAATGTCTCCAGAGTTGGAGACTCCACCACCTCTCTGGGCAGCCTGTGCCAGGGCTCTGCCACCCTCAAAGTAAAGAAGTTCCTCCTCATGTTTAGGTGGAACTTCCTATGTTCAAGTTTGTGCCCGTTACCTCTTGTCCTGTCCCCGGGCACCACTGAAAAGAGCCTGGCCCCATCCTCCTGACACGCACCCTTTAAGTATTTATAAGCATTGATAAGGTCCCCCCTCAGCCATCTTTTTTCCAGACTGAAGAGACCCAAATCCCTCAGTCTTTCCTCATAACAGAGATGTTCCAGTCCCCTCATCATCTTGGTAGCCCTTTGCTGCATCCTCTCCACAGTTCCCTGTCCTTCTTGAACCAGGCAACAAGGGTCTTCATATGGAGAGCAGGTTATTCCATACTTAGCTCTTGTGGAGTTTCTTATATTCATGCAAAGGTCAGATCTCGATTACTGTCAAAGATGAGATTTGCGAACTAGAGGGGCAAGAGGCTGCATGAACAATGTCAAAGCCAATGCTTCTGCTCTCCCACGCATCCTGAGCTATTTGGAAGATGTTTGAGTGGATGCACAAGCAAATAGCCCTGTGTAATAAAGCAGAATGCTTGCTGCCCGTGGTCTGTATCTCACCTGTGAAATCCAAGGATTTACCTTGCTCTTAAACTGCTTATATGTCCTTCAAATTTTTCAGCACCTTGATAACCTGTGGGAGAATGTAGTGCTGAATAAAGTGACCCATGTTCTCTCAGACAGAGAATTGCCACTGTTCGGGATGGCTGAATTGTTCATAGCTTTGATATTTTTTAAAGAAAAAAATGGCAGATTGGCCTTGAGTCTATTTATCACATAAGCAATAGGCCGTTTTTGTACTCTTGTTTTTCTCTTCTGCTCTCAGTCTACAGCAAAAACCTTTTGAATTGATTTATTTCCAAATATGGGTTGAATAAATATACAGAATATGCATGTGGGCATAAAAGGTGCTACAACATCTGAAAACACGTTTATTGATTTATTGACCTGTTTTCCTGAGGTACTTTTATGCCGTACAGGAATTATTTCCAAGAAGTTTTGTCTTTCTAAGAAGATTTTTCTGTTCAAAGAAATAATAGATGGGGAGAGAATAAATTGCCTTTACAGGAATTTATGTGTTACATAGATATTTGTATTTGGTCAACAAACAGACCATTTGAGCCAAACTTTTAGGTGCCTGAAGGTAAATAGGCTCAGTGGAGCTATGACGCTTCTATCACCCGATGTAATACTCCATAACCATTCAGTTTATAGCTTTGCTGTAACAGGTAAGTGAACAGGAAAATTAAATAGAAAGTTTATATTTCTATTTTTGTTTGTTTGTTTTATTCCACTGCCTTTTTATATGCTTGCACAACTACAAGAGATAAAGATCTTATGTTCAGAAAATTTTGCCCCCAACAATGCTCCTCAGCATTTAAGACTGCTTGCCCATAGCAAGGACAGCCAGAGTCTGTCCTGCCTGATTCCTTTACAACGATGTAATCCAAGAAGCTATCGATTTTCTTTTATTACTGTGCTTCAGTATTGCCCAGACCTCAGTGATCTCTGCCGGGCATGCTAGGTCATCTGTTTTGTGCATTCCAGCTTTGTGCTGCCTCTTGGAAGTTCGCCTCTTACTCCCTGACGCCAACGTGATCTGGATCAACGACATAAACTTTTACCATTTTGACTCTTGTCAACTTTCTGTCAGGCTCTTTAGCCTGGCTGAGCTGTAGTTTCCCTCCTGGGCTTTACTACCTCAACTTCAGACTTCCATGGACTATAGAGACCAGAGAGACCAGTTCAGATTTAGACGTCTAACTTTGTAGGTATCTGTGGTGGCATCTACAATGTAGGTGTCTGTGTGTAGGTGTCTGGGCTCCCGGTATAGACAGGAAAGGATGCAGACCCCTCTGGAGGGCAACTCGCCTGACTGACCCTCGAGGCCCATCTGATGATGAGCTTAACCACCCTCTCCCCATGCCTGGTTATCAGCACGGACTGTAAAGGGACCTGGGAGTGACTATGACTTAAATGCTTCGTTTCCAGAGGCATACACTTCAGCAGATGAGTGAGTCTTACTCAAAGCAACCTTTAAAGCACAGATACACTACCTTTTCCTCAGACTCTACTTTACTTCTGCTTACTCTGCTTTTTCTACTGCAATCCCTGGGTAGGATTTTAAACCTAGTCAGCAGAGGGCTTGCTCTGCAGCAGGAAATAAACCTACAGGACGCGGGCTCAGTTCATGGGATTTCAGCTGGTCTACCCATTTGTGCAGAACAAGGGATCCCGCACCTCATACTGGGCACGTGGCAGAAGGTAAATCCCACAATCCAGACTAACTTCATCCATGTGCATCTTGTTCTTTTACACCCTTCACTCTCAAATTAATCCAGAACATAAACTTGTCTTGTCAGTACAAATTGTTGTCTGAAGAACAACAGATACTTTTTTCTAAAAACTATGTATTTTAGCCAGAAAACGTATTAGTAGGCCTTTGTATATGAACTGTAACTGAGGGACAAACAACTTTTCTGGAAGTCGCTAGTCATGATGCACCATAGGAGCTATTTGCTGATAGCAAGCTGCTCTATTGCCGCTAACAAATGTGATTTTTAAGTGGTTTACAAAATTATTCCTGTGGAGGGTTTGAAAGCACATTGTGCTCGACAAAAATAGGTGGTAATGCAGACACGATGTTAAGGACCCAAGGCTAATGTTCATCTGTAGACATATTAGGGAGATGGTGTTCTCCAGAGAAGCAGCTTCCAAACTGGAGATTGCAATGCCACTTAGAAATGCAAGTGGAATCATGAGCAGTTTTGCTCTCTTTGTGACTATAAACAAAATAAACGATCAGTAACATAGCGGTGGTAATACCAGTCATCGCAACACAATTTTTCCAGATTTCTGTCTCTCCCATATGCGAGCTAATTATCTGATTATATAAAGAACCAGTTCTTGCATATGTATGACAAAAACGCGCAACATCTGTTCCCTTGTGTTCATTGTGTATATCACCTCTTCCCTTTTCCAGTTCTATAAGCCTACTATGCTCTCTTTTTAAAAAATACTTCACAAGGCACAGATACCAGTGAACTTGGAATTTGAGACTTCATTTTTGAACATGTGGCACATAACCCATAAAATCAGGATATGAGATGAAAGTTTTCAGAAGCAGCAATCTGAAGTCTAGTAATGAACAAGGAACTTTTTTTAGTAAATTGGCAGCGTATATCAGACCCCACAAAATGCATGTGAAGAGTTTCAGAACAGGAGAATACTGGATTCCCAACGGTAGAAATTGCCTTCGGTTTTTCGCAGCAGTTAGTTGCAGTTGTTGCTTCCATGGCTGGATAATTTCATTACCAAAGCATGGCTGGCCAGAGAGATCTATAAACACATCTAAAGGATTTGGGGGGTAGAATACAAGAAGAGCAAATTGTTAACACATCTATAGACCAGGAATAGCTTCAGAGAATCAGCATCAAAATAATTCTATATTTTTTTCATAGAATCATAGGGTTGGAAGGGACCTCTGGAGATCATCTACTCCAACCCCCTGCCAGAGCAGGGTCACCTACAGCAGGTTGCACAGGAACGCATCCAGGCGGGTTTTGAATGTCTCCAGAGTTGGAGACTCCCCCACCTCTCTGGGCAGCCTGTTCCAGTGCTCTGCCACCCCCAAAGGAAAGAAGTTCCTCCTCATGTTTAGGTGGAACTTCCTATGCTCAAGTTTGTGCCTGTTACCTCTTGTCCTGTCCCCGGGCACCACTGATTTTATTGTGATCCAGTCTCTGTCAGCCATTTCCCTCTTACCTACAGCTCTTGCTTAGGTTCCATACATGAAAGACACCAGACACTTTTAAATGAGCCTACAGTCTGCACCTAAATCCTCTGATTTGCTTAGAAAGTTGTACTGCTTCCTCTTTACAAAACATCTTTTAGGTTATGTTCTTTTTTATTATTCTTTGGGAGTCTGGGGCTTGTGAAGTACATTCTGTTGATATTTTCAAGGCTTTTACCATAATCATAATGACTAGAAATTTACATAAAAAGCCAAAAATAGAGACTGTCGTGTAAACTTTAGACTTGAGCTCTCAAAATCACCAGTCTACTGTATCATGAGAATCATATTAAAACTATTAGTGTTTGCCAAGACAAGAGTTTTACTATATGGTAGGGAGACATTGAAACTGCTTGCACACAACTTTTTGGTTTGCTTAGTGTTCCTGGCCTCGTCAGCCTCAAATTACATTAGGGGGATCCTCGACACCCCTGAAGATCTGAGAGCAACTGAGGCACCAGGAAGTTAGGGTTCTGTGTACTCTAGTTTGAAGGCCAGGGGTACTTACAGAGTAACCTGATAGTTCACGTGTCAGTTTTGACTTTTCAACTCTGTTTGTAAATATTGTTTATCATCAAATGAGTAAATTTAGGTTTCTAGAAGTGTTTTGAACAAACTGTGCTAAATTTCCAAACTGTCTAGACAATTAAACTTTCCGTCTTATTGGATGTCTGAATGCATTTGATCTTAAATGCAGATCTAAGACTTACACACTGAAATTAACCTTCTACCACGTGTACTAGGAAGTGTTTGGTAAAAATAAAATCAAAGGCTTATTTTTTTTATTATTATAAGGTCCCTTTAAACCACCTTGACAATGTAAAACATCTATACAATTGAGGGAAATGAAGTCTACACCCGTTAAAAGCCCTATTACTCTGCTATTGTCCAACTAAAGGATCTTATTATAAAAAGAAAATTTAAGGGCCAAGAATCTAATCGAGAAAAAATGAAATCTTCATTAGCGCTTAAGAGGGCTCTACACACCTGTAACACAATCAGCCAGGATCATCTAGAAATTTGCATATTCTCATATAAAATATGAAATTAGGTATAAAATATGTTACAGAACTTGTTTTGAATTGCACTTGCATACGCACTTTACTTCTTGGCATGTTCTCTCTTGTCTTGGAAGATCTGACTGAAATGTCTCTTTTTTCCCTCCCATTTTCAGTAAATCATCAGGAAGGGAATTGCTCAATAGCAGACGTAGCAACCAAAGAAAAATTACAGCCTGTGTTCGTTCCTTCATAATCATAAAATTAAAGAAAAAAACTTGGCTCAGAATATAAAAGGATATTCTATAAGGATCCGATTACATCCCATTACAAAATTAATACCAAATAGGTAAAATTCTATGGGTAGGAATACAGGAGAACATACATATTCATGAGATTGTAATGCATAATCATCTGTAAGAATTAAATTACTAGCACTATTTTTTAATTTGTCTTCCTGATTCAAAATATGCACAGAAGTATGATTGCTGCAGCTGCTGCAAACACTGTGAGGGAATAAGGCCCTGACTCGGAGAGCTTTGTGCCAGAGAAGTCTGGCGTTGACTATCCTATCCTTAACCTTGATACCGAAACCATTGTGAAACTCTAGTGATAAGAATACACAGCAACCAAGGATTCACAGGTAAATTTTCCTTTTGCTGCTCTGATAACACATTTATATAGCACTTTATACTTCTAAAGAGATAAACATCAGTAAACAAATTCTCTGTAGAAGGAGGTGCTTCCCTTTTATTTTACAAGCAATGAAAACACTAATAGTGAGTCACTGATTTAAGACCTGCCCAGTCTCATGCACCGCATGTGAGACTTACCCATTTGATCCCCTCTTCATCAGCCTCTGCTGTGGCACTTCTAGGTCAGGTGCTTGCTCTACAGCCGCGTTGACTCTCTCCTGTTTTCTGGTCCCACTCGCCAGGTGCTGTGATCCATTTCCCAGCTGCACCTTAGATCTCTTTACCAGCTGCAGCTTCTGTGTGGGGACAGGTGAGCCTCTCTGCTCTGCAGCCGTGGGCCATTACCCAGCCGTGCCTGATGCCAGGGAGCCCTTCCAGCAGCCAAAGCCCTCAGCTGTAGATTTGCATCATGATTAATGACACAGGCTTACCTCGTGGTGTGATCTGACACGCAGGCTTACAGCCCAGATGCGGACCCGCTGGATAGATGGCATGCAGTCACACATCCCATCACGTCATCAAACACTGGGGATTCCCGTACAGGATCGGAAAAAATGTTGGACGTACCTCACTTGGAGAGTCTACCATAATATGAAAAGCTCAAGCCAGGTTCAGAAGTATTTCAGCTAATCCTGCTTTTAAAGCCATTGACGTCCCCCTGCATGTTCCAAGCAGCCTAAATTAGCTTTAAAGCCTTCTAAAAATGGCTTTAAAAAATTCAGTAAAAAAAGTCCAAGCCACCTAAAACTTTGTCTACACAATAGCTCCAACCGAGTTTAAAATTGAGAAAGCATCTCCCCAGTGTGCCGTGAGTTTTTAAACACTATGAGTAGCAATTACATCTGCCCTGAAGTCTCAGCTTTGCCATAGTCCTACACAGAGTCCGCTAGAGGCCACCACCTCTCCATAGTAACAAATGGAGATGTTAACAAACACACCATATCATGTTTGGGGTAGATTTCAATATATTCCCATTTATTTAGGTGTGCTTGAAACGATGTATCAATATAAATTATTTATGTTAACAGCAAATATTGATGCACTACACACGTCTCCTTTTATCCATTTATATATTTACCAATTAAAATCCTATCTAGGACAATGATCAAGTATCATAAAGTCTTCTCTAACATCCTTTGAGAGGGCCAGATTTGTTTCAGCCTTGCAGAAGTTCTCTGTGCACGCTAAATATGCTCTCGTTAGCAATGCGAACTCCACCTCTTTGCTGAAATAGCCCCTCTTAGCTGGTTACTCAGAATCCTGTAGCAAATTCAGGTCCCAAGCCCCTCTCCAGGCAGCCATCCAACTAAACTCAGCAGGGCTTTCCTCAAAACTGTGGCAGGGTTAAAGCACACACAGCTGCTTCCGGAGGCAGATTAAGGGCAGCTCTCACAAGCAGAGCCTAGCAAGAAAAAGCAGAGTGCTGGGGGAAAGGGTGACAGAGAGGAATTTCATTCCTTTTTAGGCTTGTTATGGTTTCCATTGTGGCGTATACAAAATCAATCCCAAACGAGATGAGGACAGATGCAGGCAAGGGAGGAGCAGCTTCTGTAAGTGTTCTTCAGTACAGGAAAATCACAATGCTAAAAACTGACAGCCCTCTCCAAAGAAAATGCTTATTTACAGACAACACAAATAAAGGGGTACAGTGTACCATACAGTAACACTCACAGCCAGGCCTTTTGCTGAAAGAAGTTTGGAAATTGCCCTCTTCTTTTCACCTTTTACTTTAAAGATCTCTTTATCTGACATTTATTTTGCTTGTGATAAAAATGAGGGAGATTTTGGAGAGAAAGAACATGTGCTCTTTACTCTTAATAGAGATTTTCCACTGGGTTATTTTTGCATAGTCATGTGATGGTGATGTGTAGACCACAAAGCTCTGAAGATCATTTCCTCCACAGATGTTGGAGAAATCTACATTATTTTATAGGGAACGAATGCTTCTGCATACTGATACTGACATTTCACTACCGCTAAAGAATCACAAGCTCGGATACAATGAACCGTCTGTAAAATTTTGTTTCCAAACTGCCTGGTCTCTGTGTTCCTCTTTAATTTCAAATTAAAGCTACATTTGACCACTAAAACACCTAGCTCTTCATGCAATCATTCAAACTAGCAAACTTGAAATTTTGCTTTACTTGATAAACTTGCAAAAATAAGTCATTTAAATAAAAAGTGAGTCACATCACATGAATTTAAAAACTTGTTTCTAGATCCCAAGAGAATTATCACACCAAATTAGGCTGTACCAGTTAGATACTTGGTTATCTTGTCCAGTGTCTGTTTGTCACCAGTGAGAAAGATATTAGGCAACAACATGAAAAGGAGAGATATCTTCTTAACCGTGTGCCATTAATAGTTTCCTCATCTCCTGAAACATAAAGGTTCGTATCCATTTTCCATATTTATATCCATGTCCGAATCATCATCCTCATAAATATTTAGCTCTTTCCAGAGGAGGTGTTTCATTGTCATCCAGTGGCAAAAATATATGAATATACTGTACTATAATATAATATAATGTAATATTTACTGATATTCACTTTTCTTTGACCTTATCCCAATTTCATCTGTTCCTGCTATATAACTCTATTGTGCATGTGTAAACAAGAGAGAAACTCTTTTTTTGAGAGCCTCTGAAATCCATGAATGAAGACAATTTTCTCTCTATGACACATAATAAGATTCTTTCACTGACTGGCTTCGTGCGACTGCTTAAGCGCAGCGCAGTAGTGATTGAACTCAGCATCTCCCTTAACATACCTCTCCCCTCACTTCTTTCATCTCTGACTAATGGTGTCACTGTTCTTCCTGCCACCCACACTTTCTAAACTGGGTGGCATTTGTTTATTCCTTTTTTTGGAACACTTCCTTTTCACCATCATCGTCGTTAAAACCGAATTTCTCATTCTCACCTTCACAGCCCTGCAGGATGCCCCATTAGCTTCCTTTTCCCCTTCTTCCTACGTTCACTAACTGTCCCAATTATTTTTGTGTTTTCATTCTCACAATTCAAGTCTCAGTATTGAATAGAAGAAACTCCTCCACCAGCACACCAGGGCCTTTCTCTGATGACCCGCTCCACTCAGACTTCTGCCCTGCGGCATCAAGAGAAACAGCTGGATGTAGAAATATCTTTTGGCTTGCATGCGTAGTCAGCCAGACACGCAGTAATATATACATTGATGGTTTATGTGGCTACAAATATTTTAGGAAGAGAAAATCACCCTTGAATTATTTTAATGTTGTGCTTGACATTTCATGTTATTTTTGCTAGTATTGGAGGAGGGAGAATGGTGAGGGGGAGTGAAACCTACTGTCAATACTTTTCCTGTGAAGGTTCGTGGCATCTTTACCATTAACTGCCTTCAAACACTCTTAATTTTGAGATAATCACTTCACTGTGCATAGTGTGCTGAAAGGAATAGTTTACCTTTATGCAGATTTGATCAATTGTTATGAAACTTGTACTGTGTGGTGGATGCAAACTTGCTGTTCTCCAGATTTCCTTGCACTGGAAAAATTGGACCGTTAGTGCCAAAATTTTTTGTGGATTTTCATCAGGATCAGAAAGATCCCACTGAAATGCATTTGTTCAAACTTAGTTTGTGATGTTACAGAAGGATTCGTTAGCACATCAGCTGAATTCAAACCGAAAAGAGGAATTTTGGTTATATGTGGAAATTAGACTTTTAAGTTTTACCTTATTTTAAGTTTTACCTATTTGTTTTTAGGATACCCCTGTGGGGAAAGAAGAAACCAGTTTTCTCAGCCTTTGCTGTGGACATTCAGTTTTACAGATTCTAAATTGGTGGAATGTGCTCCTGCTTGTTTACTGACAGAAACATCCCATACTAAATTAGTTTGCTCCAAATCTCTTCTCTTATCTGCCATGAAGCTCCAGTGTCTAAAGCCGTGATCCAGTATTAGCAGCTCAAATGGTTTAAAAGCAATCTGAAGAATTTATTCTTTCTACTTAAAGTGGTTTTCTAGTTATTTCTGGGAAAGCAACAGAGGAACTTGAATATGTTACATTAGAGAGGATAATATCTGTGGCACAGGTGAAGCTGCCAGGTGATACTCTGCAGCTGCAGTTAGCCATGGTGAGTTAAGGTTAGCCATGGTGAGTTAAGGTTAGCCATACTAAGTTACGACGGAGAAGGACCAACCTTCTCCATTCAGTCATCTCAGGAGGCTGAGGCTGTTGCATACAGCTATTTCTGGGCTGATCCCGGGTGGGCACTTGAGAAAGAGGAACAAGGAGGGTAACAGCCTGAGGTCTTTCAGACTCCAAGCCTGCAGTAGCTAAGTCAAAGAAGAAGCTGGGCACAGACTAAGATGATGCAGAAGCTTGCGTGGGGCTTATCTAAAGGTGACCAGTGCAGACAGGTCACTCCAGTCTTCAGAAGCCATCTAACAGGCTGGTGTAGATGCAGCTAATGACACACCTCTCAGATGTGTTTCTGTCCACAGCCTACAACACCCAAATATTCCGTGCAGCTGCAGAGCACTGTGCCTATGCCACGCACCCGTTAGCAGCCGGAGACATCAGCTTGCAGGCTCAGAGCCCAGCCACTTTGAAGCCACTGCCCACGTTCCTCTGCCTTTGTTTTATTCAACAGCAAATAGAGACTCAGCAGGAGTCTGGTTTTCTCTCATGTCAACAATCCACAGCCATCACAGTTTTTGCAACACCTGATGAGTTAATGAAGATGATGGGTGAGAGGCATCATTCAGATCTGTGCACAGCCGTTACACTGGCCTGGAGCAGGGAGGAGGGCTCTGGAGGCTCACATCCATCAAATGACATTGAAACCATACCACACCAGGAAGTATCAAAGCTGCTGCTGCAACCCTCTCGTCCTTCCCCAGGAAAACACCTCGCCGAGAAATACACACCAGCCTGGAACTGGCTCCAGCAGACAAAACAAGTGGTAGGACTGGAAGGAGACATTAACACAAAATCCTGCCCTAGTGAATTCAGTTGCAAAATTCTCATTACTTGCAGGGACCGAGATGTTAGGCCTTGCAATCAGCTATGGGAGTGTGTCTTCTTAAAGTGATTGTTTGAGGCTCAGCAATCCCTTTCAATAGCCCATGAGGAGATAAACGAATCCTAAAAACCTGCTGGTTCCCACCTCTTGTTGTAACTGCTTGCTTAAGCTGATCTCCCTGCTTCACATAAGCGAAGATTTAAGAGGATGGTAAAAAGCAGCTAATAGCTAAGGAAGGTAGTTTTCTTTCTCTGGTTGCAGTTCAGCTTATTTCATTACCTTATTTATCATTTCTAATGATGTCTAAGCACACATGGAAGCAGGAAACATTTAGGAAACAGCAAATTGGTCCTTGCTCCAACCACCTTTCTGTGTGCATGGCAGCAGAGGTGATAATGTGTCCCAGAATGGAAACTTAATGGAGTTATCTGGTGGAATATTACTTTTCAGGGACAGAGAAGTGAAAACAAGAGGTTTCATATGGCTAATTGCTTAAATAATGTAAAAACTAGATGAGTTTGAAAACAGCCTGAACGAGAAATTGTGCAGAGGCAAGGAGCGCAAATGACTCACTTTTTGCTTCACTAACATAACGGTGAAAAGCTGCCAGGTATTTGGTGCTAGAAAATAACAGTGAACGTATTAAACTTTGTGGTAGTGGCTGGTTAGTGGCAAAACCAGCTCTGCACAACACAACACTTACTGTTACATTCTGAATTCTTGCTCTCAAGGTGTTTGGCTGGAGAGAACAAATTCATACTTACCACGTGCAGATGCTTGCTGTACTTAACCATATAAAGCAGACACCTTTCTGGGAAATGAAGGGTGACATATCTCTCCACGTAAATCACTGGGATTTTTTCTTTCAACTTCAATGAAGTAATCCAAAGACATTAAGAGATGAAGAAAATTAGCATAATCAGCTCATGTTGTTTAATCCCCCTATTCCAACCCAAGAACATTCTCTATGTTTCACTGGTTAACACTTTTATCCGGGCCATGTTTATATGATCTGTAATTTCCATGTTCCACTGACTGTTACAGCTATTAGATAGCTCACAATATGCATGCTGGATTTTACCGAAAGATGCACTACACACAATGTATCTTTTATAAGTATGGTTGTATTAAATATAATGGAGAAAGGAGAGCACAGAACAACATGGGAGCTACAAAAGAAAATGCTTTCAAATCTGATTATTTTATACAGCTAAAATACACATATATTTTTGATTCCCTCTTGTAAAAAAGCTGCAAAGATTTGATAGTGACTGGAGTGACGACCAGGATGGAGGTCAGTGATGGATGACTGGCTGAAGAACACAACAGGAGAAGGAGGGCTTGTAGAAGGAGATTTATCAGAACACTAAGGAATCTCTTGAAAGCTGTAATGTTTCCATCAGACAGCATGAGACTGAAGGCTCACGACTACCACAGGTAAGAAAATCAGCTTCTCTTAGGCACATATTTATGTCTTGCTTAAGTAATGCTTGGCACCTCCACTATAATGCTTAAGTCACTGTGATCAGAGACATAAAGTCCTCTCGGACCTCATTTCAAATACAAGAGCTGTAAATCCTATCCCTCAGTTCGGTCAATGGCTAAACTCCCATGACTAAGGTGAAATCACCCACGGGAGGCTTCCATCTGAAATGAAGGGAACATGCGCTGTTTGCAGAACACGCAGTACATGCCACAGTATTACTGGAACAGAAATTTGATACAAATTACTGGTATTAATGAAATGCTTGCTGTTACAGTAGAAGAAAACCACTTAAATGACAGTTGTTCTTATTTTCTCTTAAAAGCTGGAGAAAAACATTTAGATTTAGACATTTAGATTCTGCTGTTAAACAGAAATAATGCCAATTCTGTAGAAACTTTCCCCATTTGCCATGGACTCAGTTAGTTTCCTTAATTCCACTGAGCTCAACAATATGAAGATAGCAGATAATATGGCCTTATGGACAAATGTTATTCCGTTATATAAAATCTGGATGTTATTCCAATACGCAGAAACTGAAAGAGGAAAAGGTAAAAACAGTGTATTATGCTGGTTGCTGAGCTAAAAATCTTGATAGACATGGAATATTGATTAAATTTAGCAGCGTAACTTGGCAGGAACAAGAATGGGTGGTTCAAAATGGCTCTAAGAACTCTGAACAAGGATGAAACAATACCAACACTATAGCTGGTCCCTGTACGACAGGCTTTGGGCGACAGCTACAAATATTTTATACTTTCTAGAAATTAATTTGGCTTTGGAATATGCGAAGTTCACACACACACACGCCCCTATGAATCATTTTTCAGTGGCACATGTATAATTCTTACAGATGTTATTTTGCAACACAAGAAGAAAAACATTCCAGTAATGACAGTTTCTAATTTTAAACTGGCTTCTGAAAGAAAAAAAGCAAGCAAACAAACAAAGTACTACAAAAGTCTGCAGCAAAGAGAGACAGTAATAATGGGATGGGCCACTCAGTCCTGTATAGTCAGATGCATTACTCTGAGGTCTAATGTATCCGAGCTCTTTCCATGGCTTTCTTCCCCTCCTCCCACAATCACCTGCATGGTTAAAAGAGTGAAACCATCGCACCATATAACACTTTTTTTTTGTTTCCTATGAAGAGCCTAACTTAAATTTAAGAAGAACCTAATTTAAATTGCAATATTTTGCTTTTGTTAAAAAGTCTGTCTCAAAAAAAAAAAAATCTTTCTAGTTTGTGTAATTTTTTCTGTGTGTAAATGCTTTAGCTTTTACTGTTTCAGCTGCTGATGGATATTTTATTATAAATAATTAAACTACAGAAAAGCCACATATTATTCTTCCCTTTATGACTACTATAGGTTTTTTTCAACTCTATATATGTGGTTGCCAGGAACAAAAAAAGGTAATGAGGAAGTTATTGAAGCTGTTAGCATTGATAGGACAGTAACAATCTTTATCATGTGTGAACTACATGTTTTTGGGACATAGATGATGAAAAACAGTGTAATCAAGTTTTCAAGGGATGTCCATTACTGCTTGATGGGGTGGATCTGTCCTTACTTCTTGTACATAATCCCATCCTCTTCCTCAGGCCAGCAGTTGCAATCATGTGTTCAAGTGATAATCCAAATCAGGGAACTAATCTAGGGGAAAAAAATCATGCTGAGTCCATAGTCTGGCTTGCTGTACAGCCACGTGAGCTCCATGCTGGGATAAAGAGAGGCCACCGAGCTGTGTTGCCAGGAGATAAAAGAAGGGACCACCCATTTCACCAGCAGCACAGAACTCCATCAGTTCAAACTGATCAAGAAAGTGCACCCGGATGGCCTGATCTAAATCCTGTGAAAGCCAGTGTGAGCACTCCATATCATCTGTTTGGAAGGATTTCAGAGATGGTTGACCATGCTTCAGACACCCTGACCAAAACACCTAGGAATAGCAGGAGGCGGCATTCAGGAACCAGAGCTGCTCCTGGAATCATCCATCACAACTTTGAAGAGGTTTCTCACAGCACTGAGCAGTAGGGAGTGAATCCTCTTCATTTCGATCAATTTGGTTCTCAGAAAGGCGAATATGGCGTATGTTTTGCTGACAGTGCAAACAAAGATCCTTTTGTTAGAATTGTCATGACAGATAAATATATTTTCCATAGTTAGTATCTGCAGACTTTTTTTTATCTGGGGAAAACTGGGGCTGCAATTCCAGGAACATTTCTTCAAAAGCAGTACTGGCACATGGCTTGTGTGGAAACACTGAGCTGGAATGAGGGACTGCCCAGACAGTAAAAGGAAAACATTTTTTCCTTCCCGATGTTTTTTCCAGCAGGAGGCCTTTTCCAGTTCAATGCACCATGAAATGATGCTGTGTAGCAGATGAATAGACTAGACTAGACTAGATCAGATCATAGTGGCATAACACAAGTGTTAGAAACATGCCATCATTTTCTATGTAGATATTAATTATGAATGTTCAGTCAATACACTGATGCAAGTTATTAAAATAAGTATTCATAATCATTTTGATTCAGTTCATCACCATCTGCTAGTATCAGAAATATAAATATGCTAAGTTACTTGAAACTAATAATGACTACCCATACTCTTGCTATCCTAGGGTAAAAAGCATCAAGACTATTCCTTTTAGCTATTTCTCTACCCTACTGTCATAAAAAACATCACTGGCAGAATTTCCACAAATCACTAGGAAGCTCATCTCGGTGCTGAGCTGCCTCTGTAGATGGAAAGCTTTCCGTAACACCTAACTGAGTAATCAATTAGGTATTACAATACCTAATTGAGTAATCAATTGACATCACTCCAATCTTCAAAAAAGGCAAGAAGGAGACCCAGAGAACTACAGACCGGTTAGTCTCACCTCTGTCCCTGGGAAGGTAATGGAGCGACTCATTCTGGATGTCATCTCCAAACATGTTGAGGAACAGGAAGTTATTGGAAGCGGTCAACATGGATTTACCAAGGGTAAATCATGCTTGACCAATCTGATAGATTTCTACGATGTTATAACAGGTTGGCTGGATGAGGGGAGAGCCGTAGATGTCATCTACCTTGACTTTAGCAAGGCTTTTGACACTGTCTCCCATAACATCCTCCTTAGGAAGCTGAGGAAGTATGGGCTAGATGAGGTGACGGTGAGGTGGATTGAGAGCTGGCTGTGTGACAGAACCCAGAGGGTCATGATCAGCAGCACAGAGTCTAGTTGGAGGCCAGTAACCAGCGGTGTCCCCCAGGGGACAATACTTGGTCCAATTTTGTTCAATATATTCATTAATGACCTGGATGAGGGG
>VXBH01009747.1:806040-818153 GCA_013400035.1 Rynchops niger
AAGGGCAACTAGGATGATTGAGGGATTGGAGCATCTCCCTTATGAGGAAAGGCTGAAGGAGCTGGGACTCTTTAGCCTGGAGAAGAGAAGGCTGAGGGGAGACCTTATCATGGCATTCAAGTATCTAAAGGGTGGGTTGAAGGAGGATGGTGCCAGACTCTTTTCGGTGGTTCCCAGTGAGAGGACGAGGGGCAATGGGCACAAGTTGGAACACAGGAAGTTCCATTCAAATACACGGAGAAACTTCTTTACGGTGAGGGTGACAGAGCACTGGAACAGGCTGCCCAGGGAGGGTGTGGAGTCCCCTTCTCTGGAGATTTTCAAGACTCGCCTGGATGCATTCCTGAGTGATGTGCTCTAGGCAATCCTGCTTTAGCAGGGGAGTTGGAGTAGATGATCTCTAGAGGTCCCTTCCAACTCTGAAGATTCTGTGATCCTGTAATCCTTTACTGCATATTATGTCATCTTCTTTTTTTCCTGCCGTCAAAGGTAATGCAGAAAACATGATCACCATTGGACATTTTTTCCTAAAAAAAATCAACTGGTATATGGGTATCTTTTGGTTTGAAGGCTGCAGTGTTTTTAACTAAAAGAAATAAATCTTATCTTACATGAAGTAATAGGGATGAAGGTGTTAGGGGTTATGCCTTATTCTTCAATCTCCTGTATAACACCATTCTTTGCAGGAATATTTGACACTTCTTGCAAGGCTGCAGTATTTTCAAATGAGCAGAAGAAATCTATCATTCCCGTACCCCTTCCACATACACTTATGAGTACTGAAACATCTAAATCTTTTGTTTCCCTCCTTGTTCGCGATAATCCTAGCTGCTCAGAATATGCATATGTAAATCAGGTTAACAAAAGTTAAAATGCATGGGGGAAAAAACCAAACTTTTCCCTCTTTGTGGTATATTCTATTTCGTTTTTATCAGCCTTCTTTCCCCCAAATCCTTCCCCGCTCTTTATCTCCACTACTAGCAAAATGATTGTACAGACTGGAGTTTTTGGACAGCAGTAGGGTCTCAGCCCACCCTGAGCAATGACAGGACACTGAATTTTCTACAGGGGATCCGTTCTCTGTCTGGTCCGCACGTGAGTGTAGCCCCTGGGTGACCTGGTCCGATGATGTCAATGCAAGCGTTGGCAGTACTCAAACAGCTCAAACTGTACGCAGACAGTACTTCTGTGCCATCACATACAGCCACTACCGTGGCTTAGTGTGCACAGGTCACAACTGAAACGTATATTGAAGGCCACAGAACCACCCCCCAAAACCACCCGCAGCAATGGAAAACATTTTGTTCCTTTGAATCTTCTGTTGAAAATGCACATCCACAATCAAGCAAATTCTTAATTTAAGACTCCTGGATTCCTCACTAGTAGCAACTTCTCACATAGCTACCTCAGCATTGTTGTTCCTGCCTCCATTGACACAGGAGGCTCACTCTGTCCTGGAGGACAATGACTTGGCTTCAGTTACTCACACATGTATGACATCTCGGCCGGATTACAGCAGTACAACATGTCTGGCTTTAAAACCTTTGATAAATGTCTACCCATCTCTTCACAACCCTGTCCTTTGCTCCCTATGCCAGTTTCCATTACAAAACGTAATTATGTTCAAGACCTCTGTCCTGACCTTTGGGGAAATCAGTGACCTGTGCCCAGGATATCTGAAAGATCAGCTAAAGCCTACAAAGGAAAATCACTGCCAACCATTCAGCTCTCTAGTAAAGCGGAGTATTTTCCAATTACAGTAAAGCTCCTTAGTCTAGAAAGTTACACTTCTTGCAGTCCTGGTCCAAAGCTATGAAATGATCTCACAGAAGTTCAGAGACATGAGCATCCCGGCATTTTGCTTTAAGTGGTATGTGTATTTCTTCAACTTGTATGTCTTCTCTGTGAACACGGAGTATTTCCACACTGGGGAATGCCAGGTCAGTGAACTGGAGCTTTATAGAAACTGAGTGTTCAGCCTCTAGTGGGAATCAAGTACTTTGCTGTCCTAAATTTGCACTTCTAGCCCACTCATGAATGAGTTGATAAACTGAGAGCTTTATCCATTTACCAATGGCTGGAACACTAGGCAGAATTATTGTACTTCTAAGTAAAAGGAGCGCCTGCAGTTCTGGAAGGGATCCAGAAATTGCCAGTCTTTGACAGCTGAGAGGGGAAGGTGTCAGACTGTAAAGCAGTACCTAAATTCATTGCATGCCGATCCTTGCCCCTCCCCATGCTGAAGTTATGGAAGGAAAGAAGGAAACAAACAGAGCAAAGTGAAGAATTAACAGCAGATTATAACTCACCAGAATTTCATAAGGCAAGAAAAGACATCTCCTGCCAGTTGTGAGAGTGGATGCTGGGTCAGAGAGGCCAGAGCTGGGAGGAGGTGTTGGGTTAGTATTTCTAACCTAATTCTGTGGGATTCTCCTGTGGCTTTTTCAGAACTGCCACGACAGAGCCAGGCACTAACTGTGGGGCAGCACAGCTGCAGGACTGGCACCATGCTGTGTCACTTGGGTGCATGTCCCACAGCAATGCCAGTGGGGTCAGAGGGACTTGCCTCCCCCAGTACTTCTTCCCTCCCCCTGCACACATGCAGCTGTAAATTATTGCGGGTTTTGTTATCTTTCAGTGTAACTGTTACAAGGATGATGAAAATAACATTTTTAGTCTTGACTGTGAATTATTTTATTCTTACATCCAGAACACCTGTCTGCTTGGCACACTTTCCTTCCTCCCACAAAACACGCCTGCCATCTTCTGGCCAGGCCACCAAGCATCCAGGGCCTGGCTGGAAATGCACTTGGAAGTGTCTGTACTGAATGGGCTCTACCAGTTGTTAACACAACCAAAACAAGATGGTTGAAATTAAATTTTTCTTTGGGATGAAAAGTTCCCCTATTAGAGAAGAATTTAGCTTTCAAGCTGTGCAAAACTCCTCTCTCTTGATTCATCAGGATTTGCATGAGTTTTTCCTTTTATCTTCATACCTGCAAATATCCTGAAAGTTTCATTTATTCAAAGTCCCAAGAAGACATTCAGTCAAAAAAGTCCTTATTATGCTGCTTTTACATTTAGATCACAAGTTTCAGTGGCTTTCATAGGAAACCAATGTTGATCAAAACCAGAATTATGGTTTTCATATTTATTAAACACCAACATTACAGTGGAACCTGAGGCTGAGCAAAGGTCATGTGGTGTCAGGTTCCAATGCAAATATTTGATGTGGCTCTAATCGAAGCCAACGCTAGAGTTTGGTATCACCTGAGGAAGCTTCAAGGAATTTGCTAATTAGGAGTAAAACCTTGTTTAGAAGTCAATTCTTCACTCCTCGTGGTCTTCAAAACAAACCTGAATCTCTTTCTGAAGAACATGAGTTATTTTAGGTACAAGAACGACTGGTTGATATTTCACAGCCTGTTGTGCAACACTCCAGATTGCATGCTCATAAATACCCCCTTGAAAGTCTATGACTGACCCACAAGGGCAGAATTATGAGGGTTTTTTTTCCAGGTTAAAGCCATCCTGTAGGAAAATGAAATCATATCGAACTTCACAAACAACATTGCATTAATGAACTTGAGAGAAAAGTCAGAAAAGGTCATGATGATGTTTTCAAAACAGGACATTGATCTGCATATCAAATGAAGTACACACTACATAATGTATGCATAGAATTTACATCTTATATGCATATTATACATATTATACATATCAATGTAAATTATATTGAATCTTAAAAATAAATACTTGAATTGCTCAGATTTTTTATATTTTCAGTGCCTGAATTTTAAAATATAAAACTGGTTCACAAAACACAAAATCTGTGCTCCCTATCACTTCCTGTTAAGAGGGATAGAGTGGGAACTGGAACCACCTATACAAGCATGTAAAAATCAGTCAGGTTAGTGTTGGCACCCTCCAAAAATTTACAAGGCCATTTCTTATGTCATTGATGGAGACTGTGCCATTCAGCCCTTAGCAGTACACTTCCTCTCACCCAGCTGAAGTCAAATGAAGGGCTGGGAACCATCCAGCTTCCCTGGATAAGCCATGAGAAGATGTCATGAAGAAGTCAGAGGAAGTCAGAAGACAGAAGATGTCAGAGGATTCCACCTCTCCAAAGACAAATGTCTGAGACAGTGGGTATCTGTCTCTCTTCACTGATTTCTCAGGAAGCCTGGATAGTTAACGTAGAGTAGGCTTTTAGACAGCAGTCAAGCTGAGAGGAATCCTACCCCAGGCATCTCTACATGGTGATAAAACCAAAAAGCTGAAATGCCTTTGAATGAGCTTATTTGTCTCCATTAAAAGAGGAAGTGAGGCTGACTGGATATCCCAGCTCCAACTCTTCAACATCAGGCAGAATTCTGCTGGACGTTAGTGCAGATGTCTGCACCAACCCCATGAAGCTGAATCACCCTTTACACTAAAGTCTGGATTTCCCTGGGAGAAGAAAGGCTAGGCTGGCCATCGCTCCAAACCTTTTGTACGATACAACAAATCATTTATGCTTTACTTAATGCAAGACAAAACTGTGCTACCCTCTCCTCCCTATCCCCTCATCAAGACGGTAGCTATATGCAGTCTGAATTACACCAATCCCTCTAACCCGGATTTATCACGGTTAATGAACTTTTTTGATGGTTAATGAACTGCCTTTTTGCCAACAAGATTCAATGACTTACAAACATGTTGCTGAAGGTTTTTCATGGGAGCAATGTTAGGAACCTTCTCTATCAGGGAGGATCTCCCAAGAAGACCACATTTTCTGCCGTGGCAGGTCTAATTTCCAGCATAATTTCGGATTCTCTCTACTTTTGTCTCTCACGTGTTGTCTTGTGAACAAATCCCAGATCAGCTCTTCTGAAGACTGTAATCATTTTGAAAGACACGTTGTTTTAGTTAAAACCAGAAAATTATTCTTTCCGGTATGCTTCATTAATAAAAAAAAAATAAACAAAAGCTACATTACATACGATACAGAGCAGCTGACACTCAGTGGTTTTTAACTAGTTTTATATTAGCTAACTGGTGTTAACTAGCTTGAAGTAGTCTTACTGGTGACCAGCAGTACAATTTGGGCCTGTGAGCTGTTTTCAGTTATCAGGAACAAGCTAATTGTGGTAGCCCACAGATTAGCAAGTAGCTCCCCTTTGGGACTGCATATGCAAAGGGCAGGGAAACTAGGGGCAGGGTTGTTCTGCGTGTGACTTCAGAAAACTGAGCTTTTCCACTACATTTTTCTGCTAAGGCTTTATACTGGTAGTGGAGTTCAGTGAGACTAGCAATCCCAGTATGAACCTCAAGACTGTTTTGTAACGTTGAACATAGTTTCTATGCTTCTGAGAAGCACCTCTGGCAGACAAGGGTCAGCCCAGTCACGACAGGGAGATTAATGTTTCCACAGCTAGGATTTCCTCTACAAGGCAGGATTTTTCAGGGAGACCTCATTTTCTGCTGTGGTATATCTACTGGCCAGTATAATTCTGATTCTCTCCACTTCTGTCTTTCACAAAACAAGTACTAAAAATGGTAACATGAATGGTGCGCCCCAGAGTTGAAGGAACCTGCCTTGCGCCTTCTTATTTCACTTTTTTAACTCGGGGATTCTACAATTATATTCCAGATGTTGCTAAATATCTGAGAGAAATAGTTCAACAAGGCCTCTGCTTGCTATATTGAATTGGAATAGCCAGATCTTGCCTTTCATCTGTACAACTCACCACATGCAGCCATGTATCACCTCGTAAGGGGAAAAATAATTGAGTGTAAAATATAATTATTTTCGTTAGCTATAAAAAACAATACGTAGAGCAAGGTTCTATATGTACAGTTACTATTTAATTTGTGTTTCCAAAGGGAAAATTTTCATTAATGAAGTTTAAAATTAACATTGGATATGCATTTTCTTTATTGCATTTACAGCTTTTTTTTGCATTTACAGTTATACACACAAAGTAAGGCTGAGGCCAGAGAAACTGCTACAATGGCAGCATTTGCTCTTCCATCTGCTCCACACAAAATACCACAATCTTTTGTATTTCTCCCTCTCAAAGAGGCATGCCATTTCTAAATCGTTATCTGAAACGGTTGTTTCAAATCGTTGTTTGAAAAAATGAGCTGTACTGGCTGTCAGGCTTTTCCAGCTTCCCACCTGTTTTAGCAAAGACACATTTTTCTGTGAACAAATAGATATTGTGTTCACAAGAAGTAATAGCCAAAAACATCTACAGAATAGAAACTAATATTAAAATCCAGAAAAACAGTGAATATCAATTTGTAGGATAAATTTCTAGCATCTGCTCTGAGATACTTTAAATCTACTTTACTACTTTACCATTCTAGAGTTATTTTTACTGAGTTTGTACTTTGTTATAAAGGATGCTGCCTTTTCTGCTGTGCATTAATAACAGGACTGGGGGACGCTGGTGAAAGCATTAAGAAAGGGTATGATACCCAACAGGCAAGCACATGACATTGCCTGTCTCTAGCAAGATGCACTTGAAAAATCAAACATCATGTCAGGAGAAAAAGGCATATTTGGCAGTAATAAAAAAGAAAAGTATCTTTAATCATTCTTTTTGCTTGCTTAGCTAAGTCTTTAAATGGTCTGGAATACAGAGTTCGCAGAAGAGAAAGAAGGCAAACCTCATCAGCAGAAGCCACAATGTGTGTGTGTAGCAAGTTATGAAAGACAGACATTGCTCCATGAAGTGGTTGGAAAACCAAACAACAACTAAACCAGTGTAGGTGAAGGATCAGGGAGGAGTGATCTTAAGTGGTATATTTCCCCAAGGCCCCATCACAGAGGAGAACTGGAGCCAAGAAAGCCAAAAGTGAGCACTGCCTTAAGCACAGTACCTCTGGCAGGAGCCGGGCAGCAGAGCTCTGCCTGGCAGCCAGATGGTGTCCATGTCTGCCGTCCTCGCAGAGAAAGTACCGCAGCAGGCGGGACATCTCTCCCATAGCCAGAGAGACACCAGGAAGGGGGTTGCAGTCCTTAGACATATTCCGTGTCTTTTTCTTTTCTTGTCTCCTTGCTAAGCATGCTGGTTATCGTTAGGAAATAAGATAAATATGCCAGCGAGCAACTGTTTATATAATTGGTTCTCTTTATGCACTTTTTTTCACAGGAGGCAAAACTTAAAGGCTCTGACAGTCTTATAGAAAAATGTAAATCCATAAACAGCAAGGTCTACCCCATTTTTTTGCAATCATGTCTTCACTTTAAAGAGAATGTGAAAGCTTGTCATTAAAGGAATATGGGGAAAATTATAGAACTAAGAGATTCTCCTCCTGCAGATGATGCATGTATGCGAGTCTTGTTCCCTGTCAGAGATGACCCAAGACTTGTCCCCATGTCCTGACTCCCCAGTGCGTGCCTTGTTTTGTCAAGACAGAAAAGTCTTCCAGGCGTTTTGAACTCTCCAGGTGAGCATTCTCTTCAAATAACAAGCGTAAAACTGCCATCCTCCACTGAGGGAAACAGAATGAGCTCTTGTATGTTACGGACATTGTCACTTCACACAGATGTGAAATCAAAATCAATCTTTCACACAAACAAGTTACTACAATTTATTATGTCAAATGTTTACTATGAGTAAATTGCTTTCTGCTTTCTTAGCTTCTTTTAAGAAATGCTATCTAAGCCCAATGGTATTTAGCTGTAGAGAAGGAATAAAACCCAAGCCTAATAAAATAACTAATTTTAAACACAATTTTTATAGGGAAATACTTAATATATTGAAAAGGTCCCTATGTCAATAACAATATTTACAGGTTTCACCTTAGCTTTTCAAATGTTGCCTTGATTTGCTCTTTTTCTCTTCAGAAGGCATACCTATAAACTATTCTTGGGTAAAGACTACTGATGCCTTTAATTGTAATAAAAGTAGTCATGTGAGAGTAAATACTTTTCATTGAACCTTAAATAGTAATACATTAGTCTTTAAATATTTTGCAAGTACCCCACTGGAAATGCCACATATGAAAGTCTACCTGTACTGAACTGCGGAACAAGTTAGATGTAGGAAAGTCCACGCATCTCTCCTCATTAGCTGGCAATTAATTCTCATTAGCAGTGCATACACTGACAAAGCCACGGACACTGTGTTCAGGCAGGCAGAACTGATGACACATGCTGTCCTCCACAGGAGGTAATGAGCAGCTCACCACGGCACAGCTGGCTGTCACCCACGCACTGAATCCAACAAAGCCTACATTAATAAAACATTGATATTTGGCTTTTAAAATAATACAGATACATTGGTCTTTATTTATGCTAGAATATCATCCTAGGAGAAGAAAATCCGCTTTAGGTTCCTTTCATGATTCTTGGGGTTTTTTTCAGTCCAAAACAGATGTCCTTACTGATTGTAATGAAAAAGCTGTTATGAGAAAATGAAAGATATACTGTACAGACCTTTATTCTTGTATAAGGAATGCAAAAATGATATCAAATAATTCACCACCAAAGGTATCTGGGAAGGAGAAATTAAATTTGGAAATAGTTAATGTATTGCTACATTCATTGCAAACTAAACCAAATTTTTGATGTGCACATTTTGCACTGTTTTTCTTAACAGCCAACTGCTTTCATTCTCACAAAATTTACTGTTATTTTATCAGGCTAAATATACTTGCAGTATTTCAAGGCAAAGGTATCACTTTTCAGGATCTTGTAGTTAGGAAAACAACAGTACTCTAAAACCCTCCCTGCATTTTTATTCTTTTTACTTCTAAAAATGTGATTTTTGCAAGACCATGTGATTTTGAAATGTCTGATGTAAGCATTGGCATTAATCCAATAAAGCTTTTGGCTTGAAGGGCTCCTGAGAGCACTTAAGCAAAAGGAGGAGTTTTAAAAAGTCAAAAGTTGTTTTGCCAAAAAGTGGGTTTAGGTGTGGCCATCATATATGGGCACCGACCCTAATGAGGGCCTTGGCAGAGCGCTATAGAAAGTATGCAGTTCTACCATTCCATCAGGTACTGAAGATTGCCTTACGTCCAGTAATTTCAGTGTATGCTACTTACACAGCTGTAATTCAAGGAAGTCATTGGAAGCGGACCTCGATAATTTGTATTTATGCAGTTCTTGTTCTAAAAATCTCAATTTGAAAACTTTTAATAGCTTTTTTTTTAAAAAAAAATACTAATTTTGACCACTCTGGTCTGTCAAAAAAAAAAAAACCAAAACTATTTTTACATGACTGAGAGCAAAATCCTAACATTCTGCCATATACCGTATAAAACATCAAAGAATTTCAGTGACTTTCATTTCATATTGAAATAAACTGATCTGCAACTTTCTGACTCATAACATAGAATCATAGAATCATTTAGGTTGGAAAAGACCCTTGGGATCATCAAGTCCAGCCATCAACTCCACTCTACAAAGTTCTCCCTTACACCATATCCCTTAACACCACATCTAAACAAGTCAAACACATTGAGGGATGGTGACTCCACCACCTCCCTGGGCAGCCTATCCCAGTGTCTGACCACTCTTTCTGTGAAGAATTTTTTCCTAATGTCCAGCCTAAACCCACCCTGTTGCAGCTTGAAGCCATTCCCTCTTGTTATATTGCTAATTACCTGTGAGAAGAGACCAGCACCAACCTCTCTACAATGTCCTTTCAAGTAGTTGTAGAGAGTGATGAGGTCTCCCCTCAGCCTCCTCTTCCTCAAACTACAGTCCCAGATCCTTCAATTGCTCCTCCTCATATAGGAGGTGTATTAAATTATTTGGAAAGCGTTTTTGAGTGTTAAGTTCTTATTTATTATGAAACAACTCCCTAAGGCATGTTCTTCTGCGCTGCGTTGTCATGGGATGTAGGCTTGACACTTGACACATTTACCAAGTCAGGTACACACAGCCACAACCATACATGGAACAACCTTGACCTTGGAGTTCAGGACTATTTGCCCTTTAACAATTAATCTATCTAGACAAATAAAGGAGCTTTCTGCTTAATTTATATGTTAGTTTATGAACAAGAAATTGCAGAAGTCCCCAGCTAAGATTTTTTTATAGGAATATTAATATGAATTTACTTAGAATAGGATTTAACCCCCAAACTTACAAAGAAATTGCAACTGTATCTAACCCTAGAAATAACACGACAAATTTTCCTGACTCTGTATATATAACTGAAGTAAATTCAGAAGAGACATGCTTGTGTGACAAAGCTAAATTTTGTTTATTATTCTACATTTGAAACTATGTAGTGCAAACTGCAAAATTAAGAACATCCAGTAGGTGTCATCTTCCTATATATTGGATGTATGATAATCAAGTTTAGATTTTTTTTTAATTGAACTTAAATGAAAAGTAGGAGTCTTAAATACTGCAGCAAGTTTTTTGAATAACATATGTAAAAACTGCATGAATTTGATCTGATAAGCTTTACTAACATTGGGATTTCTGGAATGTTTGCAACCTGGAATTGTTTATGCGCAAAATAATTTGCAGCTATTCATGACTGTACTTACATGCTTAAATAATATCTGTAAAATATGCCTGTAAATGCACATATTTAAACCTGAAAATCCATTTAATGGATTCCATTTAGTCCACATGTCCTTAAAGCAATATAAATATGTACTACAGCCTGTATTGCAGAAATAGATTTAAGATTCCCATTACTTCTGAGAGTATTAAATGAAGTGGGAAGGACCTCAGGAAGAGCAGGGAATTCCATTTCCCTAAATAGTGTTTTACGTTGTTTTCTTGACATTACACCTCATATAAATAAACATTTTTCATGTGGATTATTGAGAATTATCAATTCTCTCAGATCTGCTTGATCTACATTTCATTTTAAATCAAATACTTTCATTTATATTCATCAGCTTTATACTTAGTTGAGGAGTAAAATTATTCAAGCAAGTCTAAAACAGTGCAATTCAGCCATCTTCAAATCTAAGGAAAATAAACACTTTTCACATTTTAAACCCTAACCTCTATTACTTGGCATGGGGATGCTTACTAGGTCAGAGTTATGCCTTTCAGCATGTGATTAAAACATGCACTTTGTTCATGTCCATGGATTTTGTAATACAATCCTTTAGCAATCTGGCAACATTTCCGGCTTTGTTAGTGTGGGGCATCGCTTGGGACAGTTCCTATGCAACACTGTTGTTGCCTGACCAAAATCCTGTGAAAACAATAGAAAGCCATGACGAGTCAGGCACGTGGAAAGGCTGAGCCGTGGCAGGTGAAGCTGGAGGCACGAAATCGCAGCCTGGCAGATGCCAAAAGGGGAACAAGTTGATGGCAGTCGCCACCCAAAACCTGCTTTGAATTCGCACAAGCAATGGGGTGGGAAATGCCCCTGTTTCAGATGGACTAACATTGATTACACATTCACATTTCGTTTATTTTTTAATTTTTTTTTTTTTTAATGAAGACAGCTTGAAGTTTCCAAAAGTTAGTCCCTGTACCTGTGGCTTCTGTGAGGACACACGAGGAAGGAAACAGGATTTCAAAGGAAAATACCTTTTCTCCGTATCATCCTGATCTAGGGTTACGCATGCAGTGAGACAGGGCTTTTGCATCACACAAGAAAGAACAGGAAATTCTGCATAACCCTCCCCTAATTAAAAGCTCATTACTTCTTCAAGGTGAACCACTCAACCGCCAGGGAACGATTACCTCAGCACTCCCGCCATCCACAGGCAGCGAGAATGCCGGCCTGGGGAAAGGTTGCTACAGAGTTTTTGGCTTTGCTCGTGTAGAGATGCCGGAGGGGAACGGTGAAGCCTCCTGGGGTAAGGCCTGGCGGGCTGAGTCCCCGTGCTGCCTCAGCAGTGCCGCTCAGACCCGGGGGGGCGGAACCGGCCCCCGCCACCGCGCTCGCCTCAGCGCCCAGTGGGGCGGGATGTCCCTCACACGGCCACCGCCTCCGAAGCCCGGCTCGCCCACAGGCTGCCCGCGGGCCGCGGCAGGTCAGCGGGGGGTACCGGCACCGTGACGGGGACGGGGGTCGGGACCAGACCAGACCACCCCACCGCGCCTGAGGGAGGCGGGAGGCGCCGCCTGAGGCAGCGCGCGCGCACGCCATTGGGCAGAAGGGCGGTGGCGCGTGGGAGGCGGGCCCGCGCGC
>VXBH01009747.1:818280-846339 GCA_013400035.1 Rynchops niger
CCGCCGTCCCCTCAGCCCGCCGGCTGCAGCCGCGGCCTGGCTCTCTCCTCACCCCTTTTCCCCCGTCTGGGTCCCTTCCTGCCTCCCCGGCGTGGGTCACCTCCCTCTCCTCCTCCTCCTCCTGCCAGCCGCGGAGCTGGGTGTCCCCGTCCCCCCACCCCGCCTCCATCCCCGGCTCCCGGCGCTGTCCCCGGGCCCGGCCGGCTNCCCGGGCCGGGCCGGTTGCCGGCGGCTCCTGGCCTTGGCCGTGGCGGTGTGAGCCGCGGGGAGCCGGCGGAGCGCGGCCGGGCGGGGCGGGGGCCGCTCTGCCATGTGCGCGGGGAGTCGGGGCTGAGCCCCCTCCTCGGCGGAAGGCATGTGACTTCGTGGCTATAGATCATTTCGTGTTGTGCTTTTTTTTTTTTTTTTTTCTGTAAGCACTTTGGATAGTGTGATGTCTTCCTGTTAAAACCTTACTTTAGGATCTAGCAGTTTAGAAATGCCGGAAATTGGGTTCCCAAATGAAAGAGAAATCTCTTGAAACTTGCCGTTGGTTATTTTTAAGCTTTTTTTTTTTTTTTTTTCCTGGGATGAAGGTTGAAAATCACTGGTATAACTAGGTGATACTATTTTCAGCATTGCTGGTAATCTTGGGTTCTTACATAGCCCCATTCTGCTGACTGCTGTGCAGGGGATGTTCCCATCTTGAAGTTGGGAATGCTTGGGCAGGAAGGAAAGGAAAACCCAAAAAATACACCAAGAGTTTTTTGCAGGCCTGTGATGTGTTGGTTTTGTGTTTTCTTTGATGTTTATAGTAGGAAAAAAATAGGAAGGAAATAAGTGGTGTGACTGTTGGGTTAGGGAGCTGAGAAGAGCAGTTAAAAGGAAAGGTACAGGGTGAGAAGCGTGGCGGTGACAGCACTGCAGAAGTTAGGGAGGCGGGAGGGAGTAAAGAAGTAAAGGCAAAGCTGTAGCAAGTCAGCAGGTGAGAGGGGAGCGGAGAGAGAAAGTAGGAAAAGCAGGTACTTTCTTTTGGGCTGCTGCTCCTTTGGGGAAGTGGCGGCTCCTGGGAGAAGGGAGGCCAAGGAGGTCCTGGCCTTGCAGCTGGTACCGACAGCTCTGGGATGGGGAGCAGCGGTTCTTCCTACTTCCCGTTTTCTTGACCCTTTATTCCACACTTCTGGAATTGCTACGCGTGCTTCCTGCTTTTTAAAAAAGTGACGTTGCAGTGCCTCACCGACTTCAGGAGTCCTTCATTGTATGATCAAGATGCTGTAGGAAGCACTGTGAAATTAATCCCACATAAGCGAGAATGGTCAATGTGTTATTCCATCATTAACAGATTAAGGCACTTTTCAGACTGCATTTATATGATCACTTCTCTGGAGTGGTGTGGAGGAAGAAATGGGTAATCCCACCCCTGCCTCCTGCAAAAGAGCTTTGGGAACAATTTATGCTGAGAGACTTATCTTGTACTTTGAGACAACTGGTCTGTGGTTCTTGGCTTTCTGAAATCAAAGAAAAATTAAAATGTAACCATTTAAAGATGATGTTAAAGACCTTCCATGTGGTTCAGACAAGAGTGCTTTTGCATCTATTTTTTCCTCATCTGAATTTAAGGATTACAGGATTGGGTGTTTGCTGCTGTTAGGATAAACCAAAATATTTAGTGTGGATCGTTCTCTATTTAAATAGTGGGGAAATTTGCCCTTCTAGTTACCACTTGCAGGCATTGAAAGACTGATCCAGACTTTTCCTGTAGCACAATACTATTTAGCATAGGATGAACGCACAATTTATCCTCTAGACTGTAGCGCTGGAGAGATTTGATAACTTTCAGGGGTGATGTTGAACAGTTATGAAAGATTCTGCGAGTAGAGTTCCTCAAGAATGCTAATAGAGGTCTGTATGATTTTTAAAAAGTTTACTGCAGGATTCCTTGGTCTGGTTCTTCCATCACTTCCATCACTACAAATACATAGAGTTATACATAGCACGGAACCAAGTTCTACAACTGGAGTTCAATTTTTCTTTAATCTTTAACGGTTAATGAAACATTAACCTTGCTTTGTCTCCAACACCTTTTGTATCTTTGCGGTTTTTTTAAGTGTCAGGGTTCTAGGAGAACTATCACCCCCAAGAGTGTGAAACGGTTACTTTGGACAGCAGTCCCTCCTCCGCAAGCACACTGATTTTTGAGAGGATTACTATAAATACTGTAGTCTGTCGAAAGATGTGGAAGCAAGTAGAATGGCTGGCGCTGGGGAAAAAAATTGGTTTGGCAATTCCACATGATTAAAATAATTACGTGTAAAAGTAATTGAACCCTGCAGCTGACTGGAAGTCAAATCCTAGGTAGTGTGCTACTATAGATACTGACAAATAGCAGGAGTTGAAGGAAAAAATGAGACGGGGGATTCATTGTAACACAAGAAATGATTTTAAAAGCAAATGTGTGGTTTGATTAAATGCTATGTTTGGAGGCCGTGCTGGAGACAGCTGGTGATGGGGTGGCATAGGCAGGAACAGTAAAGGTGAGCAGCAGCATATACAGAAACGCGAGACACATCCTCTCAAAGGAGGAACTGCAGCGTTTCCTATCAGAGGGAAAATGGGAAAAGATTTACTGTTTGGTGAATGCTTTGCAGGGAGTGGGGAACTCTCCTCGTGGCAAGATGGACTGAATGATGTAAATGGAGACGTGGAGGAGCGCTTACCTCCCCTTCTGAGATCTGAGTTACCTCCTGTAGTCTTTGGAGGTTCCGTTGGGGGGGTGGGTCTTGACTTTTCCATACAAGCGCTGACAGAGAAATGCTTTACCTTTTGTTAGTCCCTCTTTAGAGGAACCAGTAAGTCTGGCCTCTCTATTGACTCATTGTAGTGCTGTTTTTAGGGATGTGTCTCGCATGTGAAACATCAGTGGTTTAGGATGACCTGGAGTATCTCACTACAGGCCTGTTACTGCAACTGCAAGGAAGGAAAATAGGTTTTGTTAACAGGAGTGTTTTGGAGCAGCCTGCTTAGTGCAAAATGCATTTGGCTCAAATGATCAGAATTATGTAAATAATGAGCTTTTGACAGGTATTTGAGCCGTATCTGTGACTTGTGAGAAAAGACAAAGAGTACAAACTTGTCACTAGTATGAGCTTTCCCATAGCTGTTCATGGTGGTGTGCATGAAAAAGCAATGAAAATCATCAGGCTTCTTGTTAAAAAAGAAGTGCTGTGTGTAATAATACTCATCTTTGCATGGAAGAACTGAGCTGTGATATAGGGCGCTTTCTGAAAACTGATGGAGGCTTTTCCTCAGTCCACTTCACAAGGTTACTAAGCTAATGATTAGTTAAGGAGAATGTTTTTATATCAGCCAGTGCTGATGGCAAGGAACACTGTTAAGGTGCATTAACAACCTTTTTTTGTAGTCCGCCTTTTGCTGTTGATTCATGTTTACCCTCTCCCTTCCTACGCAGTCCTCTGAGGTGGGGTTTTTTTTGGTTATTTTTTTGTTTGTTTGTATTGGGAGTTTTTTTTGTGATACAAGCAGCTGGCAACACTCCTGGTGGAAGCAAATGCTAGTTCTTAGCAAAGTCCTTTTTTTTAAATTCCCATGATCAAGATACCATGGCTTAAAGTATTTATTTTTGTAAGCGCTATTATGGGGGATTTGGAACAATTTAAAATACAATTGTCAGAAAAGACTGATGCTGTCCTCCAGTTGAAAGAGGATTACTTGTGATTTCAGTAGTTTTAGTACAGAGATTGAAAGCAATTTACAATCAAATATAAGTTGTAGAGATGGAAATCTCTCCAAACTGCTTTGGATGAGAAAGCAGTTGCATAGACTGGAAGTTGATTGAGAAGCCCAAAACAAAGACAGTGTGTTTCCTGAAGAAAAAAAAAATGTTTAAGGAGGTGAATCTCATGACAAGTGCCATTTAATTTAAAATCTGTTAGGACAGAGCCCTTACTTACATAGTAATGAAATTCACAAGCTACGCTCCTGAAGTTTCACTGCAAGGTCATAAATGTAATGCCAAGGTATGACAGATGCTATGATAGGATTTCTCATAGGAAGGTGCAGACTTTACAGTCATGGTCAAGATGTGTTGATGGTCAGTGCGAGGGAAAGGTTAGCAGACAGGAATTTCAAGATCTAAATCTGACTTCTAACAAGACAGGCACAGGTTCACACTGGCTTTGGTAAAGAGTCAACTTGGTGGGGTTTTGGATTCTGCGTACAAAAGCTTTATACTGTGGAAGGCCTTCTCTGTGAGACTGTTGTTTCAGGGTGCCTTATCAGAAATGGAAGCAAAGTGAAGGGAATTGGAAGTTTACTGGGAATCTCTCCCCAGTAAACTACAGCAAGTTTTCACTGTTTTTCCATTAAAGGGTTTAGCTAAACTGTTTTGGTGACTATTATCTTTAGTACGCCAGCTTAGACATCTGTAGTTGAGTGCTTTGCTCAAGTGAATTAAGGGATTTAGTAAATTTTACCCATTTATTCCTTATTAACTTTGCCTATAAAGATGATGCTACATCTGGCAATTCTTTTCTAGTTTTAGAACTTGTCTACCCTTAGATTTCAAGACTGAGGGTGAAAGGCTGGGAGTTGTCTCTGCTCTAGTCTGGAACTGCAGGTGAACTTAACAGTAATTGTGACTTAATGCTTGCTTTGGCTTTGCATCACAGCTACAGCATACAGATGTATTCCATGCAGAGATTAAGCCGTCCTCTTGTCTGCCCTTTGAAAAGGGCACCATTGGTAATGTAAAGTTACAAGTGACTAATTAGGAAGTGATATATTAAATAAATGTAGCTCCAGAGCTAATAGATCAAAATCTGTTGTTGAATTTCTGCTGAGAACTAAATGATTTCAATCTGTTTTTAGGTGTGTTTGTATCCAGTGTTGTTCTGGTCTTACAACAGCGAGCACTTTTCAAGTTTTATATGATCGCCTCGGCATTTCTGCTGGCTGCGACTTCCGTGTTGGTGAATTACTATGCTGCTTTGCACATAAACTTCTACAGTGCCTACTACACAGCCGCGTTTGGAATTCAGATCTTCCCTCATAAAGGACCTTCACTATGGATGGCACTTTCCATCCTTCAGCTTACCTTTGGAATTGGATATGTTACATTGCTAAACGTGCAGTCCATATACTCTCAACTCATCATCCTGGATATACTGATTCCTGTAATTGGCTTGGTTATTGAATTACCTTTAAACGTCCGGCAGATACTAGTTTTTATTTCAGGCTTAGTTCTAATACTAAATACCACAGCCATTTTAGTTACAAAAATTAAATGGTTCTATTATTCGGTGCGATACGTTTATCTGCTGGTGAGGCACATGTATCGCATTTATGGATTACAGCTATTGATGGAAGATACATGGAAAAGGATTCGGTTTCCAGCTGTACTGCGTGTGTTCTGGCTAACGAGACTTACAGCACAAGCTGTGGTATTAACATACATTGTAAAGATGGCTGAAACTAATACAGAAGAAAAATTTTTCTTGCTATCGTGGGATAACTGTTGGGAACTGATTTGCAGCCTGATCATAAGTGGGTGTGACTCTACTTTAACTGTGTTAGGCATGAGTGCTGTCATTTCCTCAATAGCGCATTATTTGGGACTTGGTATCTTGGCCTTCATTGGATCAACTGATGAGGATGACAAAAGGCTTGGTTTCGTAGCGCCCGTCTTGTTTTTCATCTTGGCTCTGCAGACTGGTTTAAGTGGACTGAAACCAGAAGAAAGATTAGTTCGCCTGAGTCGAAACATGTGCCTTTTGTTGACTGCAGTCCTGCATTTTATCCACGGAATGACAGACCCCGTGCTGATGTCTCTCAGTGCCTCCCACGTGTCATCGTTTCGCAGACACTTCCCTGTACTCTTTGTTTCTGCTTGCCTTTTCATCCTTCCAGTTCTGCTCAGTTACATCCTTTGGCACCACTATGCACTAAATACGTGGCTTTTTGCAGTTACAGCATTCTGCGTAGAGCTTTGCCTGAAAGTAATAGTTTCTATCACTGTTTATATATTGTTTATGATTGATGGCTACTATAATGTGCTATGGGAAAAACTTGATGATTATGTCTATTATGTTCGTTCAACTGGCAATATTATTGAGTTTATATTTGGAGTAATCATGTTTGGAAATGGAGCTTACACAATGGTTTTTGAATCGGGAAGCAAGATTCGCGCTTGCATGATGTGTCTACATGCGTACTTCAACATCTACTTGCAAGCAAAGAACGGCTGGAAGACTTTTATAAATCGCCGGACTGCTGTTAAGAAAATAAACTCGCTTCCAGAGGTAAAAGGAAGTCGGTTGCATGAAATAGATGATGTCTGCGCCATCTGCTACCATGAGTTCACCACCTCTGCTCGCATTACTCCATGCAACCATTACTTTCATGCACTTTGTCTTCGGAAGTGGCTGTACATTCAGGACACTTGCCCAATGTGCCATCAGAAAGTGTATATTGAGGACAAGGAAAATGCCAACATCTCTAACAACAACGGGTTTGTGGCACCAAATGAAAATCCTGTACGAGTTGCAGAAGAAGCTGCTGATGCTGAAAATGAATTAAATGAAGATAATGACAGTTCCGATAGTGATGAGGAAGACAGTGACTGTGTGGCACCGCGCTTGAATGAGACTCTTAATGTTGACTCTAACTCTCTTGGTGATTGAGATGTCCTTTACCAAGCCGTGAGGTATTTGTTTAAGATTGACTTCAACAGAATGAAAAGTATCACTTTGTAGTTATTGTACTTAAGCACAACAGCAGTATCTCAATGTCGAGTCTGTGAATGGTGGTTGTTTACTGTGGTGTGTGCTACTGTAAATATACCTCTGATTTTTGCTGGTCTCTTTCATGACCACCTTAAAATTATGTACATTATTGTACATGGAATAAAATGTTTTCACATGTTTTTAAGATGGTCGGAAAAACACTCTTTAATTGATGTAGTGATAATGCTGTGCCAAAGACTGTATACCAGTAATCCCTGATCAATGAGGGCTGGATGCAAATGAAAAATACTAGTGAAAAAAGACTGTTCAGCGGGTCAAATCAGAAATGAAAAGCCTGAACCAAAGCAGCTTTACTTACAGATTCAGTATTAGCAGAGCTTTATTGCTAAAAACTAGTGAGTTGTGTTTTTAAAAAATAAATAAAAAATTAGGTCGGTAGACTTTAATATTATAGCATTTGCGTATGTGGAAAAAAAGATGAAACTGCTAATAAGCTTTCTGGTAAAGTAGCAAAGCATGCCATTGTGTTAAACACTGCAGAACTACCAGTAGCAGCTTGAAGTGCTCTCTCTACATGTGAACTCGGCAGCCTGGTATTCATCGTGTAATGCATACAGGTATTAACCAGAGCTGCTGGCTTGGGCTGTCCTTGAAATTGATCCTGAATCTTGATGAAAGGGAAACAGGGCTGAGAAACTGTACAAATGCAGACCACCTTTTCAAAAGCAGCTTTAATCTTGTACCATAAAAAAAAAAAAAGCACTACATATTGGCTTCCACTGATAAGAACTTGCAGATATGATAATTATTAAGTTTTTGCAATATATTTACGAAAGTTATGCTGAATAAATTTAAGAAAAACAACTTTATATATCTGGAAAGAAGACTTTAATAGTGTTGTTATATAGAGTATTGGCCAACTCAAGTGGGTCATCTTCTCTTACTGCCGCCATTATTTCCAGTATTTGACTAAAAAAAGAAAGATTGATATTAGAGGACTCCGAAACTCAGTACTGAATATACTTCAGACAGCTGCATGTGTACGTACATGTCACTGAGATTAACCTGGAATAAAAATCTATGCTGACAGCAACAGGGCAAGGTGCTCAGATATGCAAAGAGCTTCACTTTTAAGTCACTAACTGCCATTCCCTTTACATTGAACACTGGTTGCTCACTGGTTACAGATTCATCTTTGGTCTTTTGACTCTTGTTTGGAGGTAATTAAACACCTTTCTGTTTCAAAGAAAGTAATTTTGTGGGTGTCTTTATCAATGGTCTTCATTTTTCAGACTGAAATTCATTAGCCTTCCAAGGCTAAAGCTGCACTACGAATAAACTGGTCTATGGCAAAGCTTAAATTCCGGATGCAGCCTTATCTCAGAATATAGCTGCTAAAGTAACTTACTCCTCCTTCCCTCTTTTCTGTCACCAAATTGTGATTGTTTAACGGAGTCAGATATTTGCAGTAAATGTTAAATGAGCAATTTTAAAAGGCTCATAGCCTTGGTACAAGCCAGGAAAAGGAGGTAGAAATGGGAATAATAATACTAACACTAAGTAACAGAAAACCAAGCCTTAGTCTTTTCTGTACTTATTTCCTATCAGTTATTCTGAAAAATATGAATAGTCTGTACAGTTCCTAAGATGAACCATACTTCAGTTTTTTCTAGTAGAAAAAACCCTTCGTGGTGAAGACCAAGAACCTCAAGCCTAGTGGTAAGGTTTCGTGGTTTTGGATCTTGCCTCAACTTCTGCAATAGCTAAACTTCTTTTTGAGGAAGATGGAGTAAAAGAGTTGCCCTTAACTGGAATGCAAATATTTTCCGAGACACAGAATTAGCCTATTTCATGACCACTCCTGTGCTTTGCAGCCAAACAGCTTCTTGATTTAAGGGGCCGTTCAAGATGAGAAGGGGTGAGATCTGGCCTACACAGTAGTAACAAATACCAAAGAATTTCACCCTTGAAGAGTCTTGGTAGGGCTTACATATCTATCCCCACTTGGATGCAGTAGGATGCTACGTGCTACTGTAATGCTCTCTATATGAAATCACTGAAGGAGAAAAAAAAAGCCTCTTGTGGCTAAAATAAAAAAAAAAAGCTTCAAAGGGGAGTAGTGCAGTTCTGAAAAAATATATATATAAACCAGAAATATCACCATCAAAATTGAAAGGTGTTCAGCACCACCAGAAAAAGACAAGTGGAAAACTCCTCCTGCCAACTGGGCTACATTAAACAATATGTATACACCCTAAACATTAAATACACTTTGTGGCCTGGGGCTAACCTTCCCCTCACGCCAGATCTTGCTACTTGAGAAGTCACAAACTATCAGTTCTCAGTTACCAGACTTCATTTTTCCTGAAGTTTAAGAGGTTCTCAGATTACTAATCTACAATTAGTAAGGTTTATAATTAGTGTTTTAAAGGGACAGTGATTTTGAAATATGGTTGAACTGAACAAGATTTGGTTTTCTAAAAGAAAGCAAGAGCCAAAATACAGTGTTTCTGTACGGCTGTAGGACAGACTGCCTGCAATTCCAGTTCTGGGGTTTCTGAAATGCTTCTGTAAGCTACTACTAAGGCAGCAAAGGCCTGGGCAGTGCTGTTAACACAGGCAGGTTTGCTGAAAAAGCCTTATTCAGCAACAGTAGATGTCCTCCACTTGTCATCAGACTGCTGTTTGCACTTCTCTCTTCACCTACTCCAAAATCAGGGACTGACCCTAAAAAAGAGGCCTTCTGTGCTAATGGGTGCACTTCGTGATTAGAACAAAATCAGAGGATTACAAATCAATATAACTGCATAAAATATATCTGAACACTAGGAGATGTTGCCATGTAAGCTTCAACTATGCTTTTAGCATGATCAGTGGTCTTCTCTCAAAATTTTCTTCAGGTCTAAACTAAACATTTTCATTAAAACGATATATTTCCCTGTTTTTCACACCTCTGTGAGGAAGCACATGAAAAGGTGGCAGAAAATGGTTTCTGTACTTTCTAACTATATACTACATTTCTAGTGAACTGATTTTTTCTTTTTTTTTTTTTTTTTTTCTTTTCAGGTAAGATTTGAAAGATTTAAAATACTACTACAGTAGTATACTTACATTATATGGCAGGGTTCATTTCTGTCCTTCAAGCAGTGCCCTAGTTCCCATTTCTTTTTTGTAGGAAATGTAGTTTTAATGTATTTTGAACCAGCATGAGTATTTTTCACTCCACACCAAGGTGCATCTAGTTTCATTTGGAAAAAAAAAAAAAAGAATTAAGAGCATGCAGTCATCTGAGAATAGCATGAGATAATTTAATCAACTACTTCCACAGACAAAAGTTCTTGCAGTGACTTCCAATCTAAAATGGAATTTAAGAGATTCGGGCAATTTAACATCTTCACAATCTTTGGATTTTTATACTGTTACCTTCGAGATTTTACATTTTAAAAATCAGCAATAATAGTACATAACACTTATTTCCTCTGTACTTTACCAGGTCTGTATTTCACATGCAAATAAATTTAAGGATTTAGGCAGTTTTTAGTTTTCCTTTCTCAGGTTCAGAAATGAAAATAAATACTGTATTTATAACTGCCAGTTACTAATAATTGAAATGATCATGCCAAAAAAAAAAAAAAAAAGGCATCCCTAGTCACGGAATCACGGACTCTTTAGAGTTGGAAGGGACCTCTAGAGATCATCTAGTCCAACTCCCCTGCTAAAGCAGGATTGCCTAGAGCACATCACTCAGGACTGCATCCAGGCGGGTCTTGAAAATCTCCAGAGAAGGGGACTCCACACCCTCCCTGGGCAGTCTGTTCCAGTGCTCTGTCACCCTCACCGTAAAGAAGTTCTTCCGTGTATTTGAACGGAACTTCCTGTGTTCCAACTTGTGCCCATTGCCCCTCGTCCTGTCACTGGGAACCACTGAAAAGAGCCTGGCTCCATCCTCCTTCAGCCCACCCTTTAGATACTTGTAAACATTAATCAGGTCTCCCCTCAACCTTCTCTTCTCCAGGCTAAAGAGTCCCAGCTCCTTCAGCCTTTCCTCATAAGGGAGATGCTCCAGTCCCTCAATCATCCTAGTTGCCCTTCGCTGGACTCGCTCCAGCAGTTCCCTGTCCCTCTTGAACTGGGGAGCCCAAAACTGGACACAGTATTCCAGTTGTGGCCTCACCAATACAGAGTAGAGGGGGAGAATGACCTCCTTCGACCTACTGGCCACACTCTTCCCTATGCAGCCCAGGATTCCATTGGCCTTTTTGGCAACAAGGGCACATTGCTTGCTCATGGATAATTTACTGTCTACCAGGACCCCCAGATCCTTCTCCTCAGAACTACTTCCCAGCAGGTCCACCCCTAACCTATACTGGTGCTTAGCATTCTTCCTCCCCAGGTGCAGGACCTTGCACTTGCTTTTGTTGAACCTCATTAGGTTCTTCTCTGCCCAGCTCTCCAGCCTGTCCAGGTCACGCTGGATGGCAGTACGGCCCTCTGGAGTGTCAGCCACCCCTCCCAGTTTGGTATCATCAGCAAATTTGCTGAGGATACACTCTGTCCCCTCATCCAGGTCATTAATGAATATATTGAACAAAATTGGACCGAGTATTGACCCCTGGGGGACACCGCTGGTTACTGGCCTCCAACTAGACTCTGTGCTGCTGATCACGACCCTCTGGGTTCTGTCACACAGCCAGCTCTCAATCCACCTCACCGTCACCTCATCTAGCCCATACTTCCTCAGCTTCCTAAGGAGGATGTTATGGGAGACAGTGTCAAAAGCCTTGCTAAAGTCAAGGTAGATGACATCTACGGCTCTCCCCTCATCCAGCCAACTCGATATAACATCATAGAAAGCTATGAAATTGGTTAAGCATGATTTACCCTTGGTGAATCCATGTTGACCACTTCCAATAACTTCCTGTTCCTCAAATAACTTCCTGTTCCTCAACAGAGTCAGAGTCAGTCAATTAAAATCACTGCTCATTAGGCCAAGAGGGGAATTCAAACGTTCTTCCACCTTATTCCATTTCAAGAGCTGTTCCATCTAAATGCCGTTACTGCTGCCAGTTGCAAGCCCACAGCCACTGCCCGGTGTCTGGCACATCTCCAGCAAGCCAGATTTTAAAAGACATTCGAGCAGGATTCTGGTACCTAGGTACATTTAAAAACCCGGGCTTGTCGATTTGTCCTTCTCATCTTCCCCTGCAATGTCAGGAACTGACACGGCAGCTTATTCCTTCCAGCAGACGGCTGGAAAGGAGTGTTTCTGGAGCCTGTAAACTGCTTTCCAAAGTGGAGAAACAGCCAGTTCTTTTTCTACTCTGAACTCCTGCCTTATCATAGCTGTACAAGCATATCTCCTTGCCTAATAGTGTTTAAGGCACAAACTGACCAAGATATAAAAATCTTACCAGTCTCTATCATTAATCGTTCACTAGGAATTGATTTCAGTGTTTCCAAGTTGGCTTCTGTTTTCAGTGAGCTAGAAAATCAGAGTTTGGTTAAAAAAAAAAAAAAGTGTATAAAAGTAATTACTTTGACGATTGAAAAGTTTTGCAGTAAAGGCGGCTTCCTAAATAATTTTGTTAGCGAATAAAATCTGCTTCATTTTTAAAAGCGCTGCCTGTAAATTCAAACTTTGCAAAAAAGGGCAAATGTAGCGAGTTACTCAGTGAAGCAGCCTCAGCCCTGCCCCTGCTTGCCTGGTGTCGGCAACCCATGCAACTTACAAAGTGGTGCTGGCTGGCTTTTGGCCAGGTAACTGCTGAGAATTCAGACTGCATAACCAGTAGAGGAGGCTGCTCAGGTTCCATTTGCATTACCCCTGGATTTGACGTGGCAGCTTAAAATTATGCTATTTTTTACACACTTCTCCAAAGGACTGCGTGCATGTTCAACAACCTTCTTTATTTACAAACAAGGATTGACCTGAGGGTAGCAGAGTGGATCTAAGACTAGATTAACTCGCTGAGCTGTGAGTTAAGAACTTTTTATGGCTAACAGACTAATGAGTGCAATTCTAAATCTGTCAGATGATGAAGAGTCTAGTGAGCTTTGAAACTTGACCTCATTGTTTAAAAGAAAGCAATGAGTTCACTACAGCTGACATTTAAAAATATTTCTTGTAAAGAACTTACCAGCCATTTATTCCAATATAGAGATCCAAATCTATTATGGCTGCTGCTTCTTCCTTTGTGCCATCAAACGAATGTACCTAGAACACATAAGTACAGATGCACACATATATATGTGCTTCCTTTAAAACTCCAATCATTTAGAAGTATGTATTAGTTTTCATTTGTGTCATAAATAACCTTTGATAGTATGCATTACACATCAATACAGACATAAAGATGAGACGTGGCTCAGCTGATTCTGAATTTGGGCAAAATTCAGGCTGAACTCGCTTCAATACTGCAATAGAAGTGGTTACCACATTTTATTAGTGATAAATATGTGCAGAAAAGGCCTATCCAGTGACACTGCTTTTGGCCCAGGAACTTCCTGTAGCTGACAGCTGTGAGACCATATGCAGGAACTAATCCCCTGCATGCTGAATTTTTACATTCTTTCCTGGGTACTCCCTACGGGGCACTGTCATGGACAGAGCAAGAGCAGTGTTATGTTCTCCACGGATTTTAATCCACGGGAGCTAGAGAGACAGTCTATGTGGTCATCCCACGGACTAAAGAGGGAAGCGGCAGGTGACAAGGTACAAACAGTGTTACGTATCTGGGAACCACAGTGTCTCAGCCTGCGCGGAGCAAAGACAGCTGCTTCCCCATGCTGGGAGGGGGGCAGCCAGCTGCAGAGGGTGCCTGCTCATCACTTCTCTGCTAGTTACAGGTTTTGCAGAAAAGAGAAAAGAAGGAGAGACTGCACAGAATTACATAGGAGCACAACAGGCAAAGCACTGAGCTAGGGGAAGGGTTTTGCAGTAACAAAGGGGAAACCCGGGGCATGAGATACTGTTGTCGGAGGTGTGGTCTGATGTTAGTAGAATAGAACAATCCAAGCATTTACTACTTTCCCAAAGTCCTGCCATAATGGAAACCTGAAAGAGTATTGCTGGACTTTCTTAATCATTTCATCCAAAGTTTTTCCTTTTGAATTAAAATGCACGATCTGAATATCTAAAGACATAAAGCATCAAAAGTTACATCTGGATCTAATTTGAAAACGATGTCTAACGTCAGAAGTAAATGTTTGAGGTTACGGCTTCCACTGGGAACATGCATCTAAATTATCTGTGGTCTGAATGCACTGCAGTTACACACACTGCAGAACTGGGAAAAGGCCAACGTCAATTATAAGGTGCTTAAACTGTCCTCTGACAGGCCAAGAAAATCTGTTCGTGTCAGCTGCAGAGCTTTTTCTCAGCCTATCCTCTTACCTTGCAAAAAAATCTGTTGAATAAGCAACTAAAATAAAAACACCAGAAGAGACTGGAAAACACTTATTAATTAATAACAACTGAAATCCGGTAACAGGAAGCCTACCCAGGTTCCATGACAAACGTTGCATTATTAAGAAAAAACATTCACACACATGCACATAAAAATGAATGCTACACTAAAGTCCATACTTACCACCCCTCCTACAAATCTATCTCGGTTTCTTCTCATTATGTCTATGAAATCAAATAAATAAAAATGTAAGACAGCTTTATAACAGACAAAGGTGAAAGATCAGGTTTCCAGATTTTTCATATTCAGAATTTGCTCGGAATATGAAATTCTCAAACAAAACCTACCTAAAAATTCAGCGTGTGAGTTTCTACAGTGGAGAAACATAGGCAGTTGTGTCTGTTCTGACAGGTCAAATTGTTTTTCAAAATACCTGTTAAATAAAAATCACTTTTAAACAGAAATTCAGTGTAAAAGCAAATAAAGACCTAAGAGTTTTTTCCAGCACTTGTATGTTTTTGTTCTCCAGAACTAAAGCCAGAATTAATGGATTTGCCATGCAAAAACTCTTATTTGTGCAAGGATTTAAAAGGAACTCTTTCCCATGGTATATTAACATAGTAGTAGTGATCTGTGCTAGAGAGAGATAAGAAGTGGCCAAGACCATCAATACTGGAAAAATGCATGCATACATATGCTAAACATGGACTTTTGTGTAGTGCAGGTGTTGAAGTTCGGTTTTATTTCTTTATTTTTAATGAAAGAGGAACCAACTGTTCCCTCCACAAGTTTTGAGACGTCAGGAAAGGACAGGGTGGACCACACAGAGACCACTATTTCAAGAAGCACTTGTAAATGCGGTGAGGGCAAGTGAGGGAGCAATATGCAAACTTCTATAGCCTCAAATGGCCAAAACTGGCCAGCATCAGAGCTGCCTGGCCTGTAAAGTAACAATCCAGACTTTTTGTTTGCTCTTCCATGAAGGTCAGTCTTTCCTGTCTTGGGGTGGAAAAAGTACCAATATTAGGCATTTTATTTCTGTCCCATTCTGCCTATTGTCTTCACTCTTTCAGAGTCTTCCACTGTTCGCCCTCCTCTACTTCGTGTGCCTGCATCCTTTCCTTTGCGCTCCTTTTTATCCCTCTCCTACCTTCTACTCCTAGTATTCCCTTTGAAGGAGCGGTAACAGCGAGGCAGCCGTCTTATGAAGAGACATACAAATGTGGGCAGAGGGAAGGTAACTAGGTAGCCAGTTTCCCCAGTGCAGTTTCCAAAGGAAACTAATTAGCAGTGAACTAACCCATCACTTGTCATTTGCAGCTAGTTCTGATCCCAGAGCATTATTATTTACCACTTCTGTCTGCCACGCTGCACCTAGGCACGCAAATTAACAATGCTCAGGAAACACGAGAGAGGAACTTATGCATGGCAGAAGGCCAACAGTGCATAGCATCCATACATAATTTGAAAGATGACATTATTTGGGCAAGGCAGGAGAACAACACTGCCTGTCCCAACAGGCTGGGACTGTATGCATCTACTGGATTTCCATAGGTGTTGCTATTAAAAGCAGTTCAGGGCACAGGGGCATTCCCATCATCAAATATTAGAAATATTTCAAAGGCAAACTCAAGTGTCCGCATGCTGCTGTATATGATCCACATATCAATTAGGAGAAAGTGGCAGCTAACCATTAGTTGATTTACATTTTCTTTAAAAAAAAAAAAAGACAATGCAACTAGTCGTTTTGTGCAATTTTCACTGTTTTCTGTATATTACAGGTTGATATTTCTCTGATAGAAGCTACCTTCTATCAGTGCAGATCCTTGAGATAAAACAGATGGAACAGAAATCAGCTGTAACATTAAAAACAGACATGAAAATTCAGGAGAATGAATTAGACCTACTTTGAATCTTCTTTGTACTCTAGATACTGTGCTTAGTTTAGCTTGTCTGACTAAATATAAATTTAATTGCAACTCATGCAAGGTCTTGCAATTGCTTGATTATTGGTGGTTTTTTTGGTTTGTTTTTTTTTTTCCTTTTTCAACAGAAGACTTGTTTCACATGGGAATAAGATTTTAGAGACTGAGCTGCAAATAAGATCCCTAAGTAACCTCTGGCCAATTTCAATCTAATTTTGAGAAGTGGTCTCGAAAATACAAAGTTTAGTGCCCCTACAAATGGAAAGGCAACTCAAGTTTCTTCCATTCCCAGCAACACTAAAGCCCAACACATGCTGCTACTTGCCCTGTCGAAGAGAAAAGGGGAGGTGGATAGGGAATTCACTGGAGGAGAGAAAAGAAAAAAAAAAGAGGAAAAAGAAACCCCAGAAAACTTGAAGACCCCAGGCATACGGTGATCATCACAATGGTAACAAAAAGCCAGTAGGAAACCAAATCTTACTAGTTCCAGGGCTTAAGGAGCAACCTTTTTCTTTTGGGTGAACAGACTCATTCAGTATATGCTGTTTCTATGTTGCTTCTCAATAAGGAAGTTTTAAAGTATATCTGCATGGTTGTTTACCACAGTTTAGTTTTGACCATAAAGCTCCAATGCAGTGGCATTTTCAGGTTTGCGATCAAGGTACTATAAGGAGCTGAAGCAAACTGGCCTTGCTGAGGTAGAATGTCCCCAGACAAACAATTCTGGATTCACGTATGAATAACAGAGCATGTGATTTTGTTCACCCCCGCCAATTTGGTTAAGAAAACTCTCTGTTTTCTGTGTTGCTGAGCCTCACAAGCCCCTCCCAGTAGTGCAGCAGAAGCAAAACTTCTACATACTTATCCATCCATTTATAAAGTGACCTTCACCTCAGTATGAAGGCAGTACCATCATGAAACTACCATCTGAATCACCATTTTCTGTTGGAAAAGTTATGAGAATGGAGAAAAATTCTGACAAAAAGAAGTTCTTAGGTCTGCTTCAACAAAGGAATTTCATCTTTATTAGATTTTTCAATCCAAGAAACAGGATAAAAATACTGTTAATTTTTTACAGGTGAAAATTATTCAGAAGCAAATACAGTATAACTAACTAGAAAATAATGATTAAACAAAACAGAGGACTTGCTCCGATACTACCCACTGGGAAACTGCCATACTTCTTTTCAACATAGTAACTCTGCAGCAGCTTGCAAGCTGTTCTAGTAACTGCTACAACACCCAAACGACAGATCAGCTGAAAACTGGTGAACTGCCTCCACGCATTTCATACTTTGCCTTCCTTTTTTTAGTTCATTTATCAAGCATATACTGAATATTAATTTGAAGAACTCGCCATCCAGCCTGCTGAAGGTTACAGAAGCCAGACTGTCTCCAACTCCATAGCATTCAATTAGCAGAAATAAAAACAACCCCAAACCTTGACCACGTCTCACAAACATGTAGAGGATGGAGAGCGGGGATGGCTGTCCATTTAGAAAATATAAAATTTACAAACACAGTGTTTGCAGGCATCTGTGCTTGAGACTTTCAGTATTTCTTTACTCCCTAATAGTTCTTGGTTTCTGCTTTTTTTATCAATCACCTCTTTCCAACTGTAATTTCCAGCAAGGGCTCTCAATAGTTCTCTTAGAAACTAGATTTATGTATTTCTTATGATTTACTGAAACACTTCAGAAAAGACTTTCTGTCATTATCAACCTTAATTAGGAAGGACTCACCTATCACTTTTAAAGCAATTTCTGTTCCACCCTGTTACCTCTCTCCTCACAGAGGTTTTTCAGCACCCCGAATTAGAAGTTTTTCACTACAGGTCTTCAGCTGCAGTCCATCAGATAAGGAAAATCATATATATTTTTTTCTCCCAATACCATAATGGCAGTAAGGATTTTAAAATACGACACTCCACCACTGTGTTGGTTTGACACAGAAAAGAAACAGGTTATGCCTGTTTTCTACCAGGGAAAAAAGTTTTGTCCACTCTGCAAAATATTTTACTGTATGACTGTAGCATTATGAAGAAATTAACTCTACCTACTGCTAACATGAGGCAATTAGAAAAAACACAACTAACTGGTGCCCTCCAGTGACTAATTTACCCAGGACAGTAATATGCAAACACAACTCATCAATCACTCATCTTACTTGAATTTATCACACCTTTCAGTCAGTTCCCTCTGTAGACAGAAGTTCTCACTACAAGAATGCAAGCTGATTTTAGGGGCTGTGCTGCCTTCTTTCCATTCAGTATCTATGCGGCATATATTACTTCAAAACACAGATATCTGCAGCTCCCAGGATTACCTTTTTCATGAGTCTCAATAATCTGCTCCCAGCTAACACCTCCCTTATTAAAAGTTCATTTTTTTCCCCACCCCGACTTACCCTTTTTGACAGTTGTTTCCTTCCCCACGCCTTTCACTCAAAAACCCCATTCTTCTTTCACACACTACAGTTATGTTATTCTCCCCATGAGTGTCTAAGAGTTGTTGAGTATTAGCAAGAATGAACATCTGTCACACCAGAAACCTACAAATTCTGATCAATTTTACAGAAAAAGACATGCTAAGTCAACACCAGGCAGGCAGCAAAATTTAGCACATAGCACTACTTGAATGCAGGCACCTTTCTTTGAAGTCCCATTGTGGAATAATTACTAAATTGGCCAAGAATACAAAAGTACAGCATTGTCCACACATTAAGGAAAGTCATAAAATCAAGAGGCTTCTGAGGTAGAATACAGCCACAGCTGGCACGTGAAGAATGCAACATCTGCGATTCCCTGTACAAGGCTGTTTGCGAAACTACACGAGGGATGGAACGGAACACGCTTGTTCTGTGGCCTTCCCTTGTGACGAATAGCAGATATGGGGACGAGATGGTACTATGGAACAGATAAGCGGCCTACACGCTACCCAAGCCAACATTTCATCAAATGTTGATGAAATGCTGTCCTTTGTGCGAACTTTGCTACTACAATGTACCAAAACACACCTCCATCCCAGAGGCTATCCACCCCTGAGGTGCGAACACTCCTCCTTGAGTACATTAATCATAATAAAAGTATGTATGACTAAAGTCACTCAAACTCCACTTTGAAGATAAAAAAACAGTATAAAAATAGCCCAACAGAGAGTGGATGCCAGGGAAGACACCATCGCGAAGAATTTCCATCGCTAATTTCCGGGATCAGTCAACGGGCTGAGCCTTTCTTCCCCCCCATAGGGACGCCTTTAGATAAGACTTCAATTATACCGAATGCTTTCTTGTGAACTTAGAAATTTCTCTAGAGAATCTCTATACTACATTTATAGCCAGGCTGTATCGTTTATTATTTTGTCGCACATTTTGTGTACTTAACAATATCTTTATTTGCACCTGCTTTGCAGGCAGTGTATTTATCACCGGCAATCCTAAGAGCCTGTATATCTGTTGTTTAAATAAACTGCACTGTTTAAGTAGCTAGTCGTTTTGGTTTCTCACTGAACGCGACCAAAGACTCGAGAGTGGCCATGCTAGTTCAGGAGCACGACTAGACTGAAGGTGCAGTACACTATTAGTGTATCCAAATCGTAATGGTTTAATACATATTAAACGCGATTGGACTGATAGTGCTGAATTGGGCATCACTCAGAATTTAAATCTAGCCGCACCTAGCCTCCCACCTCGATGAGGAGTGTTAGAATGCAAGGGGGTTTATCTTCTGCCAAAACCGTTTGTCCCCTTTTCATGCAACACCCATTTCTGCCAAAAAAACCCTAGACCCAATCCTGCAAATTGCACGCCTGTAGCTGAAAAAATGTTATGTGGTAGAACACAAGACAGAAAGCACTCCTGTAAATTGCTACAAGTCAATTTATAGTCATCAAAAGTTTCTTACTTGAGTTGGATGTCCTTTGGGCAAAATTCTAATCTATCAAAATCTACAAACAGAAAGAGCAAAAAACCCACTTAGTGTTTCAGGATTTTTTAATCTATGCCTAGGAAAAAATAGTGAAGTACTAAGATAACACTTACCTAAGCCACATTCTCCAACTGCTATTACCTTTGTCTTATTTTTTTCAATCAGATTTTTTAATTCAGATAAATACTGCTCAGGGCTACTCTGCTCAAATTCTCCACAGCGGGTGGGATGACAGCCAACTGTACTGTAAAACATGTCTAAAGCAAGATAATATTAGAAGATTTTAAGAAAAAAGAAAAAAACCAAGAAAATTTATATGTTATAGACGGTATCTGTACCTGGGCTTTTTCTATTGCTCATAGCTTTAAAAGAAAGCTCCCTTTGAATGTATTTATCTTGGTGATGATTTTATTACACTGATATTTTCTGCTTTAATAATGTTAGACAGTATCTCCAGTGTGTGTTTCTTTTGAGTACACATAGAATCATTTAGGTTGGAAAAGACCTTTAAGATGATTCATTCCAACGGTAAGCCTAACACTGCCAAGTCCACCACATTACTTAGTATACTCTAGAACTGCAATTCAAAGCTGAATTATTCTCACGGAGTGGCTCTCCACCAGAGAGAGGCTGGAAGAGACTTCTCGAGATTAAAACGCATCTCATTCAAAATGCATCAGGTTATCCTCAGCTGTAAGATTTGCAGACAGCACACCATTCCCTTTGTGTACCTATACATCAGCTGTTACAGAATTTCATAACACCTAGCCCGACTTAGCTAAGTATCTAATCTAGATTACCTTAATGCCAAAACTAACATTTCTGTTAAGTGCCTTTATGGAGAATGTAAAAGAATGGGGGGCAAGGAAAGAGTAAATAAGGCCCCAAGCAATGTGACCTAATATTAAAGCTAGTCCTGCTTTGATGGAGGTGGGGAGGTGGATTGGGCGGGGTCAGATTACCCTCTCAGGTTCATTCCTTGTTCAAACTGGTCATGATAGATTGATAAGTAAAAAACAAACAAAACCCCACCAAAACGCAAATATTCTACACCATACAGGCATTCCATCTTATTTCTAGAAGAGAGCATTGTAACACAATTTTTACTCCAGGAGTTTCCTGTAATTTCTATTTTTATCTAGAAATAGAAGGAATCTAAAGAGCAACATACAGAATGCATTCATCCCATTCTGAAACATAATTTCTCATTTTAATGTGAGATTCTGTAAACACCTCTAGGGGCAGGTCCTTTTGAAATCTTAATTCTGAGAGCAGAGAAAGTTATATTTTTGACTGACAACATTAAATTTAAAGTGAAAATACCATTTGTTTGTGCCAGCTGCACCGCATCTTTACTATCTTGCAGACTCCCACCTGTAATCAAAAACTTGAAAGAAGAAAAGTACTGTCAGCAAGTATGTTCTTCTTTGAACATCAAATGAATGCTTAAGAAAGTACTCGGATCTAAGTAAGAATCTAGAGAGAACATCAGAAGACAATTACTAATGTGAATCTAGACAGAGAACATCGGAAGACAATTACTAATGTATATATGACAAAATTTCATAAATCAGTAACAAAGCTCAATGGTCCCCAGTAGTGAGTAAATACACTAGATAGGAAAACCTGATTTTTTAATTTATCAAGTATCTTCTATGTAAGTATTTAAACCATTAAACGAGTAAAATTCTTCCATTTGCAGCAATATTAGCTTCATTAGACAATGACTCAAGAAACTTTATATTTGCATTCAAGAAATTATATTCAGAAACATTATCATTAGCTTACAGGTGGAGAAACTAAAAACTCCCAAGTACCCAAAACAAGATGTAAGTAAGTAAATAAACCAACAAAGGCACCTGTATCAGAGTCAGGATTACAAATTTAAGAATTTCAGGCTCCAATCTTTTATTTTTACCTTAAGATCATAGAATCATAGAATGTGTTGGGTTGGAAGGGACCTTTAAAGGTCATCTAGTCCAACTCCCCTGCAGTATCTTTATCCATGATCTGGATGAGGGGATTGAGTGCACCCTCAGTAAGTTTGCAGATGACACCAAACTAGGTGGGAGGGTTGATCTGCTTGAGGGTAGGAAGGCTCTACGGAAGGACCTGGACAGGCTGGATCGATGGGCCAAGGCCAACTGTCTGAGGTTTAATAAGGCCAAATGCCGGGTCCTGCATTTCAGTCACAACAACCCCAAGCAACGCTACAGGCTTGGGGAAGAGTGGCTGGAAAGCTGCCCGGCAGACAAGGACCTGGGGGTGCTGGTGGACGGCCAGCTTAACATGAGCCAGCAGTGTGCCCAGGTGGCCAAGAAGGCCAACAGCATTCTGGCTTGTGTCAGGAATAGCGTGGCCAGCAGGAGCAGGGAAGTGATGGTGCCTCTGTACTCGGCNGTGGTTGAGTCACCATCCCTAGAGGTGTGTAAGAAACATCTAGATGTGGCACTTCAAGGCATGCTCTAGTGACAGAGATTGTAGGGGTTTTTTTTGCGTGTGTATGGTTGGACTCAATGATCTCAAAGGTCCTTTCCAACCACGAAGATTCTATGATTCTACAATTCTATGACTTCTTCAACTAGATCAGGTTACTCAGAGCCTCATCCAGCCTGGCTTTGAATGTCCCCAGGGATGGGGCCTCCACCACTTCTCTGGGCAACCTGGGCCAGTGTCTCATCACCCTCATTGTAAAGAACTTCTTCCTAATGTCTCATCTAAACCTACCCTGCTCTAGTTTAAAACCATTGCCCTTCATCCTATCACCACATGCCCTTGCAAACAGCCCCTTCCCAGCTTTCTTATAGGCCCCCTTCAGGGACTGGAAGGCTGCTATAAGGTCTCCCTGGAGCCTTCTCTTCTCCAGGCTGAACAACCCCAGCTCTCTCAGCCTGTCCTCACAGGAGAGGTGCTCCAGCCTTCGGATCATCTTTGTGGCCCTCCTCTGGACCCGCTCCAACAGGTCCATGTCCTTCCTGTGCTGAGGGCTCCAGAGCTGGACACAGATCAAAGGTTATCACACCAGAATTGTTGCTTACAGTGATTTTTGAACACCACTTGCAGGATCTTGCACCCTAGGTCTTAATAAATCAGGACTACACTGCTTTTGGACAACTCTTATCCCTACACATGCTATATTCCAGAGTCAGTCAGCACCAAGTCAGACATTTCTGCAGTATGCTCCATTAGAGACAGACACATCCCAACAGTTTCACCAGAAAAATAAGTTAAGCTAAAACTGGCTCAGTGTACATACAGCACAGGGCAAAACTTCTAAAAAAAAAAATCCATAGATCAACAGCTATATGGAAAAACAGAAGTATTTTCAAGTAAACAGATTAAGCAATTAGAAACAATCTGGGATGGAACAGACTTCTGACACTGTACAGGCCAGTAGCAAGACTGAAAACATAGCTACAGGCAGGGAACTCCTGAATTCCATTTCTGAATCCACTGTGCATCCTGAAAGAGTTATGCATACAATCTAATTTTGATGATGAAATAGGAAAATTGCCTCTTACTTTCAGAGGGTGGTATAACAATTAAATAGTACTTATTCAGCACATACGGACACAGACAAAGTGACTGTGATTCTGCAGTCACATTTGCTGCAGTATGGTAACTTCTCCATCACTAAAGTTTTATTTTTTTGTCTCACAGTTTATTTCCCACTCATTTCAGATGAGAGCTTTTCAGCAAACTTCTGTGATGGACGTTCCTCTTATAGAGGAGGGTTTGTTTCTTTATTTCTAATCCACCAGCCTTCTTCAGGCAGTAGAACAGTTTGTGACAGTGTGCATTTTAATTTGTACTTTTTGTCTTGACAATTTATGCTGTTTAGAGAGAGCTATATAGGCAGGCTAGAATATTATAACTAAAGGAGCGTGTTTCACTGCTGAAAACACCGATTTCAAGCTAGGAAGTACAAATCTGCTCATAATGGTGCAGTTTTAATATGCATAAGCAAGTATTTAGTAGCAGACATTCAGATGTCTCAACTGTAAGAATACATGGGCACTCACAGCTCTTCTACAATTATCAATTTCCTTTACATATAGAAATATCTGAAGGATCGCTCTCAGAAGAACTTTGAGTTTTGATCTGTAGCGGTAACTGTGTGAGTCGCTTGGGATACAAGAAGACAGGAGTGGCTGCCTATATTACAACTAGGTTGGAAATTTACGTACTAGATGATTGCAGTAGGTTACAGGAGAGCATCTTCCTGTTGAAACTGCACAAAAGAAATTCTACGTATGTATCACATATGATACCACTGATCTTAAATAATCAGCATCTAATGATCTGTGCAAATGAGAGACAATGCTCTGCACAGAGCACTTTCACTTTATTCTACTGAAGAAAGTTACTGCATTTTCCATTGCAAGTTCCAGAAACTTCTAATACTATTAAAAAACAAAGTATTAAAAAGTAGTTTAAAATATTAAAGAAATTTTATTAGAAGAAATTACCTTTTTAACACCAACTTTCATTGCTCTCTCTACCACATCCAAAAAGTCATCTGTGAAAGTTCATAAAAATGTCATAAATTGAACTTCAGATTTTACAGCATAATTTAATTTCCTTTCAACTAAAAAGCAACTTCATGCGGTCAACATGCCTACCATGAACAAACTTTAAACCACACTTGATTAATTTTTAAAAGACAATAACAAAATGCAGTAACTGAAGTTCCAATTTAAATATAAGAAGTAAACGTTTTTCACATACTTTAGTAAACTCTCTACTTTTACATCTATATCTGAAGGCTGTGAGAGCAAAAAAGCATCAGTTATAATTAGTAACTACCATTCAGCAATGCAATACTTTGAACAGTCTACTGTTCATAATTCTCAGATCACTTACTTCCATGCAGTCCTAACAGAAATACATCAGCAATTATCCATTTTGCTGTAGAAGCAGAGTTACCTGTATCACAACTTAACAGCAATTCAGTAGAAGGGAATATACTTTGCTTAGAACATCTAATCTATTTTGTCACACTTTCTTCTTCAAGCCATAGCAAATAATAAGCATCCAGTTTCTGAGGAAGAAAAAAAAATTCTAACCTCACTTTCGGACAAGAGGCTTCCATTTTAACAAGAGGGATTCTGTCTTTCAGCAGATACAAAGAAACATTTACCTTGATGTTTTTGTGTTCCTCTGTAGACTCCTCTGAACATAGGATCTGTCAGGTTAATACCAATATCTATGAAGAAAAAACAGAAATTACATGCTATAGCCACTCTACTTTTCATTCTGACCATTAGCCAACTGGGGATGGCACATCCTCGTAGTCCCCGACTACCACATTGACAGGCCTTAAGCATAAGTTTACTTGCATAAGTTTACATAAGGACAAGCTTAAGCATAAGTTGAGAGCTTACTCCTTACTGGAACTGACAGAAAAGTAAAATTTTGGCCCTCTGGGCCACTCCAGACTTACTCTGTGAGCATGTAAGTCACACCCTCATAATCACCAAATCTACTACACATGTACTGTTTGTTGCAATTAATTATTATTTTCACATGAAAATATAGATTTATCTCTGCCAACAAGCAGTAACAGGGAAGGAAAAACGCAGCATCTCACATACAACCTTTACACGGGCGGAAGCAGCAGAGACGATCTAATAAAAAGTGCCCGTTTTCCCTCCTACTGCCAACAACCATCCCGCCTGGCCAGCAGCACGAACAAGAAAACCTGCAATGCAGTCACCAACCAAAGCAGCCCCAGCCCAGTGCATCCTCCTTTTCTTTGCTCCCAAGGCCTTCCCTGAGCCGCCGTCTGGCAAGACAAGGGCTGACACACAGGCTTCATGAACAACCACCTCTGCAGCTGCCGGAGCCCACGTTTCAGGCGGGTTTGCTAGTGGGAAGGCAACATTTTCCAAGGTAATCTTAGGCTGCTCAGCCACACATAAAAAAAACATCCGTTCAAACAACCGACCTGCCGAATTCCCTAAGAACATTTCCATCCAAGCCAATTTCATACAAACCAAGGTTAGAAACAACCACGACTAAGGTGCCAATGCAAAGGATGGGGATGAGGGCCTGTCAGAAAGTCCAGAGATCACTTCCAGAGGCCGCCCAGCAGCCCCTCAATGCCCTGCGCGGAGCCCTCAGCGACAGCAGAAACGTCCCCAAACTCTTCTTGTAAGCTGCAAGCCAGCCTGCCCCTCGTCCCCCCCTCAGCGGGCTGAGACTGCAGAAGGTGACAAGCCCTGGATGAGGAATGACAAGCCCTGGATGATGAGGAGCAGGCCCTGTCACCAGAGCGGCCCCCTCCATCGGCCCCTCACGGCGGGCACAGGCAGCGGCTGCGGGGAGGGGCCCGGGGGGAGGTGACCGGCCGGGCCGGGGACACAGACCCGCCACCCCCCCGCGCTCTCCCCTCACCGATGAACTTGGCGCGGCTCATGGCGGCGGCGGCGGCTGGAGCNGGGCTCAACTGGGGCTTTCTCCTCTTCCCTTTCCCTCAGGCGTGAGGAAAAAGCCTCCAGGGTCACTGCCGCAGAAAAGGGCAGCGAGGAAATAGGAGCTCCTCAGAGGACCCTGACCAAACCCTGTCTTTGCGCAGGGGTGACCAGTGGTGTTGGCAAGCTTTGCTTGTGATTAGTTTTTTTGTCTCCAGTGCACGTCACTGTGCTTAACCCCTTTCTGTAGAGACAAGTACCGCTACTTTGCCTGCCTCCTGAGAGAACGGTTTGATAAGAACAAGGATGTGAAGGATATGGTGAAAGCTACAGAGCTACTGAAGGCAGGCGAGGAGGAGTTCTGGGCAAACCAGCATCCTCAGCCGTACATCTTCCCTGACTCCCCTGGGGGCACTGCCTATGAGAGATATGAATGCTACAAGGTAAGGTGGCCTGTAAGGTTGTGTGTGCCTGTGCTTACCTTACTCTTTTCAGTGAATGGAGAGTGAGTGTTTTAAGAAGGCTTTCATAGGGCTGCAGATTGACTCAGCAGTATCGTTTCTCTAATAGTTTACTGTTGCTGCTTGCATAGGAGAAGCCGCCCTGCTTGTCTGATCCTTGAAAATTTAATTTTCTGGTCTGTCTCAAGACAGCTAGCTTCTTTTTGCTGGGTTAATCATCTGTTCTTTTGCCAAAGGGAAGCAGCTCTCTGGTGGGTCAGGCAGGCACAGTGAAAGGGTTGGAGCTGAGCTGTGAGAGCAAACAAGGTGGAGGAAGCTGTGCTACCCTTTGTGGTGCCACCTGGTCACAGCCTTCATTTCTCTCTGGTCTTGACAGATGTTGGCTTGGCTGTTGGGGGACTCCTCTTCCCTCGGTCCCATTGTTCTTTCAGCCTTTTGAGTAACGGTACAAATTACCATTTTCCTTCATATGGTGTAGTGCCAGATCTGTATTTTTGTGTCGCTATGTGATAGGTGGTATTCCTAAGAATAGAAACGGTATTCTTGGAATCAAAGGCACTTGTAGAGGCTTTTTTCCCCCCTAGATTGTTCTATTTGGAGTAAAGAAACAGGTTTCATAGAAAAACACAGGGGTTTCGCTTATTTGGCTTCGGCGTCTAATGCATTATTGGGGGTAGATACTAATCCAGAGAGTGCATGCACCCATTTTCTACTGAATTTGAGGGAAGTACGTACACGAGACTAGATCTGATCAGATCTTTACATACAAGAAGCCATGTGAAAGGAAAAATCTGATGTAGACTTATCAGAGAATGTATGAGTGAAAAGGGCAGAGGAGGAATTAAGCTTATGCTGAGGTCAGGGGCCTTAGGAGTAATAGAGATAATAGTAACACATAATCTGTACAGAAAAAAGGCCAGTTGAGCAGTAAATGGTCAAGATTAGTCTTCATATAGAAACATAAACTGGTTTATGTTCTCTTTTCTTTGCCCCGTTTGATGTGCTAAAACTGTCCTTTAACAAAATGGCTGTCGCAAGGATTTGGATTGTCATCAGTGACTACCCATTGTGGATGCTGCTACAAAGTGTAATTTTTAGATCTCAGCCTGTGTGATGGTTTTAGTTATTGTTTGGTGCATGTGGATTTTTTTTTTTTAATATTATTAGCAGCAGCTCTGCTATTTCTGTT
>VXBH01009747.1:848191-866904 GCA_013400035.1 Rynchops niger
TTGGTGCATGTGGATTTTTTTTTTTTAATATTATTAGCAGCAGCTCTGCTATTTCTGTTCAGTCAAAGGTTTACTCAGTGATGAGAATCACAGCAGGAAACTGGAAGTGTAAATGTCACTGGGTGAATGATGATATGGGAACAACTTTTACATTTTATCTTTTTTTAAGAATTGGGGTTTTTGTGGGGTTTTGGTTTTTTTTTTAATCTATGTTCCTGTCATTAAAATGTTAATGTTCAGTTAACATTTTGATCTGCTGTAAAATTTTAAATTCTGCTTTTTTCCTTGACTGGACATCTTAGAGGTCAGACCATTATCAAACTCTTAAAGGCTACTAATTTTTTCTGTAGTTGTACACAAGTGGAAATGAGCTGTCAGATTCTGCCTCTGTTAGAGGAAAATTAATTAATAGCTGGAGAAAAGGATCTGTCTGACCTATTGCCTTTGGGAGAAGGAAGGGTAGAAAGGAGACCTTGTCTTCCACCAGATGGAATTATTTTGAGAACTTTAGAGTAAACTGAGATGACCTGGGACTTGTCTTTAAGCAAGTCACTGTCATGTCTTCCTCTGACTTAGGATGACGTGTGAAACAAAGATTAAAAATCCTGACCTCTGCCATATCGTGCCTTGAGACTAAAACAGTCAGGTAGCTCTTAAATGGTGTTTTTATGTAGTACTTTATTTCTTGGTTTATTTGTCCATTTTAATACTGGCTTCTGTGACTGCATTTAGTTCTTTTGTGTGTGTACTATATACAATTTAGTATGTGAAAGAAATACATACAAAACCTTTTTTTAACAGATTCCTGAATGGTGCTTGGATTTCTGGCATCCTTCTGAGAAGGCGATGTATCCTGATTACTTTGCCAAACGAGAGCAATGGAAGAAGCTGCAGCAGGAAAGCTGGGAGAAAGAGGTCAGTTTGCTCGATGCAAAGGAAGGTCTCTTTAGAACGCAAGTATTTTGTGTGACACTTAGATGTGTTCTCGGAAAATATCTGCCTATTGCGGTTTCTTTTAGTCTTTGCTTTATTAGAACTCTTGTCAGTGTGGAACACTGACTTGACCCAAAATTGCTACACAGGGATCTCGAGAGTTACAGCTTCTTAAAGGCTGTGAAGGGAATTTGAAGTTGAAGCTGAACCTGCAGCCGTGTTAGTTAGTGCAGGGCTGTGGTTGCAGCTTCGCTAAAGGAAATTCCAAAGTGCATTGAGAAGAGATTAATGACCTGAATACCACAGGATGGAAATGTGCTTACATGTACTAAAGCAATTTTATGTCTTGTCTTCTAGCTGAAGCAGTTAGAAGAAGAAACTCCAGCTGATGGTCCAAGAACCGAAGCTTTGCCTCCAGCTCGTAAGGAAGGGCATCTGCCACCACTGTGGTGGCAGTATGTCACAAGACCTCGTGAAATTCCCATGTAAAAGCATTATTTCATGGGAGAATTGAAGCGGTCCATCATCTGTAGGCAGCAGACATGTCAATGACCGCATGCTACTCTAAGTAATACAAAATAAAGCCAAATAAAGTAAAAGAGAAGGCATTTTTCTGACATTCTGTTCTTCCATGTCACGCACACGCCTCACTTGCAGTTTGTGCAGCGTAGAGTAAATGACTGTAACGTCTACACTATATACCTAAAATGTTAGAGAATGCTGACCAGTCTGTGAAGAAATCTCGATGGGATACTAACCCCAGGGCATGTTTTTATAAAGGTGAACATACATTGCAACTTTCACTGTCAGAAATCTCAACTATGAGACTGAAAAAATTGTCCTCATAAAACTCATGTTCCTGGACAGAGAATGGGAGTTTAAGGGGTGGGAGAGGGACTGGATCGAATGCCACCGAGCTCAACTGGGAATAACTGGGGCCCACAGAAGCAGGGAGGGAGGGGGACTGGATAAAAATCAATAATTTGCATCAGCATGATAATTTGGAATCTGGTGCTAAATACGGGCACGGTGGTACGTACTTGTGCTACAGCTCAAGATGTTGACAGCAACAGCTGCAGCCTTCGCTTGCTCCTGGAGTGAGGGTGTTTCTAACCTTCCTCAGGGACAAAGGCCTCTTGCCCGCCCTCCGCACCTTCATGGGCTCTCTGCTGCATTTTGCACCTGGGCATCAAATCTCACAAGACATAAACGTTCCTTACACCGTCACGCTTTCTTGCTGCTGTGGAGGATGTTGCTGGAGAGCACCAGACGAAGGTTCATCCGTGTATGAACTGAATCCTGGAAAGCTCTGTCAGGTCAAGCAAGTGGCCTGCTGAGGAATAGGACTCTGGTATGCTCATTTTTGAGTCACACACAGCTCCAGCCAGCGGGGCAATACCCTGAACTAGGTACAAAAGCTGTTTCCTTCCAGCGATGTTCCCAAAGCATGGATATAAGACAGGAAATTTTGCTAAAGTTTCTACAAACCTCCCAGTAAGTCAATAGATGGGATACGGCCACCCAATAAAAGCTCAGGAAAACCTCCTGGCTCTTCATCTGTTCTCCTGTTTTTAGGGCTAGAAGAGGAGATGGGGGTTAACTAATCGGACTTCCATTCACCAGGAGATCTTTGATTGTACCATATTGAACCCGAAGGCCTAATTTTTCCATGAAGTTTAACTTAAGGCTCGAAGGTAACACGAGATGGCAAAGGCAGTAACTTCAGCTGTTCTAAGGACTAAACATATTTAATGTGGGTATAAGAGATGGCTTTAATCTGGTTGGTTTTTCAGAAATTCTATGTGGCCCTTTTCAGTAAGCCTACTAAGCTAAAATAGGCCTGCATTTTTGAGGGAAAACCCCAAAACTTCACATATGCTACTGTTGAAAGTTTCGGTTTTACGAGGCAGCAGATCGGTCCTCTCCCTCCGCTAGTCCCAAGCAGTACCAGAATTGAGGTGTGCCCTTTTCTAGCAACCCCTCCCCTCCAGCCTGTTCACCAGCTCAGCACGGAGCCGTGTCATCTCTCTGCTCCGGCATCGGCGCGCTCCCTGCTGTTTTTCAGTGCTGAAGGTGCTTCTTCATAGTAAGAATTCCAAACTGTGCCCCTTTTTCTAACGTGTTACAGGTTTCGAATGCAGGGGCTGCTCTACCAGCGCTGCGCTGCCCTAAATTAAAAATAGGGCCACAAAGATGATCCGAGGGCTGGAGCACCTCTCCTGTGAGGACAGGCTGAGAGAGCTGGGGTTGTTCAGCCTGGAGAAGAGAAGGCTCCAGGGAGACCTTATAGCCCCNAATTGCCAACACTGAATTCCTTCAGCACCTGCGTGCATTAGCCAGAATACGGAAGGCCAGAACCGGCAAAATTCACAGGGGAAATGCAACATCTCAGGGCAAACCCAGGTGCCCCAAGCTGGCTTTGCTGTCTGCCCCAGCTTGGTGCCAGCAGCCCTTGGCTCGGAGCCAGAGCTGCAGCGTGGTGAGAGCTGGCGGCAGGGGCAGGCGGGTGCCGGAGTGTGGGGTGCAGGCAGTCGGAGCGCTCAGCGAGATCACACCCCATGGGTCCTAACTTCTGTTCGGATGAATGTAAGGTTACAAAAACTGTCCCCTCTTCCTGTGCCTCACCTTCTATCAACCCCCTATGCCTGTGCTTTGCTTCTCTGGTAACTGTATTCAGAAATTATGTGAACACCAAAATACACCTTTTTTAATTACGTGCCATTTTGCACCCTCTCTCCCAGTCAGCCAACGAGCCACAAGGGGTTTTTTTGGCTAGAAAACAGAGCAAAAAGTCCCTCCTGATTTCTACAAACACCCAGGCAGGTCTGACTGACATTCCTTAACACAACGGATACCCCACATCCCAGTATTAAAAATAACACTGCAACAACCCATTTTGTGGCTGCCCCATCCCTGGAAGTGTTCAAGGCCAGGCTGGATGGGGCTTTGAGCAGCCTGGTCTGGTGGGAGGTGTCCCTGCCCATGGCAGGGGGTTGGAACTAGGTGATCTTTAAGGTCCCTTCCAACCTGATCCGTTTCGTGATTCTGTGACCCCGCTCCACAACAGAAGAACCATTTTGCACGTGCAGCTGCAAGGGAATTGGATCCGCTGTAGGAGCAGCAGGGATACACTTCAAAATGAGGGAGCCTAGCCATAGACAGAATCCTTTCGGAGACAGGACATATTTCCAGCCAAATCACCTTGAGTTTTCCTTTAACATCTTCGTGACAAATGGAAACCTCTGGACAAAAATGACTCTATCACAGTGGCAAGGAAATAAATAAGGCCGCTGTGTGGTCGCTGCAGGCGGGAGCCATGTCCTGCCTCCCTACCTTTGCTCCTGAGGAAGCTGAACAAAAGAAAAGTCTTCAGTCACTCGGGGGGGTGTGGGAGACATGGGTGTTGTGCTCACAGAATCTTCACAGTTGGAAGGGACCTCTAGAGATCATCTAGTCCAACTCCCCTGCTAAAGCAGGATTGCCTAGAGCACATCACCCAGGACTGCTCCAGGCGGGTCTTGAAAATCTCCAGAGAAGGGGACTCCACACCCTCCCTGGGCAGCCTGTTCCAGGGCTCTGTCACCCTCACCGTAAAGACGTTTTTCCGTGTATTTGAACGGAACTTCCTGTGTTCTAACTTGTGCCCATTGCCCCTCATCCTGAAAATTCTCGATAAATTCTGGCTATGAAGCATGGGCAGTGTCGACAGCAGCAACTTTCCTCCGCTGCAAAAGGAGCTGCGATCCAGCACTGAAGCAAGACGCACAAAGATGTGGAGTTACCTTCCTGGCCAGACAACAACAGTGAGGAGAAATGTCATCGGCTATTCTTTAATGGGAAGTCCCCTCGTTAGCACTGCACCTCTCTTCTGCTACTACCCTTCAGCTGCACATCAGTAAAACACAGCTATATGTGATTTTTATTTACTTATTTTTTAATTCTCTCTTGCTTCTGCTAAACGCGGATGGAACCCACGTGATCTTCAGAAGCCTGATGAAGGACACCACTGGTATCCAAAGCTCCGGCAGCAGAAGGTCTTCAAGAACCGAAATACAGAAGTTTTCCAGCAGTTCTTTATTTATAATGTAGGCTTAAGCAATCATTACAATGTAGAAGGGAGACACACTTACAGCAATTATTTATACCAGTTTAGAACAAAAAACTGCACAGGGAGAGGTCAACTCTCAGTACAAACTAGCAACTAAACCACAATAATTTACCATTAGAAACATTTTATTTTTTAGCTGTGACACTGCTTTTACAATATGCAAAAACACAAACAATAGAACTATCCAAAGTGTTTTGTCACGTTCTTTCTACATGGAATTTGGCAACATTTTATATTAAATTTTACCGATTATACTAACGTTTAAGAACTAAACAAGTGAAAAGCTGTACTCGGGTACAGTTACATCCATTTATTTCAAAGGTTTAAATAACACTTTTAACTATTGAGATTATCTCCTAGCAGTTTTTGTTTATGCAAAAACCATCTCAAAGCCTCATTTGCACAATGCATCAGCTACTGTATCAAGGTTGGTGGGCTACACCACAGGCACTACTGTTTATTATATTCTGTAATAAGGAGCTTGTTTTTCAAAGAAAGGAAGGTTTAATATTTTCTAAGAATCATGCTTTTTTTTATTTTTGCTTCTAAGCCATAACAAAAAAAAAAAAAAAGGTTAGCAACCACAGCAGTGTAAAATGTTATATAGAACACAGCGACTACACAGTTACTAGAAGATTCACACCCAATGCAGTTATGTATTAAAGCATAAGAGGTTTATGGAGGCAAGTCTAGAGCCAACAGAAATCTGCAGAGCGCGTGGTGGAAACTAGCCCCTTTAATATGTAATTTTTGGTGCGTTTTTCAACAGTCCCGGATGCGGGAGCCTGGCGTCCATCCACGCGTGGGTCTGCTGTGGGCGGGCGGACGGCATCCCTCCGGACCGTCGGATGGGAGCACGTGTCGTGCCCCGGGTTCTGCACATTTCTATCAGCTTTAGGAGACGGGTATTGCAGCAATAACTTACTTTTACTTTAAGGAAAAAATCCAACTCTTAATAATTCTATCAACAGCGTTCCAAAAAACATGACTTAAAGTACAAAAAAAGAGAACATAGTGGTCAGGTTCCCGGTATTATCAAAAAAAGAGTTCTCTCTCCCCACCCCCCACCCTTCACCCCTTTCTTTTCGGTATTTAAGAAAAGCCAATCAACTGCCATTTAGAAGAAGTTAAGAAAAACAAGCCCCTGTATTGGAAAGAAACATTCGCAGTTTGTTAGATCACAAGCTGGTTACACCTGTCAAATTGTTAAGTTTTTTTTTCTCAAAATATTTGGGCTTTCCAAGGCGCCCAGCCTGCTGGGCACAAGTCAGAAAAAGGCATTTTGATAATATCTAAGAACTCCCTGCTCGCGTTTTAAAAACGGTTTCACATTTGTAACTGCCTTAAGCCTGTCGCCCTTGTTTGTACTCAGTGAAAGGATGAGCGGAACAAAAAGTGAGGGCGGAAGGACCAAGCCCACGGAGCTCCGGCTGCACGCGTGTGGCTGAGAGCCGCTGCTGTGCAGTCGGAAAAGAAACGTGGAAAAAAACCCAGTCTTTTAAAACACCCTACGGAAACAAAACACTGCAATCCAATATGGCTTATTCTGATGCATTTACCATGAAGCTACTAGTAATTAATCCTACTAGGCTACTTTTGTGCAACAGCATCTGCTATTTTGATGGCATCTCCCTCCCCCCACTACCCCCCAAATACTCTACCAACTGCAGGTTTCTTCCTTGCATTATATATTGCTTTTATTGTCAATTTTTATTCCTGCTTTGCAAACATTTATTTTTTTTTATACTTAAATGAGGATCTGTCCCTTACAGTTTGACTTAAACTTCAAAATAAGTCCCGTTGTTCTGGTTTTTTAACCTCACTATTACAAGGCGCTCTACAAAAGCTCGCAAAAAAGCCAAATTTTCATTAAATCCCTTTGCTGAAGTTAACTACGCGACATTTTTTTTTTCTCCTATGATTTAAAACTTTACAAAGAGAGTTATAAAAAAGGTAAATGGGATTTGGCACCTTCAGAAAAAATTAAAAGTGTAACTTAGATCAAAAAAATGCAGAAAACAAAATCATTGATATTTACAAATTAAAACACCAGTGAAGATTATGTCTTACTACGCTCTTTCACCTTGTTTTTCTCTTTCAGAGTACTTTCAGACTGTCTGTTACCGAGCATCTTAAAAAAATTCATTGATTACAGATTGGAATGGATAGAGACAAATTAGTTTCCTCACAGTTCATTCTCGGCGGCTGAGTACTCCGGCAGCTTTTCCACTTCTAGGAAATACGAGGTGCTGAGCGATCATTCGTGGTTGTCTTCTTCAGTTTGACGCCGCGCCGGATGGCGTTCAGCATGTCTTCACCTTGGGGGGCGTCCCCAGGACTCAGCTCCGCGGGATCGAGCTCCGGCTGGCCGGCGGGCGCCAGGCTGCCGACACCATCCCGGTCACCATCCTCCCCCTCGCTCTCAGGGACCGCTTGCCTCTGCTCGTCGCCAGCGCTCAGTTTCTGGCTTGACGGCGGAGGGTTGACGGATGCTTGTCCACTCCATGAAGATGAGGGCATGCTGGTGACACCTTGCCCGCCATCTCCCGCTGCCGGAGACTCGGGACTTTGCTCGGGACATTCTTCTGTCCCGGCGAGGGCGCTGGGCAGCCCCCCTGGGATATCGGGGACAGTTGGTGTTTTGACAGGAATCACCGGCGTCTTGATGGGAATCGGGCCTCCGCCGATGGTGCCGCGTCTGACTGAAGGCTTGGTGGAAGGGGTCCGTCTGATGGTGGCGACGCCGGGGGTGACTATGACCGGTCCAAGCGTGGTTGGCAGACCTGCGGTGGAAGCAGGACGCTTGGTTTGAAACATTCTGCGATAGGACTGGCTAATGTCGCTGTTTCTTGGGATGGTGGAAGATTTGTCAAACTCTTGTTGTTCTGCCTCCTGGTCACCACTCACAGAGAAATAATCATAATCTGAAACTGATGCCAAAAGACAGAGTCAGGAACAAGCTGGAGAAGCAGCTGAGTCATGGCAGCAAGTCTAAAGTATGTATAACCAAAAAAGTATACATAACCAAAAAAGCTGGGAGGTCAACAGCAATTAAGGGAGGTTTCTAGGAGGCAGGAAGCCTGAGATACTGTGACCAAGACTCTCAGAGAGCGGGGCTGAAGGCAGGCACTGCAGCAGACGGCCCCTAAAGCTGCAGGCTGCCCACATCTCTTGTGAACGAGAACTTTACACATTCAGTACCTTCTCTGAAATGAACTAATTAAGTAACCAAGACTCCGTGTTTGTTGCCAAAATTAAGATACCAAACCCAGCATCCTACAAGCCATATGTTACCACTTGTAGATGCCAATACTTAAAACAGTCAGTGACTGAGAAGGGTATTTTAGACTAGGCAATGTGGGGCTCGGGGGAAGGTGTGCCCGAGATTTCAGCAGCAAATTTGCTTATTTTGCAAACAAAGTAAATCCCAGCTGCCAGGTCTGAAAACTCAGCCTCAGCTTTAATAATTGCGTCGGTTTCCCTCCTTTCCACGGAACTGCTGAGCCAAGCCAGGCCCTCTGCAAGCCCTCTTGTGACTGCACACCACGACCGACCTCAGCTGAGCAAACAAGGTGGTTTCTGAACTGCAGACACCAAACTCAGTCCCTCTCATCTCGCTGCTGGTTCTGAAAATGGGAACAAAACCCATCGCCTTATATGCACCTTCCCAGGTACGTCCAACTTAAAGGTCTCCAATGGATTCTTTTTCCAATTATGACAATTTCTGCTTAAGTAGGAAATAAAAGGTCACAAATGGAAACCAAGAGCAGATTCAGAGTACTGACAGAGCGATAAAGCAAAGCACGAGCAAGAAAGCAAAGCTCATGAGTGCATATTTGCCAAGATAATAGTGTGTGAAAGGACACTACTACCACAAGAAGTGTATGATGCAAAACCAGTGTCATTCCACTTAACCCAAGAAATGTAATTCCAGCATCTTCTTTAAAATGGTAGCACTCTTTAAGCTAAAACCCATTCCAGTAATGCACAAGAAAATATGACTGGTCAGCATGCAACAATCCAGGTTTCTACTTAGTTATTGAATCCAGGCTGCATTCCAAGCTGGAAAAAACTTCACAACAGTAACGTTCACGCCTTTCTCCCCAGCTGACTACAAAGTCAATGAGCGATAGCGGCTGGAATATATCTCCTTGGCACCGAGGGGTGAGCGTATGATGGCCAGGCTGGGAAAGCTCTGAAAAAGAACGTCTCTTGGATGGGTACCTTGAGATGGGATCGTGTCCTCTGAACAGCACGGAGTTGTTGTCTGGGTGCTGTAGCCGCTGGAGCACTGCAAGGAATCCCGACTGCTCCTCTGGGTGTCCAGCTGCAGCCCTCTCGTCAGGGCGAGCGCCAGCTCCTCGCAGGCCTCCATCTCCTCACCCTGCTGTTCACACACAAAAAGGAGACTCATTAAGTCTAGAACAGTTAATCAGTCTTCACCGACCTCTAGCTGTCTCTCCTCCTCAGAGCTTGTCACCATCGCAACCCAACAGGATTGTGTCCAACCATTTACTAGGGCTCCAAAGAAACAGACGCTTCTTTGGATGCTCTTGCTCTACAAATGCCAATACCCAACAGCATATTCTCACGTCGCTTCCATTGACCACCCCAACACTGCACCAGTCCTGCCTGTCGGATAAACACGTGCCAACACGAAGCACGGCAAACAAGTACTGGCAGGAGCTAGCACAGCCGCTTCCTTTGCACCAAACAGCATATTAGAAATTAGAGCTTCACCCTTGTGGCAGCCGACACCGTCATGCTCCGAGGTCTCTGGGCCTCCTCAGGGGACACGGGTGGTCCGCTCTGAGCTCCTCCATTGAGATCTGGTTCGCGCTTTTCTTTGCGACGTTGCAATGTGTTCACCATTGGCTGATCGTACGGGCCTGGTTTGGCCCAGTCCTAAGGAAACGTGCTTGTTAGTGAGAGCTGTCATCAGTAACTGTGCTTTAATTACAAGTAAAACTATGCAAAGGGGTAATTTTAATGCAACAGATTATGTATCAAACTGGATATGCCTTTCTGAATAGGCCAGAAATAAATTTGAGAATATTAAAATCTTCACTTACAAATCCTGTCGCCCTTTATTAAAGGGAATCTAAATTTCCAATTCTATTTAACTGTTCTTATATGACGGTATTTAACATTTTAATACTACAGTTTTCTCTAAATGAAATTCTATTGTGTCAAAGCCTATATTTTCAGAAATTCAAATGCAAAAATCATTGGCACGCAGCAGAAAGTATAGATAAATGTCCAATCAGTGATGTAACTGTTCTAGATGTGCACAAGTTCTGTTGAGCACGTCTTCAATTCTGAAAAATTAGGCTTGAACAGATTTTTGATACACATTAGAGGAGCAACTCTGAGTAATCTCTCGGTTGACTTGCTAGCTGAAATCTAGATTATAATACTGATCTGTACCGAAGAAAGACTTAACTTCACTCTGAATTACTGGTGCCAAATTTGAAACAGAAATTCCTCAGGCCACGAGGGCTATATTCACTCAGGGCTCTATTAAGCAAAGTCCTGAGGGTATCCAGAAACCAGACGTGGCACACAGAGAGCAGGACTGACCAGTGACCTGTGCTGGGACGCAGAACCACCGCTAAGCAGCAGCTCCCCAAATGCGAGCTGCCGCAGAGGCAAGCCCACTCCTAGGAGAGTTCTCCTTCACCGAGATAAGGGGTACTTTAAAAATAGAAATAGAAGAAACAACTTGTGCGTGAGAACGGGCCACACACCCCACCACTGGCAGCAGCTGGCTGCTGGGCAGCCTCCGCCCAGTCTGCTGATAAATAATGAACGACGGGCTAAGGCCACACTATAGATTTTACTGACGTGTCTCAGTCCAAGGTATGAGAAGTGCACGGCAGCTGTACTGACAGAAGGCCCTCGTGCAGACAGGTTATTTTGGTTTTATTAACACATACGGAACTCTGCTTTGCCTTAACAGCTGTGTCTCTGCTGGAAGTTTTGCTGTGAAATATACTGGCAAAGTGCTTCTAGCACAGACACAACTAATGACACTGAAGGCCCAGGACCACTGTGGCCACCCTGGCTGTCCGTTTCAACAGTCTCCAGCTGCTGGAGAGCGAGATTAGGGGGATCCGTAACGAGGTATCTCAATTTACATGTTTAAGAAGGTCCCATGGTGCATGTGCAGTGTCATATAACCATCCACAGGCATCTAAGACCTGGGCAGCTGCTATCAACTGCACACCAGCCTTGTGAAGATTCAGGGCAACAGACAAGAGACCTTCTCCCCTCGCTCCGGGGCAGTCTCCCAGGGGAATCACCTGCCCAGGATGAGAGTCAAGGCTCCATCAGAGCGGAGGCGTTTTGATGCCAAGGAAGATCCCTGCAGATCCAGCTGGAGCAACTGAAAGAAGTTCCTGCACTCTGACTTTTTCGGTGGTCTCACCCAAGAGAGCAAAACAAGCTGTGTGAGCCCTCCCAGTCCGTGGCAGCAAAGCTAGGACAGCTTGAGTCACTGCTGGGGTTCTCCTGGTGACGAGCGCCTTCTTAAACAGCTCCAGCCGGATCTACAAGAGCATGGCTGCCTACGGCCAAGGACGGGGCCAAGCACAGCCGCCGCAGGGAGAAGATCGTGTTGTTCAATGTATGGTTTCACTAAGCCGACTGGATGCCAAGCCTGCGCTTCCCTGCTGAAGCGAGCGCTTTGACAGCGCTCAACAAGCTCTCTTCTCGCTGAATAGAGCCCAGAGTGCTTTCACCAACGTTCCAGAGTTAAACTATTCCTTCCTACCTAGGTGTTGTCAGCTTTAATGTGTTTTAGGCAGTGCCGGAATAGACAAGGTCATTCAGAAATATCCACTACCGGATTTTAGCTCTCTGATTATCACCATGCAGCGCCCATTCAGAGTGATATTAAACAGAGCAAATCATCGAGTAATTACATGGATCGAGAGGTAGCAACAACCGCTGTGCGCACACTGTTGGTATGAGGAGGTGAGGACTGCCACAACAAAAGGAACACAAACCTTCCAGCTAGGGATCTTAGATGATGGTAACATGCCTGGCCCAATGGTGTAATAATGAACGTAGTCTGGAAGGAGGGCTGAGGGAGCCCGAGTCCACGCGCGGGAGACAGGCGGGAAATGAGGGAAAGGACCTGCACCAACTGAAGCTACGGATGGGTCACTTGATAAACTACAGTGATAAAACCCATTAGACAACTGGAAACGAAACAAATAAACAAACAAAAACAGAGAAATTAATATAAACAGAATGAATATGAAAATATACTGCGACTCTGATGTTCAAGGGAGAAAACTTCTGCATCTTAACACAAAAGAAAGAAAAACCTTAGCTTTGCTGCAAATAAACAACAGAAAATTGATACAATGCTTGGTTCAGAAGTGAGACTGCTTGAAAATTGTTATTTGGTATAACAAATTTCAGACTTCAGTCTAGCAGTCATTGTCTCCAGGCTGGGCAGCTTTGCCTTCTGTCCATGAACGCGGCACACTCTGAAAAAGCCTTTGCAGTTTAGGTGCCCTGCAGACGGCGGACACAGAAACGAAACATTCCCAACACTGCAGGCATTCGCATTGGTGGCGTTTATTCCATGTAGCTGGACAGAGAGGAAAAGCATACAGCCTTCGAAAATGACGTGTTCTGGTCGTGTGATGATATGGAACGGGGGGGAGGGGGGAAGAAAAAAAACCAACAGCAAGGATTTACCAGATGAGAATGGAGACCGCTACCACTTCCTCCCCCAATTCAGAGTGTATTCTCCATAATTTATTCCAGACATGTGTATTTTTTTTTCCTTTTTGTTTTGGTCAAAACCACACACCAATTGCTCAGTGTAATGCGTACTACCTAGTGGGAGAGAGGAGAGAAGCCACAAACGGTACAACCTGGGCAAGCTGCTCCTTGTTAGGCAACCAGTGGGGTTTGGGCACCGTTCCACAATCTCTTTGAGTAGAAAAGGTGGACAAAGAGCTTTTCTTAGAAAATCACCCCTGTAAAATGTCCAATTTGTAGCTTCCCCCTAGCAGCTAGTTTAAAGGCAAGCATCGCTGTGATTTATTCGCACGGGTTCATTTCTAAGGGAGTGTGCAACAGTTCCTATTCTCATCTTCACAGGGAGGAATCCAGGCTGCGTCCCATGCACGGAGGTTTTTTTGTCCAAATGTTGCTGGGTTTGGATAACGAGCTAGTAGGTTTGTATGTCTTTGAGATGAAGTTTTTCACCTTATCTGTGGAGGCCCAAGCCCCCATGGTGGAGCCTGAGCTGACTGAGGTGGGGGAACTGCACTCGCTCACTGACTGGCAGGTTTCAGAGGCTTCTGAAGAGGCAGAGCTGGACGAATTCTGCAGCGTAAAACAGCACCGCAACGCAGGGAAAGGATACACAAGCCACCAAAAAACAAAACAAAACACACACACACAAAAAAAAAAAAGACAAAAAGCACATACACAGAGACACACACAGGAGAGAGGGAAGGATGAGAGAAGCAGAGGGTTAGGGTTTTAAAAATCAATTAGAAACTGCTCAAAACCATTGCTAATGTTCAGGAAAACTAGGAGAAACAAAACAAGCCATTTGCTTAGTGTGAGAACTTGCCACGCTGCTTGAGAATGAGGGAATTGAGGCAGCGATCTCAACTCCTCATTGCAATTTTCAGCATCTCAATTCTGTTAGCTGTCTCAGAGCAAGAAGCTGAGGGAACGAACCTACGGTCCAAACATGTATTATACCGAGACAACTGATTATATACAGAAAAGCAGATCATCAGTACTTTAAAGACACAAAGTTTAGTTTTAAAACATGGAGCAGCAAACGTCACTTACATTCACAAGTTCTCAGATATTCTGATCTGCAACAGCGCTTGTGAAAAGCTCATCTGAGCGCAAATATCATGGAACAGAGAAAGAAGTGATACTTACCAAAGCTGGAGGCTTCCAAAGTGCATTATCTGTATGCATGTGCCTCTGGGGGTAGTATGCATACACCCGGAGCACTCTGACTCAAACTTTTCTGCCCAGCAGCCAGTATGAAGGTACATGTACTCTGCTGAGTGCATAAATGGTGCCTTGTGCTTGCCACCCACCTCCTCTTAACAGCAGAGAGAGAAAATATCTGGGGCTTGGATGGAGAGGGAAGGAAAATACGGGACATGGAGTGTCCATCTAACACCTCAAACATTTAGCTCCTAGATAGGAACTTCTCTTCCACTTTTCAGTGCACGCCTTTATGTATATTTGCTGCTTTAAGACCTCTATAATAGCATTTAATTCACCTACAGGCAAGCCAAGGTGAATAACCACGTGGACCATTTTACCAGCTACAAAGCTCTTGCACATCTGCCCCTTGAAAGTGGCATCACCCTCAGCAGGGATGTGTGTGCAGGTCCAACCGAGTGCTTGGAAATGGTCAAGAATACTGGCAAAGTTGTCAGGGCAGCACCAAGCTCTCTTCCTTGTCAGGAAATTCCACACTAGCATGACTAGTTCATCCCCTGGTAGTCTGGGACCCGTGAAGCAAGTCTAAGGATATCCCTGGCATTTTATTTTATGACAGCAGAGAGAATGCGCTCTTGTATCAACTTTGTGTAGCAAAGCCTCAGATTTCAAGGAATGATACTTTGAAGATGAAGGAAAATCTCATCTGAAATAACATTTCATCAGTTAACCTGAGATGAGATCTTGGGGTGAGCCTGCAATAAAAGGATAGCTGGATAAGAGGCACTTAGAGGAGTAATTACTGCTGACACCCAGAAGCTATGTATAAGGAATGTATATCTAACTGCCTAGGTAAAAATGTTAGCCTCCTGAGATGGGATACCATCACCATAAAGATTTTGGTGAAGACTGTTGGGGCTGTTGAGAAGCCAATACAGTATCAGCATCCTGAGATTATCAGCGAACTGTGGATTTAGGCGAAACTTTGCAAGGGCTGTTAAGAAAAAAAAAAGGCATGCAATGTGGTAGACTATTTTATAGAAATAACACACACCCCATCTTATGCTGACATGAGATCAGATCTGCAGTGACCTGTCAAATGTGTTTAGGGCACAAGTAAGCTGAGCTAACAAAGCTTGTATTCAAAGTGCAGTTAAGAGTAGAAGAAACTACAAGAAATGACATGTAGCTATTAAGGAGAGAAGCGAAAAGGATGCAGTGGGGTACCCGATGATGCAGCGACTTGATGACTTGTGGAACTTGTCACATTCTTGATTTAATGCAACTCCTTTTACAGGAGAAAAACCTCTAAAAATAAGAATACCAACAGACATGACCTGCAGTTGACTGCCATCAGACATAACTACAGTACACTACATGGAGATGAGCCTGTTTTTTCTATCTTTAGAGAACAATACATTATAGAAAATTAGCTTTTAGACTATAACGCCAAGTTCTGCTTGACATTCTAGGTAGCTCAACAAAAGAAACTGTTTGACAAGTCCCATGAGAACACTCATGCTAGCGTTACACTTTGGCCGGGGGGGGGAAGAGAAAAATATAATTTCAGAAAATTCTTTCTGAAACCTCATGCTCATGGCCCAAAAGACCCTTCCGGGTCTGCATACCCTGCACATGGCAGGACAGACAGGGAAGAGCCTGAGTTACAAATACTGTATCACACCACCTTGTTTTCTGCAGATGCCCTGATGATAACAGGGTGAATTTGGTGATTTGATGATAACAAGTGAGAATCTGGAGTTTACAGACGATAGACTATTCCTTTATACAAGCCAGAAAACTCAAGTGGTTACGTCAAGCATTGGCAGAAATGGGTCACACATGTTTACTAGCAATGAAGCTGTATGTAGCAACTAGATGGAAAAATGCCAAAAATGCGAACCCATGTTCGGTTTATTTGGTGTATGGGGAAAAAAGATTGGAAGCAGTGAACTTATTTTTGCAATAAAGTGACTCCAAGGTGAAAGAAAGACGAAAGCAAGCACCCTCCCACTAACTCAGTGTGGCCATTTTCAACAGGCAAAGGTGGACAAAGGATAAACCAAGATGCCGTGGGGAAAACACCTCGGTACATGAAGGAAACGCAACAGGGAGAAAATGATAGAGTGGGAGGCAGAATAATACTGAACTCCTGAAGGAAAAGCGTAAAGAAAACGCAGGCGGCAGCAGGTCAAAGGCTGCCTGGATCTGACTGCAGAAACAGTCCTGCCTGGTCGGACCCGGGTGTGGGAAGCACAGACCACCCTTCGCTTCTTAGCAGAGAGTACATCAGGGGCTGAAACCAGAAGGTGCCCAGTTACTGCTTGGGCAAAAAGTCTCCAAATTTTTGAGTGCTTGTTCCAGATGCACCCCCACTGGCACACGCGGCCCTGGCAGCACACGCACGGGCAAACACCAGGCAGAGCAATTCCTCCTCCACGTCCCGAGGAGTGAGAAACCTGACTCTGGGATTTTTTTCAACTTACTTTAGTCGACCTCCTTTTTAAAACGATTGTTTAGTTTGAATAATTTTTAAAATCAGTTCTTTCATTTTAGCTATTTTAACCCTGAGCGATTATTTTTTTTTTTATTTTTTCCACAGCTGTTATAATGGTGATTCTGCTCTGCTCAAACCAGCTCTTCTGCGAAAAAGCTTAATGGTAACGGCATCAGCAGAAAGCTAAAACTGTGCTCTGCACAGCAGCAACCAGTTCCTCAAATGTACGTTATACATAGTAGCTTGGTATCTGGTCTCTCTGACATTGTGGTACGGCTTGTTCTTGGATAGTGTCCCACTGCTTGATGTGGTAGGTATGAATTCCAGCAAGGATATATATAAAAAAAAAGCTGTATTTTGGCCTACTGGACTGTATGATTGTATTTTCCATCTGTCGTCCTACTAACCTATAGAAGGACTGCAGTTACCTTGGATTACTCGCATCCTTTGTTTGCTACGTTTTTCCGTTCAAATATAGTATTGCTTTTTTAAGCCCTTCCCTTCCTCAACTACTAGACAGAGCTTGCTGGGCAAGGGTGTCCCAGGAGACCAAATCCTGATGAAGAGCTTGGTCCAATATCCCTCTACAGGCAGTGGAAGACACCTCAGTCACCCTTCAAAAAGCTCTGGACTCAAGGTCACCTCCTCAGTTTGTCTCACTTCCAGGAACATGTCTCTACTGACCCCTTTTTTCTAGACAGGGACAAACCGTAGGGAAACTTAACTTAAAAAAGGAAGTTTAGGGGAAACAAATACCTGCTGATAATTTACAGACGCAATTCAGTTCTTCTGGGTTTTTTGGTTTTATTTTTTTTAAGGTCTGATTTGGAAGCATTTCTTAATTTACATGGAAAACTGAGTAATTGTAATAATATAGTTCCCCTATTCTAACTTCAAGTTATTTCAAGCAATGGAGTCTCCTCAAAAGCAGCTTGATAATCTGTACACGCAGAGTCAAGTTCACATTGAGTTTCCCTCTACTTCACTGTTTAGGGAAAGCAATTTCCAGAATATTCTAACAATAAAGACTTAGTCCTCTGCTGTTTGACAGCATGTCATCAGGTTTTTTTTTTCTCTCCTTCATCTGTTTCTTTCTCTCCCCTTGCTTTCATCCCCACAAAGTCATAAGCGGCCTCTAAAATCCAACTGTATAATTGCTTCCCCTGTGCGTGTTCACTCCAAGTCCAGAGGATCCTTCCATTATTACCCCCCTAAATCAAACATAACCGTACTACTACAATATTGCTTCATCGCAGATACCGCCAGACCTCAGTTTCTCTACTACATAGGGCAACGTTAGCAGCACCAGCCACGTTCAGCATTCATCCAAGAGCTACCCTGTGCTCCCAGCGGCAGAAAGACTTTACGCGGTTCCAGTACATGCCATGGGCAACGCTGGCCAGGGATGACCTCAAATCTGGCATTTAGAGAAACTGTTCTGCTCCAGAAAGAGACCTGTGATGCTTTTCCAGCTGTTCAGCTATATCCAAATGCTCTTGCTTAATTAAGATTAAAGCATTTTACAGTGACCTTTCCACATGCACAGCTATCTGTTACAGGCTAACACTTCCGCTCCCAGTGATGTTCCAGCAATGCTGCAGAAAAGCGATCGCACTAAACCAGAGTAAGGGCAGAGTCTGGTTTTATAATTGCTCTTTTTCCTATCTTCTATGCAGAGTGTGGTAACTGTAAAGACTTACTACTCAGCAGCTACAGGCTTAAAAGAAGTCTTCATTTTCATAGCCAGGAATTAAACCTGGCTAGGGATGTCAAGCTTAACAGGAAGGGCTTCTGCAAGTATACTGGAAGCAAAAGGAAGACCCGAGAAGTTGTGGGCCCACTGTTGAATGAAACAGGAGCCATGGTGACGGAGGATGCGGAGAAGGTGGAGTTACTGAATGCCTTCTTTGCTTCGGTCTTTACTGCTCGGCCCAGCCCTCAGGAGTCCCAGGCACTGGGAGAAGTAATGGGGAAAGAAGACGACTTCCCTTGGGTTGAGGAGGATCGAGTGAGGGATCAGTTAGATCAATTAGATATTCACAAGTCCATGGGCCCCGATGGGATGCACCTGAGAGTGCTGAGGGAGGTGGCGGAAGTCATTGCTGGGCCGCTCTCCATCACCTTTGAAAGGTCCTGGAGAACAGGCGAGGTGCCTGCGGACTGGAGGAAAGCCAACGTCACTCCAGTGTTCCAAAAGGGCAAGGAGGAGCCGGGGAACTACAGGCCGGTCAGCCTCAC
>VXBH01009747.1:867125-916342 GCA_013400035.1 Rynchops niger
TTGGTGAGGCCGCACCTGGAGTACTGTGTCCAGTTCTGGGCTCCCCGGTTCAAGAAGGACAGGGAACTGCTGGAGAGGGTGCAGCAGAGCGCTACCAAGAGGATTAGGGGACTGTAACGTCTCTCTGATGAAGAAAGGCTGAGGGATTTGGGTCTCTTCAGTCTGGAAAAAAGATGGCTGAGGGGGGACCTTATCAACGCTTATAAATACTTAAAGGGTGGGTGTCAGGCGGATGGGGCCAGGCTCTTTTCAGTGGTGCCCGGGGACAGGACAAGAGGAAATGGGGACAAACTTGAGCATAGGAAATTCCACCTAAACATGAGGAGGAACTTCTTTCCTTTGAGGGTGGCAGAGCACTGGCACAGGCTGCCCAGAGAGGTGGTGGGGTCTCCAACTCTGGAGACATTCAAAACCTGCCTGGACACGTTCCTGTGCAACCTGCTGTAGGTGACCCTGCTCTGGCAGGGGGGTTGGACTAGATGATCTCCAGAGGTCCCTTCCAACCCTATGATTCTGTGATTCTTTGATTTTGCCAGTCATCTCTCCTCTGGTACAGTATGTTATCTTGTTTAAAACTCTACTTATTCCTTGTTTGACTTCCTCCCCCCTCATCTGCGATTTTGAATAAATTCAGTATAATTTTCAGTGACACCTGCTTGTCTAAAATGTAGTGAGAGCATAAAAGCTTCACATAGCTTGTACAGTCTCATTCCCATAATATGGGAATTTTATGTAGCCCCCTTCCACTTTTTTTTTTTTTTAAATCCACTATTAAAAGATAAAGGGCTTTGTTGCCTTCAAAACTACTGCTGCCCATAGATGCCACAGCATGTAGCTAGCAAACAACAGCAAAGTGTCCACCTGCGCGAGATACATAGCTTTTAATTCCCTTTGTTGATTCCAGAGCTCGCTTTTCTGCTGTCTCAGTGTCACCACCAGAAACAATGACATCAGTGTTTTAGAAACAGTCAGCAGCCGCTACCGCTGCTCCTCCCCACCCACCACCGAGCCTCCACAGCACAATACCACAAGGAAGATCTGTCAGTTGGTTAGAGACACACAACATGAAATAACGCTGTAAATCGAACAGCTTCTCGGTAAGCTCACGATCACAATTATCCGTCAGCACAACACACACATTTTACTTAGTGCTGAACATACAAAGCAAGACACTTAAGCAAAGACGAAGCGGCCAGGCAATGATCTGTTACCTTTTCCTCTGCGTAAAGGTATACAGAACTAGAAACATACAGAGCACATACCCATTTGTTATACCAACACACTACACTTGTCAAGTCAACGCCACACTGCTGCAGCCTTCTACAGCTCACAAATAGCTCAAGTGATGCTGGGATCAGTTTGCAACTTTATGGGCAGTTTCTAAAATGAAGTGAAAGCATATGAACTTAGCTGGTGTAAATCAGCGTGACGCCCATCAGCTTTAAGATGTCCCGCCAGCTGATACCTGCCTAAGTTCTCCCCCCTGCTTAACAGGGGAACTTGCAAAGGGCGGTGTTGGGTTTTTTCCATGCTAAGGGTAATTGCAAAGTTACATCTTCATCTGCAAACACGGCATCATCATGTAGATTACTGCCCTTTTATGCAGGTGCAGTGGATACTATGAAAACCAAAGATGATGCTAGCATGTGTAACTGATGTACGTATCTTAAAAGTCAACTTCCTTACCTTGTTACTATTCCAGTTTACTTTATTATTGCTCATTTACTTTTTTTGCATTTCACTTAGGTTAGCCATAGCCAATCTAAATCAAACATTCATTTTATTAGTGTGCACAAAGTTCTTCGGGATGTCATCTATAAAAAAATGCCGGTATGTCCAGACTGGGGACAGTGCAGAAGATGTATTCATTTGAAAAGAGCATTTCTATTAAAATGAAAGAGGTAAATATATTAAAAAACTGTTGAGCTTCCCTTGAGAACGTGTTCCAAGCCTAAATGAACCAGTGTTGTTTTGGATGATACCCTGAAAATTTCACTAAGGGTGCTACTTACTACATGTTCTGCAAAAAATAAGGGTCTGTGTGCTGACAAAGGTGGTCTAGAAGTAGCTTAAGTGTGCAGGTGACACTTGGTAACCGCTAACGCTGAAATTGTTGGCTGCTTGCTGACTGCGAGGATTAAAGTTATCTTTGCCTACAAAACCATCTACTCCCCAACAGATGAAAAAGTACTCCACTTATCAAACTAAAGGACAATCTTTTCCAGTGACCTCAGGGTGTTATTAAAATCAGTGACACTCAACAACAGGATATTAGGTCCTCTTTGCTTTGTAACTAAGATTTAGGATGGGATTTATAATGTGAGATGGCAGTTCAGCCTTGTTTGAAAAATATTGCAGTTGACATATGATTTGATAAAAAAACCCCAAAACAGAAAAAAGGATTCAGGTGCTGGAAGATACATGTCGTGGAGGCATGCAAACCTCTGCCTGCCAGTGGACAGGTAGTTTTTATAGGAATGATGCCACGAACAAAAAAAGCAGCAACTTCCTTCTGCAGACCAAAAAATGCTCTGGAAAAGTTTAGCTTCTATTTACAGTGAAATCCTCTTAGTTTGACCGAGTTCCTGTATGACTACACAAACACTCATTTCTTATGAGTTCCATAAAGAATTAAAAATACCCTTCATTTTCATGCAGAAACCTTATTTCTGCAAGGTGCTCAGTTGAGAGTCTAAAAGAGCAAGCCTATGCACAGAAAGGGATGTCATAAAAATGGCAAAACCGATTTATATGATACTGCTAATGGCATTTTGAGTATTCCAGGCCCTTTGCAGGGGAGGAATAAAGGTAGTCTCCCTGCTGCCAAAGCCACCAGTATCAATACCAGGGCTGTCAGACGGCTGCTCTGGCGCTGTTATTTGTCCATAAAACAGTAAAAAGCCCAGGTATTAACAACTTGCAGTCTGTGCAGGATATTAACGGGTAACCTCAGTGGGTAAGTGAGTATTTATTCCCTCCTGTAAGGTGGGACCTCTTGCTCTTTCTCATCTGTACGTATCTAAAAGTTAGGCATCTAGGCTCCCTCCAGGGCCAGAGTGAAAACCAAATCCTTTGAGAGCGACTCATCCTTTTCTTCAGTGCAAAAGCAGCATAAATCACTCCAGCTAGAGGCCCAACTTTCAGATGGATGAAGTGCAGCGAGACAAACCTTACCCTCAGGGTTTAACCTGACTCCAAGGTCCCCCAAAACCAAGCCAGAACCTTTTTTGTGAAAAGTGAGCCAAGTTACAGAGTCCAGCTCACGCTCAGGTTTTTGTTCTCATGCTTGCACGTACCTGGTTAGGTGCTTCTGGTGGCATGGGGGATGGCGATTTGGACTGGAAAGCATCCTGGGACATGAATCCAGAATCATGGGAGGACACACTGGACAGCCTCATGGGTGCCTGCTGAGGCAGATTGGAGCTGCGATAGCGATAGTGTGAACTAGGTGAGTGCGAGTGCGAGCCACTGGACCGGGAATCACTACTGTTAACGCTGTTCAGACTGCTGTGAGAGACAAAAGGAACAAAGAAAGGAAAGGGGAGAGGGAAAGACACAAGGGCGGGGTGGGGAGAGACCCATATACAGTACAATTAACATTCCACATGTCTCTAGCAACAGGCAGCATAAACCGGAAAAGAAAAAAATGTTGACAAATTTAAAAATATATATATATATATGCACATATATATCAGTAAAGAATCGTAAGCAGCTGCAGTATCCCTGACGACCAGAGAGAAAATGGCATTTTTACCTTGAATTTCAGGGAAATGATCAAATTCTGTAACCACTCAGAGTTCAAAGTGAGGTGAGGGACGAAGGGATCGCTACATGCCCTCTCTAGCATTTACACCGCACTTGCACAAAACATCTGCTGACAGCGCTCTCCTACTCCTGACTTACACCTTGTTGCTCTTGCACCGTGGCCCACGTTTTCAACAGGCTGCCTAGCAGGGGGTCCAAAGGCATCACAGTTCATCTAAAAGTCTGCCTCTAGGCATGCCGTTGCAGGCAGTCAGCAGGACAATGTGTCAGACTTTTGAAAGCATCGCCAAACCCCCGAAAGAGTTTCGCTCACAGGAAGGCTTTCTACCAGAAAAAAAACATGTGACGGCATATTGAGTGAAGTCAAGCCTCTGGGTACGTAGCTTTAGTTATAGTAAGAAAGATGATCAGAGAATTAAATATCCTGAATTAATACCCATGAAAAAAATAATAATTTGATTTTTCAAACAAAGAGATTGATTTTTAATCTCCGGTGTCCGTGAATGACAGCAACGACATGCCGGCTGCAATGCGGGAGCCTCTGAAGTTTCCTGCTGGGGTGGCTCAGCAGGACTGGCAGGATGCATCAGTCCGAAGGCAGCTTCCCGCCCTCGCTGGCACAGCCCACTGATGCTGAAGGATACACGGGCGAGGACGGCACCTCCTGCTCACAAATGCCAGGTAACGCACAAGATGTACGAGTCAGCTTGGAGCAGGGGAAGAGGAGCTCTGCCTGATTTTACCCATAGGTAACAGTCTGTTGCTATACAGGTTTTACCGCACAAAAAGATGAGGTTGATTAGGAACAGATGATGGATTTTGTTTTTGTTTCTGTTTTTTTTTTGCCATTTTCTTTTACCGCTTCAGGATATTGCATCTTTAAGCCTGTGCTCATTGCTCTAAATATGCATTTTTTCACACATATATATAAAAGTACTGAAGGGTTTTTTTATATATATCTGCATGCAGAGAACAAGTAGGTACACAGAAAAAGTCGTGTTCACTTGCTCTGACATGTGATAGGTAACTTTGCTCAAACACAGGGAACCTGAAGTACATTATTCAAAAAGCAAACTAAAAGGTAATAATTTGAGAGCAGCTAGAAAGGTGTTGAGCAGAATACACAAAAGGATATCTTCCTTTTCAGTAAAAGGAAAGAGTAAATGTAGACACCAGGGTATGGGGGCAACATGCTAACAAACTGTTTTATGAGAGAAAACAGTTTTTACGCAGAAAGCATAGACAGAATCCAGTGTTTCAACATATTTCAGGACAGCATTAGACAGCATTAAACAGTCAAAAAAACTTGTATCAAAAAAGCATTTCCATCTACCAGACTGATAGGGCAATTGCCAAGGATGTTTTTCCTTTTCAAACAGTTTAACTTACTGACTAGTAACAGCTACTTAGAATAATCTACAAAAGTCATCACATGAAAAACCGAAAAGGAAATTATGAATGAACAATCTCAGAGCTTAGATCAGTATGGTCTGCTCTTTGATCTGGAATGGATTCAAGAGAACTGAATCAAAAGCATCTTCAAGTTGTCTTGAGTTCAAAAGTTGTTCAGTCATGCCCATCCTTTTTAATATTCCCAGTCACACACTTAAACGGGTAAAGACCACGAGGGATTGATTTCATTAAGAGTCGTTATTTAAGTATGCATACAAATCCATACCACAGTCTGAACTTGCCTCCCTTTGCCCCCAAACAGGTTAAAATTAAATATTACCAGTCTACTTACCTGCAAACACTAGATTTTCTGGACATTGTAGTACTGGGAGAGGATGGAGGAGTCTGATAAGACCAGCTGTAATCAGAACCTTTCAAATCTAAAATTACCTGATGAAAGATAATCAATAGCATCAAGGACGTGGAAATTTTTTTCCCTTATTAACAGAAAGCATCTGCTTGTCATATGACATTTGTCACCACTACAAGCTTTCAGTGCCAATTGACCCAGTCCAGAATTACACTGTGTTTATTACACAGGAGAGTCAGCTTCATCCATGGCTTTCCAGGAACTACCATACTTCAACACTATCAGAGAAGGAAAATCCAGATTTGAATTGAAAAATCTTTAAGAAGATTAATTTTATCCATGCTGTAAGCTGGTTTGGTTCGGGTTTTTTTTTTTCCTTAAAAAACCCAAAACCCGATGATAGCCTTAGAGTTTACAAACTGTCACATTTTAAAAAACTAATCGACGACTCAATTTTCAACCACAGCAGAGCTTCCCTCCTCTACCCTTCCAGGTCAATGATAAGGTGATTAACACATGACAAAAAAACTGAGTTCACACACCAGGCTTGGAGGAAAAGGTCCTATTTGGAGTCATTTAGTGATACACGTTTTCCTTTGCATTTTATGGACAGCATAGAAAAAAGTTCAAATGTTAAGACTCCAATAAGCCATCTAATCCCAGCAATTTTGCAACCACATAAAGTCAGGGATGCTCAAATGTAGGGCAAGGAGATGACAATCATTCCTCATGTACCCTCAGCAGAGACTGTGCATCTTCATATATTTCAAAGTGCTACTGCTACCACTTCACATTGGTCTCACCAAATACTTCAGGACTGCTCAGTTGGTACTTCAAAATCTACTTTTTTGAGTTGCTTATGTTAAAAATTACCTTGCTGCAGTGAAGCATCTACAAAGCATAACGTTAAGCCACTAAACGCTAGTAGTCAATATTTCTTATAACACAAAAGCTACAAGTAAAAATGTCTTCCAGGTAACAAGAGCTAACCTGTTCACTTGAAGATGGCAATTTGTGTGGATCCATGGTGAGACTTTTCAGGTCATCTGATATGGTTTGTAAATGGGTTATTTCTCCTAGCATTGATATTTCTTCTTCCTGAAAAAACGAAAGAGCAAGTCTAATCACAGCCTGGGTTGTAAAAATCAGACCCACAACACAATACACGACCTTCTTTTTGCTGATGACTGTGGGAATGCTCAGCGGAGCTGTTTTTCCTTTGTCCATTAAGCGATTACTGCTTATGAAAGAGGGCTGTAAATACTAATTTAGAGTTTTATAACTACTCTAACATTGCTCTAAGTTCTGAGGCCCAGAAATCCTTTTCTCTCATTGATGAGGTAAGTCTCAGCCTTCTTTTTGTGACATATTCAGAAAAACAGCATCATTTTTGCTGCACTTGGAAAAGAATTAGCTCTTCTATGTATACTCACGAATGTGCCCTAAGGATTTTAACCTTCAACCTAAACAGCTGCTAAACTCATACTTTTGGCTAGCTTTTAGCAACTTTGAGATAAAGGCATTATACAGGTATGAAGCATTAATGCATCTATGATTCATTCTGGCTTAAGCTACATCAACAGCTAACTCCGAGGATTCCTGCACCGTAAGTTACCATAGTAATCCCTTAGCTACCATGGTGATTTCATCCAGGTCCTCAGAGTCTGCAATTCACCTCCTCCTGCTCAGCCATCACCTCCCTACTTCTCTAACCATAGTTTTCTGTTGAGACTGATGCTCTTTGTAAACAACTATTGGGAACATTTTCCCTGTGCGCTGGAGACCCTTCAGAAATGCATCACGCTTGCACAAAGCCGCAAACGATTCGTCGTCGGGCATCAGACAACCTGAGATTATGAAAATATACTTAAGCCTTTTCAATGAACTGAAAAAGCTGTCATGTAGGAGGAAAAGAGCTGCCAGAAAACTGCATGGAAGCAGCCTGCAATCTGTCAGATAATGTCATTATATACACAGGGGAGGTCTTGAAACATTTATCAGTCCTAGCACTGGAGCAGGAGTAAGGAAGATTTATATTAAAATGTGATTTTAAGAAAAAAAAGCAGCAGGAAAAAAATGCATTCGCAAGGTCTCAGGTCGGTAGGCACAGGGAACTTAAGCCCACTTAATCTTTGTGCCCATTGTCTTCCCATTAGTCATCCTGAAAGCATTCAGTGTCTTTCATTTCTTAATTACTCCAAATGCCTACAAAGAGCGAGCCCAACTCTTGCCACTTGCTAGGCAGAGATGCAGGTTGAATTTTGGCTAGTTTCTATGGCTCTAGAGAGTCACTCCTAAGACAGAACAAGTTAGTCTTTTTAGAGACTTTTGGCCATGTATGCAATTTGTGAATTGTACCGACTCAAAACAGAGAGCTCTTACTATCACGGGTCGCAGCATTGAGATGAAAGTACAGAATCGACCGCGCTCCTCGATCAGGGCTTTTCTGACAGCTTGCTTCTCGGTTTCTTCAAGCAGCAGGTACTTATCATTGACATCTTGTAAAGCACTATCCAACTGGGGCTGAATGTCACCCCGTCCTGTATGCAGGAAACAATCAAGAGTACATTTTGTCAAACCTGTGGATCTCCATAGAGGACGACCTTATTTTCAGCCAGCACTGCTGCCAGATTGTGCTTTTGCAATTCAACTTTCAACCAGCGTTTTCCTTGAATTCACATTAGTAAGGCTGCCCCCCCCCCCGCCCCCATTAAATCAAGCATTTCATAGCATATTTTTTTTTCCTTTTGCTTAGAATAGAAATCCATCTCAATTCAAAAAGTTTCAACAAGCCAAAGACAGCATTTTACGTAAGGACCTTCTCAAAGTGTAAGCTGTGTGAGTCCTTCCCATCATCCTTGCTGAAAATCAGTATCTTGCTAATTGGGAGGATACTAATCACTAACCCCAGGTATATTCCTCTTCCTTCCTACTTCTGTGCTTAGCAAGGCCCTAATGACAACTTTGTAGAGTCATTACAGTATTGAATGAATCTCCTATTATGAGATGATATTAGGAACATGTTACTGATCATTGGACCACTGGATTCAAGTACTCTACACAAGCAACGACTAAACCAGTTTTCTTTGTTCCAAAGTCCAAAAGAAAAAAAAAAAAACCACTATCAGCATCTCAAATGCATATTAAGTTCCAGTATTTGTCTGTGGAAATAAAAAAAAAAATCCAATGTTTTGCAATCAAAAAGCTTCACTGTGTTAATTATAGTCAACTCATAATACCAAAACTTTCTGTGACAGTTAAGCATCTTATTCTGCACCAACTGCTTACTCTGCATCATGTCAAAGATTTATTCCTCTAGGAATGAAGAGCTGCTGCTTAGCCATGGTATTACTGAGTCAACGCAGTTGCAGTTGCAAGGTGCCTTCATGCAGCTTACACCATAAATATTCTAATGAACCTCAGCTGTGTAAATTTGTCCCAAATCTCCCAGAAACACCACCACATGCAGATTAGGCATCCAGGTACATATTCATGCCACTGTAGCTAAATACCAGGAAGACAATATTGAAAAATGGTAGGTGAGTTACAAGCAGTTACCCCAAAATCAGTTTTTATGGACAATAACTTTTCTGCATGGAGGATTTAAAGCTACAAGCAAGAGGAAGAAAAAAGTCTCTTGATGTGTGTAGTACAATCAAGCTCAGAATGACAAAGGAAAACCTTTGCCTTATTATCATATGTATTTCTCCAATACTCCAGAGCGAGGTGAAGTCATCAGCTCCCCTGCGCTAATACACGACCAGAGCTGCAGGAAGGAGAGCAGCGATGGAAGCAAAGAGAACCACGCCAGCTTAGCGGCATTTCAGACTGGATATATCCAAATCTCCTCTGTACAGAGTTAGACACAGTCCAGATAAAACTGCACAGACACCCACAAGCAGAGCTCTGCAATGGATCCTCAAAGAATCACGTGTCGTCCAACAACGGCACAGGCACCATCAAGGCCACCTGGGTACCAAACTGCCAGCAGGAACACCCAGTGTCTGACCCTCCAGACGAGGTTGACCAGTGCAATGTGGTCATAGAACTGTTTTGGAAGTAAGTAACTTCAAAAATAACTGACGGTGAAGTTACAGTCACCTGCTTCTTCTCAAAATTAGCATCTGCCAGAAACAAGCAATAGAAGAGTTCTGGATAACTCCCTGAAGGTCCTGTGCCTTCTCCTCTGTCATCCTTAGGAGACAAACTGGGCCCTTCTGCTTGAAGACCGTTCTGTACATTTCAGGCCCTTCCCCATACTCTACTTTGCTATCAGATGTAGTGATTAAACATTTTATACTTCTCTGGAATGTCTTTCAAATTCCTGAAACCGAGACCTGCATTACAGCTCAGACCCCTTACGTTGAGCGCTCTGGAAATTACAGCAGGTTAAACAACCTCACATTTGTTTAAATCTAGACACTGGCTCACTAGTGTGGATGTACCAAACACGAAATGTATTAGTTGCGAACTCAGTCACACACTCATTAGCTCAGCTCTGGAGAACTGCTGTAAATGTTCAGCTGCTCCACCATATGATCATGCACTTGAAACAGCAAATCCTTGTTAAATGCATGTGCCTACACAGCGAGAAGACACACACTTAGAAAGCAACTGGACTCCATTGATAAAGTGGGTTCAATTACCGTGAATTTTGGTAATTTATGCAGACCTCAGAGAGCAGGATGTCTTGGACCAGATCAACAGAGCACCCACAACATGGAGTAGAAATAAACCTTGTTTACACCTATGTAACTTACTCAATTCAATGAAGTCGTCAGGATAATGTTCAAGCTGTGTATTTTAATCCTTTGGCGAAAGCACGTGTAAAAACTGCATTGCTCTCCAACATCCTCTGTACCTCTACGAAGTTTCCATTTTATTCCCTAAATTGAGTCAGGACATTAAGGAAGTCCTTAATGCCCAGGGAAGTTGTGGATGCCCCATTCCTGGAAGTGTTCAAGGCCAGGCTGGATGGGGCTTTGAGCAGCCTGGTCTGGTGGGAGGTGTCCCTGCCCATGGCAGGGGGGTTGGAACTAGAGGATCTTTAAAGTCCCTTCCAACCCAAACCATCCTATGATTCTATGAGTAACAGACACACCATCTCCTCACTGCCACTTTCACCTTGGGCACCATGTAGTCAGTGAAAACACACAAGCTGTCCTGGGTGTAATTCAGAGCAGGAAACAAACTTAGGTGAATCATTTAGATGAGGCTCTGAAGTCAGACGTTTACATGGCATGAATACAGCTCTCTCCTGATGTCTCCTTGCAACTCTTCTTTTAGGAGCAGGAAAGCTTTATTAACATCCTTTGAAAGCTCCATAATGCAGACATCAATCTAGCGAGTCTTTTGAAATCTGGCATAACTCTTCCTACTCCTTGAATCGCCAGCTGCCTCCCACAGCACTCAGACAGCTCAGCACTTTGCGGGACAAGGTCTCTGCCCAATTTAACCATTTTCCTTCGTTAAGCAGAGCAGAACGCAGCCTCTCGAGAGCACTCCTACACCCAGAGAACAGCAAGGGTGTGACGGTCAACTGCTGATCACCTCTGCTCCTCACCCACCTTGGGTCTGCGCTAGTTTGGATCCACTGCTTATCTCAGAAGGAACATCGACCACTGGAGAGCAATGCAGTTCTCCCCTTTGAATTACGAGGGGAAGGTCACTTGTCTATGGCATACCTGACAACTGATTGCATTTTTTTTTGCTGTGGACACGAAGCACACTTTCATAAGGAATATCAGCAATTGATTATTCTCTCCAGCCCACATTCTCTGGCCTTTAGGTTACCCTTTCAGAAACATTCCCAAACCAACACAACTATCATAATGACAGACAATCATTCCAGAGCAGTCTCATCATGGAGCAGCTGTAGAAGTGCACCTGGAAGGACATTGCTACCCCAGCTGCCAAGAGGTTTGAATGACCCACCAAAGCAATCAGCATTAGAAATGGTGAAAAGCATCAAATGTAGTCACAGGTCTCTGGCCTGGAACCAGGCAGACATGAACATGATGTGGGGATGGCTCTGCAGAGCACATCTGGCTGCACTCAGAAGAACAAAATCAACAATCTGAAAACCAAGGAGAAATTCAAACCCAGTCTTTCTCAAAGTGGAGCTCTGGTGTTGCAGAGAGGAGCAAAAATGGAGGAGCAGAAGTTGTAGACTGACTTCAGCAGCGCCATGCTCCAACAGCCCTGGGACTTGGGGCTTGACACAGGCAAGTAACAGCTAATGAACTGCAGAGCACTGAACTGCTTCTCATCAATATTAACAGGAATCCACCACTACTCCAAGGACAGTCTTAATATGTTACCTTCAGAGCAGGTGCTTCACATCATTATCATGCCATTCAAGAGCTTTAAAGGACAAACATGCATTAAAACCTCAGTTTTAGTGTTCTGTGTGAATCACAGCTGAAAGCCTCATGCAGCTTCTTAAATAACCATTGTTTGAAAAGAACTTTAGTAGAGGAAACATATTAGGGAGAAGAAAAAAGGTAAATCTAATTTTCAACCCAATTTCATGCCTATATATTATAAGACAATTGAAACTAGCAAAGCCATCAGCAACAGCGAAAGAGAACGATGCTCCCAATGCAAGTCTGCCTGCTGAAGTTAATGCTGCTATTGACAAAGAAATGCAGAGAATATTGGTGAAATTATTATTTTCCACATTCTCACTTAAAGAGTGTTCCCTCACATTTTTTCCAGGTGTCTGCACAGAATTTGAATATTCAGGATGGACACTTTACAGTGACAGAACATATACTGTATGAGACAATGCTGAATACACTTCTACCCATACAAACCAACGCAGGCTCCAAGTCATTCATTCCCAAATCACCTTCTTCACAAGAGCATACCTGCTTCAGCTGCCAGGATGAACAACCCCTTTAAGTCCTGCATAGTGAAGCCAACAAAATAAACGAATATGGATCTAGGCTGAGAACAGAAGAATTCTGCCTCCGTTTACAGAAAGGTGGAAAACCTCATTGCTGGGGTTAACATCAGACCCCTTCAGCAACCAAATCTGCGTCTTTCTGGTGCCTACTGGAGATGTGAATCAGCTGCTAATGTTCAAAAATACTAAGCTGTCCCTTAAAAGAAAAGTTCCCAGTTACCAAAGGAAGCTTCCAGATTGAATTACAAACAAGGAAAAACACACAGTGTGGTTTCAAAAGAGGGGACAAGCAGCATGCACCACAGTGCCCAGCTCCAGGCGTCCAGCCAAGGCACCTGGGGTAAGAGTCTCCCCATCTAATCAAACCAGGCTTCTCCAAAGGGCAACACCTACATCATTATGCCTACAAGTGGAGGTATGATTATTTCCCTCAAATTCAGAAACGCCGCCTTTCGTTCCCAGAAAGATCTTAAGGCAGCTACTTTAAATTTGCAAGACAACTGAAACAGCACTCCGATTTAAACAGATTCGAGATGTGAACAGGCAGCAAAAGAGGAGACAACTGTGACGTTGATTTCCACCCCTTCCCCAGCATGAAGTTAAATATAGTGATTTCTTATCTATCGGTTAAGAAAGGTGCATGCGATTTTCAGAAAAACGGGAGACTTGGATCACAGGTTTACAAACAACACTAAGGACTTGAAGCTCTAGACTTTAAAAGTCATGTTAACAATAAGATATTCAATTATTTGAACATCACCTCAATGACATGTCTATTCCATTTAACTTCTCTCCCAGCTGTGACATGATTTATCAGTCCATGTTAATCCCTTTCTAAAATAAACCAGAGGTTCATCTACAAAACTGATTTTCTTCTTTTGCAGTGTTCCAATTAGATGCCAAAAGAAAATAAATCAAAAGATGGTTTGTTCATTAAGATTAGGCAATATTTTAGTGTCATTAGAAATTAAAGTCTAGGCAGTTAGTGGAGACCAGACACCATAAAGAGGCCACAGCAAGGGCTACAATAAACCAGCCACCAGGGTTACAGCACGGCACAGACTTACCCAGAGCCTCAGCTGTCAGGCAGGTGCGCATGGTGAGAAATTGCAGGACACAAAATTGACACAGAAAGGAAAATAAAAAAAGTCAAACTGGTATTCCAGCATTCCTAGAGTTTAGACATTATCATCAGTGCCAAGACAAGAGAGCGAGCAGTTTGGACCAGACTATTTTGGCTTCTTCCATTGCTGATAAAGACAAACGCATTAGCTTTGCTTCCTGATAAGCTGTTGCAAATGAAACTCCCGGTTTTTTACCATACAGTTTTATTTTAAGAGACTTAAACCAGTTTAGGAACTCTTGTTTAGCTTGCAGATTCTTAGGTGAGAACGTGTTAACCCGCGCTTCACAGTTAAATGCACAACACAGACATCTGTCAAACTCTGGTCAAGCTGGTGAAGTGGCACAAAGCTCATCCCCTCGCAGGGAAGAGGGAGCTCGGGAACTTGCAGAACTCCAGGCGGGTGCTGCGTTAGTAACCACAGCGCTTTTTGATGTTCTCTACTGCAATTACTGCAACAGATTGTTAATTAAATGAAAAACTAGTTGCTGATGCAATGTGGAAGAACATCAAAAAGATTAACCATGATATGTATATTTTAATTAAAAAACATTGTATATAAAGTTTATATATGAAGTTTTGCAATAAACCTGGCTTGCTGTCAAAAAGCGGGGAACTATCAAGAGGCATTCAAAACTCAAGGAATGAAAGTAAATCAAAGAAGTATCTCTGGTCACTGATTTTGCAACACGTCTCCATTGCATTTTTATAAAGTGGAGCTTACAGTATAAGCTAGCGGGGGGAAAAAAAAGAAAAAAAAAAACACCAAAAAACCCCCGCGCACCATGGCCTCGTCCACACAGGATTTCTTCCCTGCAACAGATAAGAATTTTCTCATTAGCCTCCCTCCTCCTGAGCTGTATCGTACTGACTCCAGGGTGAGTTCTGGCTCTCACTTCAGCCATCGTGCCACGCTTGACCGATTTAGAGGAATGAGGCCGTCTCCTAGCAAGGCAGGGGGTGGCCGGGGGTCCTCCCTCCCCAGCCTGCCGCTCCAGGCAGGGCGAGTGCCAAGTACGGAGAGAGTGCAAAGCACTTGAATGAGAAGGTCAGCATTTGCTTTAAGAACTGAGATGTTCCTCGGTTATAATTACGTTGAAGGGCTTCATGTTCTTCAGTTAAGAATCACGGGGTTTGCACAATCATCCTTGAAAGTAATATAACAATATTAAAGTTTCAAAGACCAGAGTGTAACACAAAAACAGCTGCAAAGGCTCTAAAACAGGAACAGGTCATCTTTGCTAGCCGGGTGGAAGGGAAGAAAAAGCACTTTTGACAGTATTACAGTAAATAAATAATAAAGCTCTACTCTCTAAACTTCATTAAAAGTAAGAATACTTTCCAAAACTGCTGCATCCTCAAAAGTAAAGGTTGTGAGTTTGAATACTCAACATCGATGGGACACAAGATGAAATGTTGTACTGAATGTTGAGGGCGCTCTGCAGAAACTTCTACGAACGGCTTAGACATAAAACTCAGTTTTCACATTAACACATGTTATATTATCGAGAGTGTTACATGAAACTCCTTTTCACAAATCCGCTTGGATTTAAACATTTTCCTCAAAGCTCACACACAGTTCCACATGAAGAACCTGAAAATTAAACCTACCAGTCAAGTTATAGGCAGAAGAGAAACCTATCTAGTTAATCATTAATAGCCAAGCTGAAATACAGAAAATAAAGCCACCATGCACTCCAGATTTTACATATACATTCAGCTATATTTTAAGTTAGTCGTGACACTTTTTTTTTTTAAATTAAGAATCATGCATTTTGTTAACTTTCCAAAACAGTTACATGCAGAGCCACAGCTGCTGTCTCTCCTCTGAATTCAATATAGCATCAACAGCTTCTAGCAGCTATGGATCCACTTATGAGGCCTTGACTCAGCAGAAACCGAAACACGGAATTTATTTTAAATAGACGCATAATTATTCTGCTGACTCAGATTAGCTGGGCTAACTTCTGATGTCCAGTGTTTGTCTGAAAACAAAGAGCAATTTAGAAGATGTGTGCAGTTCCACGCACTACATTGCTTAATCTGTTCAGACACGAGCTAAATTTCAACACTGGGGCGGGCAACCTGTCCCGCGGGCCTGCTCCCCTTCCTTGGGAGCGAGGGGGTAAGGAAAAGGATGACACCCCCAGGGACTGCATGGATCTGGGAGGTGCACCAGGATCCTATTTAGACTATGTATATTTAGACTTCATAGGGACTTTTTTAATTTTTTTTTTTTTACAGTCAAAGACAACAAAAGGAATGAAAATGATCCCCGTAAAGTCTTTGAAAATGTAAGGTCTTTTACAGGCAGGCATGTCATTTTACCAGATATACTCTAGCAAATTTCCAAAAAGGACCGCTAACACCTCTTGGTTTTCTTTGGAAACCTTGGCATTTTCCTTTTTATTTCAAGCTTTGGAAACACATTTATTGTAATTAACACACCTACTCTGTAAACATACTTTCTAATAAATGATCTTAAATGCCCGGCCTGAACTTTCCACTCGGCCGCATGGAACCAGAACAAACAGAGACCGTGCAGAAGCCAGAGAACAGGCAAACCCCAACGTATTCAGCCCCTCAGCGCTAAGGTGGGGTGCCCAACCTGCAGCGTCCTGCCAGGACAAGCCACGCAGCCCATGGGCCTCTCTCCCAAACGTCCTCGAGATGCAGGCAAGGAGCAAGGAGCTGCTACGCGTGCTGCAGCCGCGGCTACGGGAGGGAGCCCCTGCAGCCCCACGGGGCAGGGAGAGAGGACACCACTGCCGTGACGCGAATGAGAGAAGTAGAGGGTTGTATTTGAGTTCCTAGGTCTGAAGCTGCCCAAAGCAGAAGAAAACCACTTTCCCATCCAGTCACAGCAGAGAAAGCTTAAAGGACGTTTTTAGTAGCATGCGCGGTGTTTAAGCAAATCCACAATTCAGCAAACATCTCACTTGCCCGCAGATGATCATAAGGTTAATTCAAAAATATTCTTACAAGTGCGAGGAAGGGAACGAATTGGTTGTTTTAGAGTTCCCATAGGTGAGTCAGTAACTTTACAGAAAAATCAAAGGGACAGGTCCTGCTTGAGGAAGAACAGAACAGCAGAAGTAAGTCTGAGCCACAGGGAAACAGGAGTCGAAGACACAGTAAGACGTTCATGCACTCAGCCACGTGCCTGCCAGGACAGTTTCACCCAAGACCTTCCCTGCCTGTAGTTCAAACCTCATTTGTGACCCAAAGCAGAATCACTTCTGCAGCTTTATCATTTTATAAATAAACCCCTTCTTGATTTTTTTTTATCCCTCAGGGACAGCAAGAGCAGCACACTTCACCACGTAGAACATTAAACAGATCTATCAAGGTGGGTACATACAAAGAAGTTCTCATAACATTTGACATTGCACTCAGACCGATGCTTTATTCCTTCAAGGTAGGGATCAAAAAGGCAAAGAGGGGGGAAAAAGCATCTGCTACTTTTTAATCTTCTCTATTTAAGCACTGTAGACAACTTGCAAGAAATCAGGGCGAACCTCCTCCCACTGCCTGCCCACTTGTGCTGGGAACCCACAGGGCCAGCAGCTTTGGGCATTCCTTCTCACATCCATACGAGCCTGAGCACCTCACTGCATCTCTCCTCCCCAGGGGCCATGAGAACAGCTCTCAGCTCCTCAAAAACATTGCAGCTCCCCCTTTCCCCTGTACTGACTACCTGGGAGCCTTCACTGCTTCTGCCTTCCCCGTACACGTCCCTCTGCGACCAGCCTGAACCCCACCTCAGTCCCCGTGGGTTTGTGCTCTGGACCCAAACACCACACGTGTGACAGCAGTTCTGAGGGACACAGCACAGAAATACAGCAGGTTCATCGACAACTCCAAAAGCATGTCATAACAGCAAAATTAATCAAGGGAATGACATCTAAAAAAAATAACAAAGAAAAAAAAGACTTCAATCATCGCATGGCTGCTATAAAAATAATAGCAAAATGAGGCCTGTTCCACTTCCTGCTCAAATATGTTTAATGCAGACACCAGTGTGCTGGCCCTTTGTACCAGACATGGCCCACATTAAGGGAGGGAGATATGAACCCAGAAAATCCAGAGAGAAAGTCCACTTGCTTTAACCATTGCTGACAGACACCTACGGTGGCATCTGCAGTACAAGAACAGTGGGATTTTCTTCCAGAAGGCTTTAAGTCCTTCTCTTTCCTCTTCCCACCTTACAGAAAATGCTGCCTCCTCCTCCAAGAGTGCAGATTGATTTATTCAATACTCACAAGCAGGATAAAAGGGAGATGGAGCCAGTCAGTGACACAGGTTCAAAAAATGGCTCCTTCTTCCCAGATCACAGACATGCTTTTCTCAGCTCTCACCTGCTATGCATTGAGTTTGTACCACACAGGGACAAGAAGCAATGAGACCAGAAAAGGGGGAAAGAAAGGAAAAGAAACAGAGGGAATATCACAGACTCTCTGAAGCTCTTGTTCTGAAGTCTGACAATTCATCACACAAAATGAGAAACATGATTATGCCTCACCCAAAAATAAAATCTTACCACAAAAAATCACGTCCCTCTGAAGATGACGATTCTGATTGAAAACACTAAACTTTTCCATGCCAGACAGACACACAGGAACTACTGAGCTAAGCTCCCTCTTACTGGCTTCCATCTCGCCCTCCCTCATCCCAGCTAAAACTCAGGAGCAGTTTTCCAGTCGTGTGGCTTTCCACCAGCATAATTATTGACTCACCTATTAGGAAGGACAGTTAGAGACAGCTCATCTGTTCTGGATAACACTTACAACATTTAAAAAGTTAAAGAAACTCCCCGCCCCAGCGTTTATTTCGCTCGTCCCTGGGCTCACAGTTTTCAGGCAGGAGGGGAAGCACAAGTTGCAACCTGCAGGCTGGGAGCTGCTCAAAGCACACTTCCCACCCGGCTGGGAAGAGCCCAGTGCCGGGAAAGGGAACCAGAAAGTCTGCTTCTGTACAAGCTCCGTATCATTCTTCCAAAGCCTGGTGGGGTTTGCACGTGGCCAAGCAAAACCCTTAGTGATGGCAATGCCGCAGCAGTCAGTGATGCACATTTCCATTACCATCATGATGAAACTCCTGTGACAAGGTGGTGGTGGGAGAGCAACAGGAGCATGAGACTCAGCTGCTAAAAGAGACAGATTGCCTTTGTGGAGAACTCCCTCTCTTTTCTTGCTCATCTTTAGTTTTCTACGGCTGCCAAGTGCCCCCCCCCCCCCCANACATCCTGAGGAATAATGTAAGGTTTAGGAGATTAAAGGCTGTTAAAAAAAACCAAAAAAAAAGTAGAAGAAAGGTGGTAGAAAGGGAGAACAGTGAGAAATGTTAATAGTTAAAGAACATTCACATAATGGCTTTTTTTATATTATTCCAGAAGATTCTAGAAAATTTTACAGGTATCTGCACAAGTCATGTTACCGTGTCAACGTTCCTAACAGGAATAAGTCAGCAGCAAGCACTCTATTTTAAAACATGATTGACTTTGTACAAACAGTTTTAAGGCTTTTGTATAAGAACATTAGACAGCAGCTTCAGAATATGATTTAAATGACACATAGTAATTGTACCCTGGTACGTACCAGCAATACATTACAGGGGAGCGAATTTTTACAATAGAAAGACCTATCGCTATTCAATCTTTGTCAATGAGCAGAGCACAAAAGGTTTCTAACAGTACAAGTATGGAGCAAGTTACCTTTCTTTGCTTTCTTCTGTAGCTTCAGTGTATCAGACGATTTCTTTTTTATCTCTTGGCGGGCTTTTTTGTATTCTAAAAAAACACACAGTCTCCATTATCAACACGCTCGATGTTAAAATGGATGTTTTTCACAGAACAGGCTATGTTTAAAGACATTAGACTACAAATTTTAAGAGGACAGCTACTATTAATCAAAGCGGCTTAAAACTCGCATTTTGTAGTGCCTATATGTTTGCCTTAATATAACATTTTAGGGTGTGAGCACATTCACATACCAAAAGCTTTCCCAAATAAACAAAGCCTTTACAGAAATAACAACTGAGAACACAGTACAAAATTAGCGTGCTTTTCATTTCAGAGACTCATCCACTCTCAGGAATGGAAAACAGAGATGACAGGTTTCTCGAAACATCTGTGCTCAAAAACAAGTATCCAGAAATGGCAAGGCAGAGAATATCCTGTGATCCCTCTCCAGCATGAGAGTCAGGCAGGGGGAGAGGACGCTAAAACTTTGCCCAAGGAAGGGTCACTTTGCCAGCTCTTTCTGATGAAATGGAGCACACCGCGGTTGTCCTCATTTTCAGATGAGCTGCAAATCCCAGGAGAAGTAAAATCCCCGAACAAAATATTCCACCTCTAGTCCAGGCACACTAAAGGTACCAGATATGAAAACTGATACTTTAAAAAAAAAAAAAAAAAAAAGAAAAAAGGATAAAAGGCATGTATGCATGTATATACACATACACATACACTTTAACAAAGGAGGTCAATGTTACTACTCTTCTACAGACGGAAAAACAGAAGCAGGCTGGTGGCGGGCACAGGAACTGTACTGGGGCCAGCTGCACCCCCAGCACCCAAGTCTGCCCATGAAACCCTAAATCTCACTGCCACTTTAGCCAGGGTCACCCCTACCTGCAGGAACCCAGGTGATTCCTCCCTCCCGCTCACTCCCTGCTTAACGCTCTCTGGAGCACAAGGCGGAAAGTTTTTCAAGAGCTGCTGATTTAGCTGCTTCTATTTGACCACAGTAAGAGTGGGCCAAGAAGCAAATCCTCTTTTGGAGGCCAAGCATGCTCCTTCCCATCAGTTCTCACTCTCCCTACAATAAATTGGTGACATTGCTTCTTTCTGGCATAGCAAAAGTCTTCAATTTTCGAGGGCCAGTGTCGAACTGTAACCTGCTTTCAGCACCCACGCTAGAGGGCCACCATCCCCAGCACAAGCCAAAGGCATCTACCAACATGCTCCTGCTGTGCAAGACTTTGCTGCCTCCTGCTCATTCCCCCAGGAAATCCTCCAGAGCAGCCATCAGCAGTGCAGCTCTGTGTGTCCAACGGCACAGCTTTCCCGTTCCCCAGGTGCACATTTCTGTATCACACCAGACATAAAATAACGATGCTCCATGTTTTACAGGGCTGTGCCTTCTCTGGAGGGCGCTATGGCTGAGACACCACACGCTCTTGGGAGGCTTTCAACTACCCCCTCGGGCTTTGCAGGAGTAGATGTGGCATCCCCAATCCTCAGCGCTATTGGAGATCATACAGTGAGAGTGGGCTAACAGCATTAAAACCGGTCACCGCTTACCAGTCTAGAAAAACAACCCATCCCTTGGGGTCCTGCAAACTAAACCTTCAAAATGTACACACAAGGGTTAAAAATTTGTTAAGCACTTTGGGAGGGGAGCATTTTAGAAGAGAAAAGCTGCGTCCTGGTTTGAGGCACAAACCACGACAAGTTGTTATACATATTTAAGCACATCATTCAGTTCCCCAGTACAAACATGAAAAGAGGAAGAAAAGCTGATATTACAATCTTACTCCTATTAAAGAATTCTTCCTCTGTAACTACCTTTTGCATGGTCTTTATCCAGTTGATTGGCCACTTTCTTCCACTCTTCCATCTGTTCTTGAAGTGGGTTTATCAGACAGTCAATTAAAGCACTAATTTTGTTGAAAAAACACAAAGAGCAATCAAATCCTGCAGATGCCCCTATTCTTATATAGAGAGCCAAGGTCAATATTGGAGTATTTTTACTTTTTGCTGCGACAGCTACCAGTGTCACAATGTAAATATCAGAACATAAAAATGTTTACGCTGGAGAAAGCAAAAGAAAGGACTGGATCAAAAAAAAAAAAAAATCCACATCACAACCAGAATTACTGCGCAGAAGTTCAGGACAGTGAGGAACAGAGTGTAAAGCAGAGGAGTGACCCAAAACAGGGCCACTGTGAACAGTTAGATCCTACTCATCTGCCACACAAAGAGCAGTTTAAATGGCTATTCCGGAGACCAGAGAGGTTCATGCAGCCATGAAGATTATAAACTTAAATAACACATGTACAAGAAGACAGAGTTGTACAAATGAACAACATCCTGCCCACCGATGCGCCTCACCTCTCACCCGGGGAGTCCACCATACAGCACTAGTAATGCTCCACTCGTTAACGAGATAGATTGGCATCAAACCATTTAAACAGCTGACTCTGGGGTAACTAGAGACTAAAGTTGTCTCCTGACAGCTACTTTCACAAATATCTTTCTTTTGAAAGGGAAGAAACATCCCAGGTCACCAGGCAAATGGGGAAGCATCATTTTGGTCAAGTATAACTTTTAAGTCTAGTTAAAAAAAGGCACACGTGCAAACTACTACTTACTTCAGAAGTAGGTTGTTTATGTATAGCCCAGCTTACACATGAGTTAATCCTCTCCCATTACCCCTCCAGTCTAACTTTCACTGCAAAAAATGGACAAGAGAATTTGCCTTTTCCATACTGGTTTGCTGAAAGTTTCTCTCTTGGCCGCAAGCTATTTGGGTCTCCAGTAAGCTGAGGAAGCAGCACAACACTCGCTGCCGCTTTAGAACTTAATGACTAAGCTTTAAGTCCTGAAACAAAGACTGGTCGGTCATACCAGCAGCCGCCTGCTCAGCACTGAGCAGCAGGGACCGGCAGTGGGCATTTGCAGCATTTAGAGTGATTGGAGGTGACGAGCCCCGTCCCCAGAACATGGAGTGAAATCCACGTTCACAACACCTAGTGTGCTGCAAGGGAGAAAACAACTGCTGTTCCCAGAGATCAGCTGGAAAGCCACCGCTGATGAACAGCTTTAGGTGTGCCCCAGGAGCAAACGAAAAGATGAACCTCGAGCTCCAGGCCAGGCACGGAGCCACTCACCTTGAGAACTGCCGGAGTTTGGACTCTATACTTCTGTGCCTCATACACATCCTGGTGAGAGCAGACCCAATCTCTCGGGTACCACCTGAAAAACAAAACACGAGGCAGATGAGACCCCTGATGAGATTCCTGCCTGTGGCGTAGGCAGGCCAGCCAGAAGGCAGGTGCCAGGTCTTCCAGAGCAACTGTAAAACAGATTCATAATAACTGTAGAATCGAACAGACTATTAATTGGGAAGACTTCAGGGTTATCTACCACCTTAGGAAGAGATTCATTCTTGTTCATCCAGAGACCAGAACGGAACAATTAAACATGATGAAAACATGTTCTTCCCAGCAGCTTTATGTGCCATGAGGCCCAACTCCATGGCAGAAGAGTTAAAGAAAAGGGTTTGTGATGTCAAAAGACAAGAAGCAAAGCTGGCAAGCGAGTGTGGGCACCTACGCACAGTTTATCTTCACATTTTGGAATTAAACCTAGGGGATCTGATCCACTCCGCCCATCTCTAGATCCTTTAGACTCAATGCCTCAAAAGGATTTTGCTCCTCCAGAATATGTTACCAATCCTTCATATTGCCTCATACACCACTCACTGAGTGTACCGCACGTACCTGCCACCTCAGACCACACATATATTTTCATTACATTGCCAGAAGGTGGCACTATTTGCCCTATACCCTCACTCCTCTCTTTCTGACAACTGCCATGACAGCGAGAATGATTTTTTGCAAGTGTTCCCACTCCGAAGTTTTCCCTTGAAAAAGCACACATTCCTCCATTTCCCGCTTCAGTCAGCATTGCCTACTTTGATTAGCCTATAAAATTTCAATATCATTTTGCTTTGGTTAGCGTTAGTTTTGATAATCGCTTAGTCCCTATTTGCAAACCAAAGCTACTATTCTCAGGGTACAAACGTTAACCTCGGTACAAAGCTTTTCGAAACTGTGGGATTCTCTGGAATAGCAAGGGTATCAGCATCTATTTAAATGTCTCATTTGATTATTAAAATAACCTTAGACTTGTAAGATACAGTAAAATATCTTCCTTGGGTTGTAAAAATGGTATTGCACAAGTAAAAATATTTTCCTAGTAGAGAAACATTAAAATTTTAATAATTTCATTTATTTTTTAAGCACGAAAACAAGTCACCATCTTCCTGCATTCTTGCAGAATTAAATCCTGTGCCCACGAAATGGCTCTGGAACAAAGACACTGAATAACTGGAACAAATTGTGGCTATTCGGTATTTTCCATTGTTCAAAAAGATAAACAGAAAGTCCTTTGTCACTTGCCCAATTACTCATGTTTTTATAAGGAGCTTTTGAAATAATATTATTTGGTAACTCTGAAGAGCTGTAGCCTCGCTGCGTACGGGTGGCTGGAAAAGCATATGGATTCCAGCCTGGATCCGGACCCCTTGCTTCCGGCGATGCTGCACTTCCACAAGCTGCGATAGACTCTGGTAAGTTGAAGACCAATACAGATGATGGGGAAAGGCATAACGGAGAGAAAGCAAGTGGAGGAAGAGGACAATGTCCACAACAAAAAGCGGATCTCCGTCCCAAAACATGGGCATTTTTCTTTGAAGCCACTGCCAAATAAAAGTAAGTTGTCACAGCTTAATGGGGCACAACTCCAACGGCAGAGAAGCAGAAATGAACCAAACACTTCCACGGCCATCACCAGCCCAATTTCCAATCGAGTTTAAGCAAAAGGCAGGTTTTTCAGGTTGAAAACTCACTGACATATTAAGGACTGTCAATGGTTAAGCGACACTGCTTTCTTAAGCCCATTATATGAAAAAAAAAAAAAAAAAAGGAACAGTTGTTTCAGAACACTAAATAGGAAATAAGGCACCATGTGTTTTGGAGACAAGGAAACCAGGGTCAGTTACTATTAATATTAAATTGCAAGGTAACACAATTTTAACTGAAAACCTAATAACTAAGGTATAAATATATCCTCTCAACACACAGCACAGATGGATGGGCAAGGTCAGCAAAACAGCTATACGAGGTTAGGTCTATACGGTGGTAGTTGTGCTGTTTAATAAACAAAACAAAACAGAATAAATAAAGCCTGGAATAAAAAGTTTATTCCACAGAAGAAAAACCCAAACTCAACTGGTTGGAGATGAGAGAGGTTACTGATTCTTCCCACCTTTATGGAACATCATGTTATCCGTAAGTTTTTACAAGTGCATGGGAGTATGAGGTATTAATTTTATTCTGTGGATAAAGCCCACTCTAACAAAGCGAAGGAAAAGGGGAAAAAAACAGTTTTGAGAAGTTTTTAATGCCCCTTCTGAAAACAAGGTGCTGCAGAAGACGGGTTCAGAAGACCACTCGGGAACTCCAGAAGCAGGAGCCCTTGCCAACCATTCGCCGAGAAAGGTGCTGCTCAGCCCTCCCTAAAGAGCACAAATCCCTCCCAAAAAGCACTTACATTATAAACTCAATCTCCCTAAAAACGAAGCACTGGGGAAGATGATTGTTCCAAATGGCTACAACAAGAAAGGATTCCTGTTCCTCTGCAAAATCATTACTCACTACAATCAATAAACTGAGTTTATTGACAAATAAACTGAGTTTACAACAAACTGAATTCAGAATAAACTGAGACTGAGTACCTTGGAAATGAGAGTTCCGCAGTACCACAAAATATCAACATAATGCTCGCGGCAAAGGCATGTCCCCTACACAGTCCCTCCAGCCGCCATCTCTGCTCCTCCTGCCATGGGACCATTTAAGTAGTTCCCCACAGCCTCTTGCCACAAGCCTTACCGTGCTGTTGGACGCAGAGGAGACCGAGCTTTGTTTTTATCTGTCAAACTTTCCCATTTGCAGCCGGCTGCCGTCGCACCATGCGCCCGGCAGATGACGGACCCACGGGGCATCCAGTGCTGAGGGGGGCAGGTGGTGGGCGACCACTGAAGAGCTGGTGTGTGCCAGCAGCTTCTGGCCCAGCAATGGGGAACCGGTCTCCGTTCAATGCACGCGGCGACAATAAAGTCACTATGCATTTCCAATTGCTGTTTAAAAGCTAACGTTACCAGTGTCTAATTAAGTGTAGGAGAGAGAACCTTTGCAGGAGACAAGAGGCTTTTTAATTTCGGCACTCACTCGATTAGCAGAGGCAGGAACCGTGTCCAAGCATCCCTACATACCTACCCAGGTGAGACAGCCCATGGAGGTTCAGATACATCTCCTGTAGAGTTTCTAGACGCTGGAACAGCAGCAGCAGCATTTCAGAAAGGATCACCCCCTCGGATATGCCTAAACAATTTGCATTTTGGGGGTGCCTCAGCAATCCCTTGTTAAAAATGTGCCATGAGACTGAAAGAAGGACAATACAAGCCCATCTCCTCCCACGCCTGAATCCCACTGCTCCTCCTTAATGTATTAAGTGCTCCGATAGCACCGGAGTTAAACAGAGCTTCACCTCCCTGTTCCCAGCTATATTACCTGTGAAGAATCAAAACGCTTCCTGAGAAGGCAAAAAAAAAAAAAAAAATACAGACCTCTCACCACCCCTTGATAAGACAAGAAGAAAGTTGTGCCAGGGGAGGTTTAGACTGGATATTAGGAAAAATTTTTACACTGAAAGGGTTATTAAGCATTGGAACAGGCTGCCCAGGAAAGTGGTTGAAGCACCATCCCTGGAGGTATTTAAAAGACGGGTAGACATAGTGCCTAGAGATATGGTTTAGTGGTGGTTTTGTCAGTGTTTGGCTGATGGTTGGACTCGATGACCTGAAAGGTCCCTTCCAACCTAGGCAGTTCCATGATTCTATGATTGATTGAGTTGGAGCACCATGGCCATGACCGATGCATTCAGCAGCCCTTCCAGGAACATGTGCAGTGCAAAGCCTTTATCTCAACTGCCAGCAGGTTTCCGCAGAGGCTGGTTCCCACCAGCAGAACTGCCCTAACGCTCCTGTTTCCAAAGGGCTGCGATCAGCTGGCTACACGAACTGGCAGAAGGGAACCCATTTTGTACCACTGCAGTGGTTTGAAAACGTCCAAACATAACAAGGGGCGGTAGGTTAGATTTGCTTCTTTTATTCAATTCAGCCAGACGGCCTCAGTGAACATGACTTATATGCTTTATATAAACTATTGTTTGATATTATAGTAGTAGTTTACTCACAGAAGGAGCAGGTGGCCAACGTGCATACTCACGAACAGAAACGGACCTTACAAGCACCATCAACGTGTGTGCAAGTCCTGGTACAGGCTGTGCAGCCCAGTATCCAAAATCTGGTAAGAAGTTTACTGCACTGGGCTGTGCCACAGTCATACAAAACCTCCTCCAGCCTCTATATTAATTTACGGTTTATCTTTTCAAAAAGACCAGCTCAATAAGTGACCAACTGCCTACTTACTCAAGGACAGAGCCATGAGCCAGGCGGTCAGAAGACCAAGTGGAGATAACTCCTCCTTCAGTGCTATCAACACTCAGAGGCAAGAAGAGCACCTGAAACAGAAGTGCGTCAGGAGTATGCCGAAAGCACTGCCCATCTCCACTTCACTTACAAGCAGGTCCCTGGCAAAAAGTCATGGCATTCTCCAGTCTCTATAATTTCCTGAAGAGAAATACTGAGGCCACATCAGCAAACTTTTCATGTTGGGTGGGTGACCTGGGCCCCATTCACTGCTCTGCAGCTAGGCAAGTTAAACGACTGTGCCTTGGGCTCTCCGTTTATAAAATGAGGCTGTGAATTATCTGCTACAATTATTCATCCATTAAGGCAAACAATGCTTGGGAACGGTGTAAAGTAATACTTCGAAACCTGAGACGAGAGCCATATTCATCAGAATTCCCACTCAGAGAAAGTGGCTTAACAAAATGCTCCTGTCAAATTTGATTAGAAAGTGGGTGATAACATCAGCCTTATTTCTCGTAAGTAAAAGGCAACTCTGCAAGGCAAAACGTGCTTTCGCTCTCACCTTCCCTGCTTCTCCCTGCTCCTGCCTAAGCCTGTAGAAGACCAAAAACCTTTTTCATGTAAGATAATTAAACGAAAGCCCGTGGACGACGACACTACAATGAGTCCACTATAAAGGCATAAATGATTTTCTTTCGATGCTTGCTTGTCATTCAACATTGCAGAGAGACAACAGGGAGAGATTGTAGGAAAGAGACTCAATTGTTTTATTGGAGTCATTATGTTTGTATTTAATAATGCTCATATATCAAGGAAATGATTATTTGATGAAATGTGCAGCTGTACAACTGCACGGCCTCTGTATACTCCAAACAACACACTACAATCAACCTCTTATCTTCCTCCTCTTGCTTCACTGTTGAGCAACCCCAGAAGGCTCAGAAGACGACTGCCTTTCAGGAAGTGCCTTTAAGGCTCCAACTTATTAACGAGCTCATCTTTATCTTCAAGGGCAGAGTCCAAATGTGCCAGCTACTTCCCTCTTTCCCAAAAGGCAGAGAATGATGAAAAATGGGTGTAATACTTCTGTAATTTCAAAGTTATCAGAAGAGGCTTCCATTCTTGAGCAAAGATTAAAGCAGGAGCGGAACAGAGGCTAGCTTATTAAATACAACTCTGAGCACAGAGGCTCTGACAGGATGACTAACAGTAGGACATTTTAAGTTAATGGTCATTACTCAACCTTTATCCAAACTCGCACTGTTAGAAGAGCAAGCAGTTTCCATCTCTGATTACACGGGGCATGGACCTTGATCTTGCAAAACTGTTTATGCGGATGCCTCCGTGAAACTCAAGGATGATGGGATCAGTGCCAGGGTGTTAGAGCAGAAAGGGAAAAAGGAGGGCTTTTGCCTAAGAGTGACTAGCACAGGGGTTGTAAGAATTACCACTAGGACAGAAATCTGAAAATGGAGCTATGGTAGCACTTGATGTCTCAGGGTGTCAACGGCCAACGGCCTGTAGGTTGGAAAAACACATCCAGAACTGCAGACAACAGAGGGATGTTGTTCAGCATCTACCAGCCAGGAAAAGAAAACAGGACACCCTTATTCCTACAGCTACTAAGAGCCTTTCTGAGCAGCGCTTGGCAAAGTCCCTGAAAGTTGCTGCTCAAAACCAGCTAAAAACCGTTTCCTGAAGTATTTAAAAAAAAATAGATTCTAATGCAGACATCTTTCAGAGAAGACTGTATCAACAAATGCAGATTTCAAGGCCAAACATCTAAGGATTTTAGTTTAACCAAATTTAATAAAACAACTGTGGCAGACCATTGTCACGTACCACATCTCTGTGTTTGTCATTGCAAAGGAACAGCTTTCTTGCAATGTTCAGACGAGCGCCCTTTTGGGCAAATTACTTGGAAAAAACATTCATAGAGGCCTGATATGAAGCTGTCGCATTTGCTAGAGCCCCATACAGTCCAGATGATCCTGAGAAAAAAATGCAGTACGTGGTTTATTTTCTCTTCTGCAGAAGAAACAAGCATTTGCTCACGGATGTCATTATCAGGATCTCAAATTGCATTTGCATTGATTTTAAAGGAGGAAGAAGAGTTAAGGAGAAGAGTGGCAGCTAGTTAAAGCAGTAAAGGAGCAAAAGGAACAGGAAACCTGAGCCATCCCCAGCCCACAGCTTGCCCTGGCAACCGCCAGCTTTAGGAAGTCCTTAAAACAGACTATGACCATGTTCCAGTCAATATGTTAAAGAACAGCGCGAGAAAGCCCTTATGACTTCTGATTTAGCCTATTCCCCTGCTCAGCAGCATTTTTGCTTATCCTAGCTGTTCTCCTGGCGGAGCACTGGGCAAAATCCTCGCCCCTTGGGCATGAACACGAGCATTGGCATTAAACAAGCAGGGTCAGAATTTCACCCATGCACACGGAGGCTACTGTACGGTCCGTCAGACACATTAAATATGGCCATGAACCAGCTGTGCTACGATCTTTGGACAAATTTGGTTTGGTCAGCCTTCAGGGCATGCTGAAAAACTCACCTGTGGGCTTAAAGAGGGTGTCACAGACACAGGTGGCTGGAAAGGCTTTGGGAAGGTTTAAGTTATCGTAGGATGCATGGACTCAATTTTGCAGAAACTAACAAGTCTGTCATTGATTCACAAACTTGTAAGAGACACAAAATGCATCACTGAACCATGACATCCTGTTAGAGAGCAGTAGAAGTCCGGGCAGAAGTGTTTCTCGGGAACGAAAGACTCAAGTTCGAGCATGTTTTATCAGGACTGCAAGTTGGCTTCATCCTCTCCCTTTCGTAAGTGCTGTTGCCAGCACCCACAGCAGCGTTTTGCTTCTGGAGATTTCCTTCAAGAATTACTACCTATCCCTCCTCAGAGGTGCTTGTTGCTCCTTTTTATGAACCCAGAGTTCCATATCAAAGTTTTAATGCCAAAAAAATAAACTATCACTAGAAACAGACTTGCTTAGAAGAGCAAATACCACACTTGTGTTTTCCAAGGGCCGTTATTTACCTTTTATTCTTTGGAATACAAATAGTTTCATTACTGAAAACATACAGGGTCTGCTGAACATCTGTACTCGCAATGAACCTGTGCCCACTAATACCATCCATACCTTTTCCCCATTTCTTTCAGAATTCATAGTCGCATGTATTCCTGAAATCATCCTATGAATAGCTAGGTAAACCTAACGGTCTCAATCTGAGCAGATCCAACTGCTTTGCTCCAAATGCTACACCCACTAACGTCTTAAGAAAGGCAGGAGATGTGAGTCATCAAGCTCGCTCTCCAAAAAAAAGGAGGAGCATGCTAATAAAAAGAACTCTATAATGAAAAGGGAATTCCTGAAGAACGGGAGGCCAAGCCTGTGCGCGGTTCTGGAGTAACCCCTCACCCGTGCAGCATCCTAGAGCTGAGCTGATGGGTACCTAAAGGCCGTCTCCATCAGCCAGGGATACTCGCCGCACCAAGGACCACGTTCCACTGCATGCTCCAGATGGTGAGAAGACTGAGATCTGGTTCAGACCTATTTAGATAGCCAGACTCTCCATACCTTCATGAATCTGGCTCTAAATGAACACTTAATGTCAGACCAATGTGTGAAGGCGGCAGTAACTCATGATCCTTATGTTCTTCTGAAGTACAGCTCTTTATTTTGTCTGGGCACAGCTACGAACTGCGATGTAATCTGGTTAGATGCCAGCAATATTCAATGAGGGAAAGGGATAATACACTTATAGCTAATGGCTTGGAACACCAAGCGCAATTCCACCGTGCGCTCGGCAGCACACGCACTGCTTATTTTGAACTGGCAACTTCCACAAGAGGCTGTGAAAAGCCTACAGGTACCTCTCCTCTTTGTGTTCAGCTGTTGGCCTTGCAAACACTTCTGGGCCCAAAAGTCAAAAGCTCCTTAACTCAGGACTCCCACCCACCTGGGCTGCTGATCCCAATCCAGCTAAGGATTTCAGCTACAACCAAATGGCTCCTGCCTCCAAAGCATAAAACCAAGCACAACCGGGACAAGCAGGTGCAAAAAGCAGAAGAAAAAGATTGTGGGTTTTTTTAAATGCAAGTCAGCAGATCTTACCGAAACCCCACAGCAAGCAGATCTGCAGAATAAGGCAGTGCTATTTTTACATGCTTCCATTTCTTCCAACAGAGCCTGCTTCCTTAGTGAGCGGAGGGGAAGATCGTGGAGGGACAAAGGGAGGTAAAAATCATTCAAACTACCTTAAGGAATTATCAGTTCAAGAAATTTTAGAGGACGTTCATTATGTTTCTGTTAATTACACACAGATACATCATCATCGGCCCATCAAAAGACTTAACGCACACCTAAGCATTGAGCGCAGCATCTTGGTCCCTGGGTGCAAGGGAACCAAGCCGCTGCCCCAGGTATTCGGGGACATGGTTCCCTCTCACTGGGGCAACCTCGTGCCTTTGCTCAGCATTAATGAGCTCTAACTGCAACTGGCATACATGGGGGGAATGCTGGTGGGGACGCTTCAAAAGGCAGTTCATCCTCTTTTCTGGTACTTTCTCAAGGCAGCTGCTCTGTGTGCACCAAAGGCCATTTAAAAATCGTCTCAAATATGTATTGAAATACCCATGGCTCAACTTCATCCCCCCCGATGTATTTACTGCTCATTTCAACTTGGCTTGATAGAAGCCTAGAGATTAAAACCACACTGACTTTGCAGACTTATCCTCTAATATTCAGGAGACTCGTCAGCAGACACACGGAGAACCCGCACACCTCGTTACTCAAGTGGTAGATAACGAAAGGGTGCCAAGAATCCAGGGCACGAGTGTTTACAGTTATCCAGACTGCCCCAAAGCTCATTTTGCCCGGTGCTATATATAAAGACAATTGTGCTGTTCATCAGGTAAGTTCTCAAACAGTTAATTAGTTTTGTCCTCACTGATAGGCTTTTTATTTGGCAGCGTTCCACTTATTTTCAACTTCACCTTCCCCAGCCTTACTACAATTTAATGAATTTTCACAAAAGCAAAGGAGAATGTCACCGCATGGGTTTGACACCAGCTGGCTGCTTAAGCCAGCAGTATGAAGGAATTTGATACACAACACTGAACTTGGCTTAAAAAAAAAAGTAATATTCCACCTGTTACAAAAAGTGAAATGAGGACAGTCACCTCCAAGCAGAGAAACCAGAGATCTTTGTGCTTTTGGCCACAAACTCAATAAGCACACGCTCTGAAAGACACAACGAACTCTGAATTCATACTTTTGAATTTAGAAAAGGTACGGGCATTTTCTCCTTTACTCGGAAGCAGCAAGCGAAGCACGCTTCGCACCAGAACAAGGCTGCACGCAGATGAGATGAGACAGCTTACAAGCACAGGACCGTGCTCCCCAGATCTTTGGCTGCTTTGAGTGCACAGATTCACATGCTCCACAGGCAAAATCCTGTTTATCCCACAATCCTTCCAAACAGCCTACGCTGTCAGGCTGCATTTAAAGGTGCCTCCTTAAACCACGAAGAGTGCAGCGGGAGAGAAGCTTGAAGAGTTCTTTGATTCACAAAAAGAAGAAAGCACATCTTGTCTACAAGATCAAATGGAGCTGCAGAGGTGCGCGGCATTACAAACACGGCATACAGCACGGCACTCAGCAGCGCTGATTGGCATGCAAACCCCAAGGACGTGCTTATCTCTTTCTGCGAGGACAGAGCAACGGGATTTCTTCTTCCAAACAAGCTCCACTGGCCTGTAGCAAACACGTCTCTGACCCCTGGAACAGCAGATGCCTGTAATTCTGCCTTACTTGCCCACTGCGCTGCACACACATGCAATGCACACCAGGTTTGTAAAATCTGTGCAAGAAGGCTAAGTTGTAAAATATCACTCAATCACTCTTAGAACAACTGCAAGAAGCTTCAGGAAACCTGGATCTGAATCAATGAAAAAGACTAGAAACCAAAACAACAGAAGGAAAACAAAGATGAATTACGAACAGGGCTTTGCAAATCCTGAAATTTAAGCCTTAATATTGTCAGCAAAAGCCATCCTGTGCCCACAGAAGCTGCTTTACAGCACTGATTCTCCATCTTTTTTGGCCATTCCCTCACTGCAGTACCGAACACCTTTTGTGCCTCCTCCTGTGTGACAGCCCCTAGGAGAGGAGCAGGAGGGGACTCACACCTTACACTGCCTGCAGGACAAACCTTCAGAGCAATATTACCATTCTAGCCACGTCCTGCTCATATTACAGTCTTTAATCATCAAATCAACTGGGGTTGGGCAGTTTTAAATAAGGCTGCCATCCACACACAGAGTGCTGCTAAGGTTTTCTTAGCAGTAGCATGCAAAACTACATTAATACCCTGCTTAGGGGGTGCCCCTCCTTCCATTGTAGGAAAGCGCATGTGCCTGTATGCTCCCCTCCAAACACTGGTGTAACGTGTTTGGTTGGTGGTCCTTTCTTTCGGCATCTCACGGAAAAAACAGGGAGACAAAACTGGCAGGGAGCTCAGGAGGCCGCGGTCTGCTCCCTCACTAAAAGCAAGGCCAGCTTTGGATGGGGTTCCTGGGGGTCCATCCAGCCCAGCTTTGAGTGTCTCTAGGGGTGGAGATTCCTGGGCCACTGTGAAAATTGTTTTCCTTACCTAAACCCCTGAGTCCATCATCCCAGCAGTTCAAATCCACAGTTTTCCAAGTGCCTCCTGAGAGGTTCTGCTCCCCTGAGACTGCTTCGTCCACATAACACAGCAAATACATGAGGAAAGCGTTTATTGGTCTTATTCAAGTAAAGGCTTTGATGTCAAAGGAATTCAAACATCCACCTTATGCACACAAACCAGCACTGTCACAACCCAATCTGGGAAAAAATTACATCTGTGGTATTTTCAAAATGCCAAAAAAAACAATTAAAGTTCACCTCCAAAAAGCGACCAGCCCAAGCGCTAACTTGTTCAAATGCGTGCATGTACATTTACTTCTCCTGCATTTCTTAGGGTTTCTCAAAGAAATGACTTCACAGTACTTTACCATTAAGCTGACTTTAGTACAGAAACATTCATCTGGTCATTTGACATCTCTGGTAATAATGCAGGAAATCCGTCTAAACCTCACAGCTCCTCACACGCTCTGATGCGCCCTCGTTCTTCTAACAGAGCTCATCAACCCGCACCTACGTGTGACCTACTGCTATTAATTTGTCTATTAAAGACAAAGGGAAGTGTCAAAGTTGGATGGAGGATTTCTGACCTAGGCTTTAAGCACCGTAATGCACAGGACTAGCATATAAATTACAAGTTTAGAGGAAAGTGCTAAGAAAGGGTCACCTCCTATTTAGAATTTATTAACTACTCTCCCCAGAGACCACCTTGATTTAGTACCGTGTAACCCGTATTCCCACATTTCACAGCGATATTGTTACACAAAAGGTTTCTCTTCCTTCCATCCCGCTCAGCCATGTGAAGCTGGAAGGATCAGTTCACCCAGCTCTTCTCCCAGAGACGGTCAACCTGAGGGACACATCGCTCAGAAATTACACATGCGCAGACACGCACACAGCAACAGAAAGGTTCAGGAAACCCACGTTTGTAACACTGTGCTGGACGTGCTGGGGAAGAAAAGCCTTGGATCACTCTACAGAAAGTCATCTTGCCATGTGGTCTCAAAACCAGTTTGTAACACACAGGGCCAACAGAGATGACGAGATTTTATTTCGCTAACCAAAGGGAGAGCCCCCGGGTTTTGGAAGCTTTAAGATTTGGGCTCTAGTCCCAAATCCCCAAGCGTAACCTTGACTCAAATCCATCTGCTGCTCACCAGAGTGTTCAGCTCTGTCCTAGACTGAAAGGCTGAAATCCTGCAAGACAGTAAAAAATCCAGTCTGCAGAAAAACGATGCAGCCGCTCTGAAAAGGTCCGCGGGAAAGAGGCGGTTACTGAATTGCCCACCTTCCCCGATGGGCAGCAATGCTTTAAGGCACTGATTTGTGAGCTGTGTTTTTCCAGACGATGGTGTGTACCCTACCACAAGTCCACAGGCAGTGCAAAGCCCAGGCTGCGATACAACTGTGTCGAGATCATGGCAATCAAAGGCCGTACAGAGCAAAGCATCTTCTCACCATGTATCCGTCAACGATCCACCCCCACACAAGCTCCGCAACATCACTCGCGTGCTTATATTTAACACCTGCACTGAGAAGTAATTTATAGTTTTATTTAAGGGGAGCTTCTCAAAAGAGGTCAAAGGTGCCTTGAATTGTTTTCCCCAGAGTAAAGTACATCTGCAGACACTTCTTGAGGAACAGCTAACACACAGGAGTTTACGATACTGTTCTCATCTCTTGACATTCTCCTGGGCATTGCAGGGTCAACACAGGCCAAAACTTTTGCGAATTTAAAGTTGCAGTTAAAAAGAAAAACACACACACACATTTTTCACATCATTTATACACCCGACACAACTTGTTTCAGAAAGAAGCAATTCATTTCTCCACCTTGAACAAATACCCACCAACCAACTTAACCATGCTGAACAGGCAAACACTTGTACTGGTAACTCGTTCTGTTACCACAACATGCCGAAGCACATTATGAACCTTCATAATGTGATACAAGCAAGATTTTACAATATATTTTTTTTTAATGTGCTCATTTTTAATGTGGTCAACTTCTGCGGTTACGCTCCGGTAAGCGTGACGTATCATCAGTCTTAATAGACTTCCAATGCAACAGCAGTTTCTGATTTATTTCCCCCCATCCCACATCCTCTTCAGAGTCCATTTCTATTTCAAGCATCAGTACCCAATGCTTGCAACATCTGCAGGTTGCCAAGCCAGTTTATCTGTGGAAAAATGGATACGAACTACTTGCCAACAGAAGAAAATACACCCTGCACTGAAAACTATGACTAGCTTGTACTTTTTCCATCTATCTATAAATATGGCAATGCCAACTGCTAATTAAAGCAGACAGGTTCAAATGGTGTAAAAGCTGTAGTCACAATATGACATGCGTAAGTCTCTAAACATATATATTAAAAAATGAGGCTAAAAAGCCCTCCAAGCAAAACCCTGTACAAGGATAAGCGCTCTGAGCTTTTCACACTGCGTTAAGGAGAACAGAGAGCTGCTGACAGAGGCTGCCCTGTGCAGAAAGCACGAGATGATACCCAGTAAGAAGCGCAGAAAGCGCAGACCATGAGACGTGTCGTTACGTGGTACGAAAGCCGTGCTCTCCTCAGGCTCCCGAGCAGCCCTTCGGCTGCCGGAGGATCTGTCGTGACGTAAGCCCACAGCAACTGCAATGCAGCACTCGCCCGGGCGCCCATTATCTCTGAATTTGTCTTCCGAGGCAGCAGCCTGAGCGAACGCAAGGGCATGCCTTCCACAGAAATAATTGCCACGTTTAATCCGTCCAGCTGCAGTCCATTTCAGATACAACCGCTTGCAACAGACGTTAGCCTAGATTTTTGTAACACTTTGTTTAAAGTAGGTAAAATAAATGATTCAATTAAAAAGATAGCCCCCAAAGAACTGGGTTTTGGTACGGGAGTAAGGACGGTATAATTGGGTCTTGATGTAAGCGGTATTTCTCTGGTGAAGAAAAAAATCTGTCCAAAGAAAGTAGTTAGTCTCGTTAATCTGCCATTCCCAACAGGATCAAAAGGCCGTGAAAGGCACGGCTTGCAGCTCAGACAGTAATAAAACAAGAACCAGGTACCTCAGCTGGCAGCCCGGGATAAACCAACACCACACGTGGGACGTATTCCATGCCGCGCATTGTTTTCCTGTCCAGGAGATGTGGCAAAACCCTACAGCAGCAGAGGTGAGAAGCACTAAAAAATCCTGTGGGCACTGATGCGTTGTAAACATTAAGAAAAACAGAATCACACCCAAGGAGCTCTGGTTTATCTACCACCAAAGCTTTACACCAGGCTTGCTAAAATGTAGGCAAGCTAGGGACAAATGTAGGCATGAAGTAATTAAAAAAATGTATTGAGCTCCAACGAGAGGCATGACGAGTTACCTGCTATGAAAACAAAATTAAATCTAGCACTGTTTTAAAGCACTTAAGAAGGTGACCGAAGACAAAATAGCTACAAATCAGCATCAGCAATTACCCGTCCAGTGTCTCCCCCCCTTACTAGAGGCAGCTCTCGTAAGTCAAGCCAGCATTTGCGACGGGCAGGAGGAGGGAGAGGATCCCCTGGGACATTTTTTTTGACCAAGAACCGAATGTGAGAAGGCTCCGCTTTAAACCTGAAGTGCACACAGAAGGCGGTACGATACAGCTTCCTTCAAAGTTTGACTGCCTTTTGCAAAAGGAAGAAAAAATAACATCAAAATAAATGAGCTTGCAAAAAAAAAAAANGATCTTTTTAGCAGAAGCGATTTGCAAGAGGGCACCACCTTCCTTCAGCCGGACCCCTGCATGGAGCAGCCTCCCGGGAGTCACTCGCAGGGGTGCTCCTCATCCAAATGTAGCTGCTGGCTACTGAAAAAGCACCTTTGCTTTAAGGTTTTGTTAACAGAGTTGCGCTGGACACATTTCAAGCAACTTTGATGCTGCCAGGCTTTGCCAGGCAATAGTGTGAAACATCGACCTGTCTCTAAGCTGGAGAAGTCAAATTGGGGCAGACTACAAACGCTTGGGACAGGATGAGGAGGAGCCAAGGTGTGCTCCAGGCAAAAATGTTCTCACAAGCAGGCAGAGACCAAAAGTGTAATTTGCTCATTTGAAAATATATCCCCCATCAATTCATTCTGCCATCTGTTAGCGAGGTCAAGCGTCAATCCAAAACCTAGGCAAGCCACCAGCCCTCGTGGGTGAGGCACCCTGCTTTCTGCAGCCAGCAGTGCACAAGTGGTTGATGGGCTCAGGATCTCAGCCAGCTTCCTTTGGCTCTCCGGCCAAAGTGATGCGGTGCATTTGGAGCACGGCTGACCAGGGACAGCCTTGGGCACAGTGCAAACCCAGGCACAAATGTGGATCTCTAAACCTGGAGCAGCATGCTGTTAACTACTCTGTTCCTTTAGAAGTTTTATCCCCTTCTCCACACCTCCCAACAGCAATCCTGTAGCCATGTAAAAGGCCACTAGAGCATCCAAGGATCCCTCCTAAAAATAAGAAGAACCACCAGAGATGAGAACACACACCAGAAAGATGGGCAGAAAGCCAGAAATCAACACAGAGCATCTCCCAACACCGCATTGGATGTCAGCCCAAGGTCCATCCTCCCTCAGATCACAAAGTAGCTGTAGCCCAGACCTCTCTTCTAGATAAAGTGTTGCTCAGCTTCACATGCTTGTTGGCCACCAAGGTACGAGAACTTGCCAGCTGATAGGAAACACGTTATTCCGGCACTGTGCTCTCTCCGACCCATTCCAAAAGTAAGGAAACGGTCAAGCTGAAAACATGCCAGTGGTCTATCAATTTAGTGCGGACACCACTTCCGAAAGGAAAAACTTCCAGGCTGAAGTCACACACAGTCTTTAACCCAACCTCTCAAACAGACTAATTCATTTATAGCAGGATACGCTTCCTGCCATAAAACATCCATATGCAGAAAATATTACAAACTTCCTCCAAAATCTATATTTAAATTGGGAGTGATAGCGCACTGCTGGTATCACTGCTGATACTCACTCCTCATCACTGACTTCTTAAGGGAGCTAGAGGTTTAGATGTTTTAGCTTTTTGTTATTTTATCTGCAAGTTTTCCTCCATCACCAGCCGAATGCTCGTCCAGGAGAGCCGCCAAGACAGACACCACCTGTTCTGGTGACTTATGGCAGTGAATTGGATGAGATCTAAGGAGCATGAATCATCGAGAAGAGCTATTTAAACCAAGTCCAGCATTTTGATAAGAAAAGTGTATCACCTTCATCAACCTGGAAGGCTCTTTTACAGCAGAGAGCATGGGAGGATCCACCAGGCAAACAGCCAAGTCCTCTCTCTACAAAACCTTCCCAACGATTGCTTTGGTGACTGCAGGGACAGCTGCAGGGACAAGAACGACAGTCCTGTCCAAGTGACACAGTTCACCCACTCACCCGCATGGCCAAGTAATCTCCAGTCTGTTCTTTTCTCGGCCAATGCAGTAAAACTAGAGAGGTCCTACAGCCTCCTTAGGCAGCACCAGAAAAACCCTGTTCCCTGTAAGATGCTCTTGGCCCAGTGAACCCGCCTGCCTGTGGGAATAGGGACCTGAGCTCCAGTTTTACTCCTGGAATTCCCTGTAATGAACAAGAACGAACCCCCCAAATATCTCTGACTCAAATTTTAGGGTAATTCGATCCTCTGCAGAACAGCAATGCCACACTGGTAGTGTTTTGGGGGAAATTTGTGCAAAGCTAATACAACGTTTTTCAGCACAGCCTCCCTCACCAACAAACGCATAGAGGTCCACAGGGTGAGCCTGAAAGATAAGCGTGCTGAGATCCATCTTCACCATCAGATCTCCAAAGAGCCTGTTCTCCATTTCCCCTAGTGACTTCAGATATAACACTCACGGAGGGGGGGGCGGGAGGGGGAGAAAGGCAACACTATTGCCATTTCTATGACTATGACCTTTAAATGTTTAACTAGCATTCCATTCTTTGCAGTCAAGATAAAGCAGCAGGTGATTAGCTTCACTATGAGTCACTATGCCCCTGTAGTGCCATAATTCAATTAGACACTTTAACAGCCTTCAATTTTGTCTGGGGTCTGCTTGCTCGAGCCATAGTCCCCTAGCTACTATTTCGTTTTGCTTCCCAAGCTAAGCAGGGTCAGCCCCGGTCAGCGCTGGATGGAAGGAGAAGTCTCCTAGAAAATCCCAGACGCTCCAAGCAACGGGGCTGATGTTTCCGGAGGAGGCACTGAGAACAAGAGCTCTGGGAGAAGGTCTGGAGCTTGTGCCTGGATACAAGCTGCAAACTCTCAGTGAGCTACGATGGAGACCCTGACCTCTCCTACTCGCTCATCTCAGGATACACTTATTTCACTTGCTCAGGCTAAATCGGACATGCTATTCTTCATTTTCTGTTGTGGCTGCTGCGAATACGCTCTTAGGGGACTGTCTCACATCTCCAGAAACGGCTTCAATGCGGTGGTGTGTGAACACCTACCCACCTTCACCTTCTGCCTGATCCACTCCTCAGCTGGTGTTATGGTATCAGGAAATTGCTGGAGGAGCTGAGTAAAGTTTCCTGCGTAATACGTAACACACAACTTCATTCAGCCACACCTGGATTTTAGAAGTTATACAGGAAAGTATCTGCAGGCTTGAACCGCGTTCTTGACAGCCAGGGCTCTTCCCCCTCCTCCAGAGTAGTGTCTTTTTCCCCAACAGCTTGATAAGCAATTCTGAAAGGAAAAACACATTTCCCTCCTCCCCATCGCTGAGTCAGCACTGACAAAAGCGAACTCCCAGAGCGTGCATGTCCCCTGCTGACCTCTGGACCTCTAAAATCGTTTCACTTTCCCTCAGCACTCGAGTTCTCCAAGCCCGGGCACAGGCACCATGTACTCGAGTTGCCCTCGTGCTTGCAGGACCAGACCCTGATTTCTGCCGCCAGCCCAGAGGGTTACCAGAACACAAAGATAAACTAGCGGGAAGGGTAAATGTTCTGTTTCCATCAACCCGTGGCCAAATACACTTACCGAGAATCAAACTACAGACGGTATCTCCGGTTCTAAGTCTGCATCACGGGGCACAGAGGTTAAGTTTAAAAATTTACTTTTCTAAGTTTTAGCTTAAAAATTACCTTTCGTCACCCTTTACTGACCATTTCATAAAGCTTAGCAATCTGTTACTGGCTGCAAGCTAATAGGTAAGCGCTTTACCTCAAACAACATCTGCTCATGGGTTTTGATCTGGAGATCCTGGGTTCAAACTCCACTGCTGTGGCCTGTCCATTAGGGTTGTACAGTCAGAACAATTAAGAAAAATTACAGGCTTTCACAGAGAACAGTGAAGCATTTTTGTTTTACGGAAGGCCGTTCGATCAAAGCCTTTTACGAAATATTCTTCCACTTCTTAAGCCAAGTGTTCTGCACTATGGAAAGGGTTATTTTGATCTCACATCTACCCCGTTGTATTTCCAAGGCCACGCTTAGTATGATATGTTTTTTTTTAATCCAGGATTAGACTCGCCAAGAGTCTAATCAACACATCAGTCAGGGGTTTGCAAGGAAAATATTTGTACCGCTAATTCCAGCATGTATGCACGTAGCTTCATTAACATAAACACGTTCATCCCAGTAAAAACTGCATTTTCATGAAGCGTCGCACTGCTGTTCTCAGAAGTGTTAAAGCAGGGTTACTGTCTAATGGCCCTAATTTTGTCCCTGGTCTAATAACGTCCCTGGGTCCCCCGTGACACAGGGAAGCCCTAATGAGAGTTTTGCAACACTGCGTTGCAAAAAGGCTCCAGGACCCGTTACAGCAGGAAGATTTACGTCAAAGACATCCGTACCTCTGTGAATGGGAGGTGTTTAGTTTTACAGGGCTAGAAAAGTAAAACTGTGGCCTCGTAACAGAAAGTGAATCAAGATAAAAGGAATTCATCTTACACAGCAAGAAGATAAGCTGGCAAAAAATAAAAGCAGGTAAAGAGTAGTCATGTATCAACCTCGTAACTGGAAAGCAAGAAAGACGCGATCTATTTGGCTTACACTTACGTTCAAAATCTCGTATTTCTTTCTAAGGCGGCCTTAAACTGAGACTCTTATCTGCCATTATAATCTTGTAATTTGGTTCGCACAATAACAGTAAAGGCACAGCATGTAGGCATCATGATTTCTTTCTCTTTCCAGCTCTTCTAAAACCACTTTCAAGCCTTCAGCCTCCCAGCACTCCTACAAGAAAAACCTGGTGAGTCACCACAAGCAACCGAAACGCCCAAATACCTGTGACCTGCGCAGAGTTGAGAAGCTCTTCTACCTACAAGATTTCATCTCTCCAACAGACACCAGTCAATTTTGAGATGGCATTAATGCCTTCAAAGCTGGAACTGGTGACCTCTGGAGCTTTCTGCTTAAATGAGGTACCCCACAGGCGTCACATGTGGATGTTTACCGTGGGGAAAAGTCAGAATAAAGCATATGTTTAACAGCTGGGCTAGGAGAGGCCACAAACCTTTCCTTTTTAAAAGCAATGCAATCTCTACACCGCATCCCACGTCCCAGGAGCGTGGGAGCAGATACGTCCCTGGGACGGCAGTCTGGGCTTGGTACGCTGTAACTGGAGCAGCTCCTGCCTCTGGTGGGTAAGACGTAAAAACCACTGTCAGCCTGGAAAAGACACGGGTTGTGCTCAGAACATGGGAGATGGTCCTTTCCTTCAAGGTGCGTGAGTGACTGACGTTTGGTCAATTAGTTCTCTATTAACATGCAGCCAGGGACCTGGTAACAAGAACAATTTTTTTTTTCTCCTTCTTGATTTGATAGGAGAGACATCAAAATATGTCTTAATCTGCAACACAGGCTGATAAAACCAGCTGCCCGACAGACAGTGTCTTTCATGAAGGCTTAATTCTCCTTGGAGAGCTCGACAGCAGCTTTCCTGCCTGCCGGATAAGTCATGTTTACAGCAGATCCTCAGAGCTGCTCAGCCTCCTGGATGAATTTAGAAATCAGACCAGAGGGTAGATTTGCAGAGCAGTAATTAGTGCAGGAGCCGATGGAGAAGCAACGGAGAAGAATAATTTAGTCTGTGTCAACATAAGGTCAAGGTCCAGGGGGCTTGTCTGAACTTCTGGGCAGCTTATGGGGAGAAAGGCAGGGAAGGATGAAACGAGGGGGATCTGCACTCCAAAAACCCAACTACTCCCCACAGACCAGCTTAAGCAGCCCTAATCAGCTCTGCAACTCTTCTTCCTTCCCATTTCAAGGCGCTTTTTTTATTTTGTGTTTGAAAAAAAGGCAGGTAGTGAGCACCCCTGAGAGGCAGCACTGCCGTGTTGCCACAGTGACTGTAACAGCACACGGTCTGCTGACTGGCAGAGTATTTCCCCACTACTGCCTTCTGCTAATGAGTCAGCAAGTGCCTTAACTTAATAACACGCCACCAGCTCGATTAGGCTTGTTACTGTGCAACTGCACCCCGGAGCAGAGCAGATGGGAGAGCTCCTGTTGGAACCAGGTGGATTCAACCCGCAACCCTCTAAAGCCACTTCCAGAAAAAGCCAACGTGGTAACTCCAGCCACCATTTGTGCAGAGCTCAGCATCACCGTTTCCATTTGGGAAGGACTGTGTCAGCATTGAAACCAAATAGCGAAATTGTTAGGCAAAGACAAAAGATATAAATATGAGATACAGATATAGGCAGACTTGCTCAAAAGCAAAACTTAGGTCTGAAGAAGGCCAGGAACCATCAGGCAGTGCAGGTCCTTCTGGGTTCTCCTGATCCAAAGAGACTTGAGAATTTGTCAAACAAGTTTCTGTAGGGCTGGTTTATTTGTTCTTCTCTCCATTCCCAGGAACTAAGCATCTTCTTATTTTTTAAGTCAGTAAGAAGCTATTACTGGCATTCTGGCTACAGACAAAAACAATAGTGTCAATACTGACACGCACTCCTCCAGTTACTCCTAGTGTGTTCCTACTCCTGGAATTAAATTTGTGAACGCAAGACCCAGAGTACACACAATGTACACTCAAGAGCACAGAAACTAGCAAAAAGATTCATTTACCTTATGTAAATAGACAGCTGAGGTACTCATACTCCTTAGACCCGAATAAATAAAACAACACATGCAGATTCCCAGAAGAGCTAAATAAAGTCACGGACAGATCAACTAGGAGGTGGACAGGTCTTCTTGCCATGAGTATTTATTGACTTTCTAAAAATGGAGAATGCGCGTTAATTCAGGAAGTAAAAAGTGGTTCAAGAAGAGAAATAACAACACAAGTAAAAGGAGCAGGCCAGACCCAAGCCTTTGCAATGTCCAACCTGCCCCTGCCCTCTCTCCCATTTTCCAAGGCATTTCCCACCCCGATCTGAGCCTGGTCGAGACAAGCTACTGCAAATGGGACCCCGGAGACAGTCTGGGTACTGCTCCCGTTTCACAGAGGCACAACAATTCCTGAAAAAAAAGCAGGGCTAAGAATAAATCCCAGTGGCCAGAATAAGTACCCGAACTAAGTACAAGGCGCACGTAAGATTTATTAGGTCTCACACTGTAACAGCACCATGAATCATAATGATGCCCTATTTGCTATCCACGCGCACCTTTAAGTCAATGATAAAAGTTCACTTGGCACAGAACCATACCATGCAGGGTTTCACCTTCAGTGTTTTACTTCTAGCCCTTCCTAATTCACTTGTGTTAATCCAAAACCCACCTACTTCGATGTAAAAAGATGGAGAAGTCCTGCAGCGTCTCCAAGTTGGGGGTTGACAAGCAATTCGCCAGGCTGGGACTGCCCCACTATGTCCAGTAAGTTCAGGATAAACACTCGACGCGTGAGTGAGTCAGTGATCACAGGAACGCTAACAGCAGGTAATCTTATCTCCAGTAACTCCTTTTTATTGGGAGCTTGTGATCTGAACCCTCAAAAATCAAGGCAAGCGCTACAGGAATCGATGCTGGTATTGCTGTCAGAGCTGGCCTGCAAACGCTGCTGGACAAGGCGCGTTGGAGGGGAAGATGAGCTGTTCCAGTGGGTCCTGTTTGCAGGTGTGCCAAAAGGGCCAGCAAGGGACCCCACAGAGACAATGCCATGAAGGGCAGGACTGTTACTACCAGCGGTAAATGGACAAAGGAAGCTACAAGGAGCAACAGGAGGAAGTGAGAGGGAAAGGAAGAGTGCCTTCAGAGCACAAAGCCACCCATGATCGGTCTGTTTTGTCCTCCTGCTTTCCACATAAAATGACTGCATCAACCAGACTCTTCTGCGTGGCAGGTTCACCATCTCTCCTCTTGACGCTATAGAAGATTTAGCAATAGATTTTCATAACTTACACCACGGAGCACATACTCTGGTGTAGGCGTATTCAGTACTGGCGACAGGGACCTTCTAGGAAGCCCCACACCACTGCCCTTACCACATCCTTTTGTAGAACCTGGCTTTCAAGACTAAATACAGACAGGAGCACACAAAATTTTTTGTTGTGCTCCACATGCCTCTGTCTTGCTCTTGTTGGAAGCGAACCCACCGCATCATTTGGCCTAAAGGGATATCCATACCGTCAGTTCACAAGCAGACACTTCCACTTAATGCTGACTTTGGTGCTGGCTTCTCTGCTTGGGAGCATGTCTCCGGTGCAAAAAGAATGTTAACCAAATTTATTTGCACAAGCCTTTGGAGAGCTTTGAAAGCAGACCAATATCCAGTCACTGCCAGCGTGGTCCCAGTTAAACTACAAAGTACAGCTAAGGACCCTGCAGCCTCCCTTCATCTCCTAAATCACTGATTTTCTAATAAATCATTAATGTACGTAAACCAAAGAAAAGCTAGCAAAGCCGTAATTGTCCTTCCCATCCAAACACACCTTCTGTTTGCTGGTCCTGCATCCCAATTGTGAGAATTCATCTGGGATCACTGGGGAAACAAACAGATGGAAATGCTAGTTCCCAGCTCTATGTGTCTTTTTTTCATGATGAAAAGGGTCCCTCCAGGGGCCGGTTCAGACACAAACTACAGGAGGTGAGGAACGTCCTGGCTAATGCCCAGGGATCTGCTCACACTCACTGCACGTTCCCTCATACATTTGCCTACAGCATCTCTTATTACACAACAGGTCCTCCTGTTCGTACAAACCTCACTCAACCTTCATTTCCCAAGGACAAACAAAACTGAACAGAACACCACGGTGCTCCCAACCAGCTACGGCACAGCTCTGCCTGTGTGTCTCTTGTTGTAGAAGAGACATAAGGCGACCAGCTCACTCACATGAGCGGTTGGGGAAAACAGTCCTCCCCTCTGGCATGCAGTGCGGGCTGCAGGTCTTGGAGGGACCGTTTCAGCTGGAAACCTCCAGATGCCAAACAGGGAGACAGGCCTGAGAGCGAGAGGCTGGAAGAAGGCGAGGGGGTTTCACAAGAGCCCTGCGTGGCCCGAGAGCACCGGGGCTCAGCACCGAGAGTGGCTGTGCTGCACATTCAGGATTATTGATTATCCTCTCCTAATCCTATGATTGACTGCCCAGGGCAAAAGGAAAAAAAAAAAAATTCATATTATATACAGATAGCTAGCTATTTAAAATCATTAACAGAGATTTATATCTCAGCACTAGTCTTCTGTTCTCTGGGGAAACCAGACAGCTGCATAGTAAGAGACTGAAAGCTACAATAAAATGAAGAAACGAGCTTCAATAAATCATTAAGCTAAAGCTCATAATGTTTATCTGCAATGTCATGTCCCCACAATCTACCAAAGCAGATGTGTAACTTTTTGTTTTTCTTTTATCAACTATTAAACTGTCATGTAGCTATTACAGAAGATTGAAACTTCTTTTTAAAAGCACTGAGCATCAGGGATTGCAGTTTCTTGTCATGGAAAGGATACTTGCAAGCCAATCCATATTGTGCAAGAGGAAGTGGGTATAAAATATATAGAAATAAACCTCTGAAGGAGAGGCTGTTCAACTTCTGCCAATGCTCTGGAAGCTAGACGTGCCCCAAAACTTCATTAACAAGGCAGCTCTGTGGGATTATTTTTACCAGCTCTGCTCCATCCTCCCTCATTTAATCTTCTTCCAGTACACCCCAACCCTACATTTCCAAGTGTATTGTATATACAACGAGGCAAAGGCAGCACCAGCGCTGGTCCAAGCCCCCCCAGCAATACAGGGAAAGTCCTGTGCGGCCGTGGCACTTCTGCCCAGGAGGCTGGGAGGGGAGGTCAGAAGAAAACCGACTCATTTCAAGAGCAGAAAGAGGTTTCAGGGTCAGCAGTCGCTTTCCCACACCCTCCCTTGCAAGCGGCACTGCTCCTTCCCAGCCAGCCCTGCTCTCCTTCCCAAGCCCTGGAATCGCCGGGGAGACGGGAAGCGCCAGGGCTGGAGGACTCCACCGGGGGAGCAAGGGTGGAGACGGAAAAGGAGACATCCCACCAGGGCAGCCACCGCAGGGACAAGCTGATGGCAGATGCTGTGGCCCCGACGTTGTCCCTGAGAGGCTGGGGCAGGTGGGGTGGAAACGGGCAGCTGCGGCCCCAGGAGACACAACGCCATTTCCTCAAGACTCAGCAGTGACCAAGAAAGCGCAGCATCGCGAGCGGTGTGTCTGCGCACCGTGTCTCTTGAAAGCTCAGGGCTCTTCCCGCTCTGGGCAGCTCCAGAAACAGCGCTGACGTTTTCCAGCCTTGCACCGTAACACGCTACGGACACAGGCCCTTCACCTCTTCCTCCGGAGCTCAGCTACAGCCGCCAGCACGGAGGCAGGAGAAATCAGCCTTGCAGGTATTTCAGGGATCCAAATATTATTTTTAAAACCCTGTTTCCTTTTTTTTAGAAGAAGAATAGAGCAGGAAAGCTCTCTGCTCCCTCAGGCTTGACATCCAAAAAATTAGCATTTGTTTGTTTTACAGAACAAGACTTGCTCTATCCAATTTAGACCCAATCTGTTAATCTACAAACAAAAGCAAATAAATACTGAAATTATGACTTAGGGGGATTTCAAGAGGCCTATACCTTACTGTGTTTTTTTGAGGTATTACGAGTAGAGTCTTGTGTTTATCCTACTGTATTTCCTGCTGGCACAAATGCAAAATGTGAAGCTGCTGCGCTGCTTTTGTCTGCTGCTGCTGATGTGAAGCGTAACTACAGGTTCAATTCAGCCTGGGAGGGCCACTCTCTAAAAGCGACTTTGAAGCACGATTTCCAACATCCTGACTGTGCGAGTCTGCAAGCAAATCCCTCTACTGTTCCATGCAAACCCTCAAATTACTGCTACGCTCAAGTCCTTGAAGTCCACCAAATTAACAAGCTCCAGCCCACATGACTCAAGTTCACAGAAGTTCAACCCCAGCTTATGTAAGAGACAGAACTGGTGTGTTTGCCTTTAAAAAAAACCCACCAAGATAAATACTAGGGTAGGCAAACACGCTGTGCAATATTTAACAAGAAAAAGCTGGGGACCTTAACAGGATTTGCAGCCTAAAACTGCTCCTGAAGGCAACAAACATGACATGATCATTCTGACAGCTGTGACAAATTAGGTTTCATTTGCCTGAGAGCCAGCCATGTTCATTTAACTGCAATTACGGGCACATCATGATCCCCACGCTGGAGAACGCACCCAGCCAGCCAGCTAAACAAAGCATCTCGTACACATCAACCTGTTTAAATGCTTCTTCTGTAACAACAGCTAGCCTTCAAAAACAACCATTTGTTAAGACGCGCCAATAGCTTCTTCAGGTGTTTTATCGTGGTTCCCTCAACTCTTTTTCAACCAGTGGAACAACAAAACCCGGTGGAGATGCTTTAAACTCTGCACCGAATGCGATGCTCACAGGAGAATGTGCTATTTAGAGACGTTCACTGTGGTCTAAACCAGGAGATTTGAAAATTGTTTCATCCAGCCTGAAATATTATTTTGAAAGACTAAACATATAAATTAACTCTTTTTTTGTAACTTGTCTTTATGCCTGAGCACATATAGCTGGACTTTGTGATCTTTAGAGCAAAATCTGCACACGTATCTAAAATTTCTTAAGAACCCTCTCCTTATCCCCTTATACGTCAGCCCCACCAAAGAAGAAAGCTTCGGTCAATTATACATGCACCATTTCAACATATTTAGATGGTGAGCTAATTTAAAGGGAAAAAAAAAAAGCAACCCTCTGGGATGCGGCCATCAGCTTCCTTGAAAATTCCTAGATAACACATCCACAGCACGCCTAATCCATTTAGTCACACATCAAAACATCACTCATTTTTCTTCCAGAAAAACTCTATTTATTCCCGAGCAGGACTTTACAAGCCTATGCATTCTGTAGGCAGGAATGCAGGAGCCCTCGTCCATCCGTCCGTCTGCTGTTGAGGCACCAGCTGCCAGCAGTAACAGGTGTTCTCTGGTTTTCTTCTCAAGAGAAAGTCCCAGGCGCTGTCTCCGGTGGAATGCAAAAAAAACCAGCGCGGCACGTAGGGCCCGACATGGAGCCGCATTCCTCCGCGAGCAAGCAGGCAAGACGTCCTCCGCCGCAGCCCCACCAGCTCAGATGCTCAGGTGGGGAGTAAGCTGTGCTTGGGTATGCGCACACAAAAAATTCAGCCACATCATCANCATACCACAGTATATTTGCGCAGTGCGACATTAACTAACTCTCGGGACACCATCAGCTGAGGCTGAAGGCTCTGCCCCGGCAGTAGCTATCTTCTATTCAATGTTTCGATGCAGGGAAAAAAATCTTCAAAAGTTGTTTTCAATGACTTTTTTTTTTTT
>VXBH01009747.1:916370-928624 GCA_013400035.1 Rynchops niger
TGCAGCGAGCCAAAATGGCTCAAATTTCTGAGAATAAGGCACGCAGGAGAAAAAAAATGAAAATACCGGGATTAAGAAAAACAAGTGGTGAAGACGAGGAAAAACATGGAAATGGATTTTTGATTAAAAACTGCGGAACAGCCCGTGACCAAAGCAAACATCCACGCGACATGCCACCAACATCTTCTGAGGAATACTTAGCAGCGAGGCATCACACAACTGAACGCAAATTTCAAAATAAAATCGAATTTGTTTCTCATCTTCAAAGACTTCTAAACGCGTTTACCCTTACTTGCTCTGTGTAGCCCTGCATATGTGCAGTGAATTAAGCTAAACATGGGCTTAACTGGAAGATTCCAGCTTAAATCATTCCTATGTGGAGTCGTTCTCATCCTGTTGTACACTGGGCGTTTTTAGACAGCTGCTTTCTCATGGTGGAGACAGACGACAGCACCTAACGAGCTCCGCATGGGAATGTGATACGAGCAATAATGCAGCCACCCAACATCTAGCCATGTTACCTGTGTTTACAACGTAAAAAGTTATGTTTACCCTGATATATACAGCTTTTGAAAAGGTTATTTCCCTCCCCCTCTGCAAACAGAAAAGGTTAACTTCATCACCTGCTGCGCACATGTCAAACTACCACGCAAAGGCAGGAGCTGCAAAGAGCACAGCCCTGCGTTCCTCTGGCCAAAGGACCTGTCGGAGCATCCCGGCAAAACGCCCAGGAAAACCTCCTCAAGTTACACCAACCTGCCTCAAACTCCTCTGCCACAGCCTGCTCCCCGAGTAGACTGAATTTGAAAGCAAGCCTCTGAGGTATGGGCTGATGAACGAGTCCTCAGATCAGTGAATTCAGAGGTGAAACTCAGCTTACCTTCTCATTAAGCGCAGTCGCTAAAAAGCGAAGTGCCAGGGTTGCCCCCCTCTGCCTGCTTTCAGATTAACCCCACCAACACCGCTAAATCACAAAAAATTACTTATTCAGTCATAAGTGACGGCTGCACTGCTGAGAGCCGGCTCCAGCTAGTCTTTACCCTTATTCCTTGCGTTTTTATTTTTATTTTTTTAAATATAGCGCAGGATTCCAAGAGGGACATCGGTACTGTAACATGCGATGCAGCAGCACTCGCAAGCTGAATTGCTGCCTACGAGGTGTATCAGCAAACTTCAGAACAACCACTTCATACACAGGCAGGCAAGATGCTCGAAATGTAAGAGGTCATTTCAGCAAAGGCCAGCGATGCGGGAGCTGGAGCTCTGTTGGCAGTTGCCTGGCAACGCTCTGTTATCTTACATTAATTTATATTTATATTATTTTTCACGCTCTTACGCTTATCCCCAGGTCTCACCTGGGGGGTTCTCCCCAAAGTGAGTTTGGCATTTTCTGTGGTTGGGGGTGTGTGTGTGTGTGTGTGTGTGTGTGTGTTTGCTTTCTACAAATCTTATGGGAACAATTGAATTCTGCCAAAAAGAGCATAGAACTTGAGAGCTTTCTGAGAGCAGTTTTTGAAAGGGGCCGTCTGCTCCTTCCAGCCTCGGTTTTGCATCACAGCGCGCATTTTGGCAGGCTGTTTCTCAACAAGTACCTCTCACTGCTGCTACCTTTCGTCAGCACCCAGCCAGACACTCAGCACATTTTGCGAAGAGATGGGCTGCACAGACTCTGTTAGCTAAAAATATCAGTTAATGGGAAGCTACTGTAATATTAAAATCGTTTTTATGCTTAAGAAGCATTCAAGTTTATTCCCTTGTCAATAAAAGCAAGGCAAATTTAAAATTCAAGAGGACCTTGATTTGCCACTAGGTTTTCCAAATTAAAGAAAAAAAACATTCAATTATTTATTTCTGGGGAGAGAAATCTCCCCCTGTCCCACTTCCCCACGTAAAGGAAAAGAAAACATAATAAGTGTCCACACGAAAAACACCCTAAAACCCTTTGGGCATGTTTTGAAGAAGCTATTTAGAGTAAGGAACATGGGCATTCTCTATCCTTGTATTTATAATGAGGCTCCACCATCCCCAGGAGCTAAAGCAGAATGAAAATGGGTCACATATCTAATTAGCACTATTGAAGCGTGAAGCCCAAACATCTCTGAAATGTAATAGATTTTTTTTTTTTTTTTAATAACTCCAGCTGCATTAGAATGTCCCACAGTCACCTATGTGAGATGCCAGAAGCTTTAAAAAAGGGTCCCATCAAGCAGGCACGGCTCCAGCACCGTGCTGCTTTACTACTGGGGAAGGGGAGATAGCACTTTTGGCAAAATCTAATCTAGTAGCTAAAAAATGAAGCGATTAGTCAATCAGCCTAGCACAGCCTGTTCTTTAATCGCTCTTTATTAAAAAAAAAAAAAAAACAACAAACCAAACCCAACCACAACCCCAAACACCACCACAACCCTCTTAACTACAAAAACAATATACAGACGCACGGGTGTGGATGGAGCATATTCAAGAAGGGCAGTTTCTAAAGCAGATAGCTGGATATAAAGAGGTGGGTTCCCCCTCTTTCTCCCACCAGCGATGCCCACAGAGTGTCCCCCGCTTTGCCCCCCCCCCCTTTCCCACATGTATCAGTGGTAAGGGCTCCGCAGCAAGCCCCCAACCCAGCTCCGCGCTGGGCTTGGCTCCTCATCCCCATCTCCCTCCCCCGGGCAGGTATTGCACCATCCAAGTGTCGGACACCACCAGGCACCTTGGGCTGTCGCAGACGAACATGTTTAATTTACAGGTGTGTGCGTGCTGGCAGAGAGCACTAATGAGTTTCTCCTCCCGCTCAACCAGAGAGAAGGCACGGGGAGATGGCACGGGCGGGTGGAGAGGCAGAGAGGCGGCGGACGACTTTTCCTGGGATGCGGTTACAGTACGCAAGGCTCCAAAGAGGGTGCATGAGCACCCGCGTGTCAGGCTTTGCTCTCCCCTCCGCTTCCACAGCCTTACTCCCACCACCCAGGGCTTGTTTTTACCGCAGGCAGGCTCAGCCTCCCACACCCGGCACCCAAAATTTCCTTGGCTTTGGGCGAGAGGAATGCCAGCGAAGCTGTGGGGAGGCACCCCGGAGAGGCAGCCAGCAGCTCAGTCTACCCATCCGAAAAGACATCAGTGAAGACTTCCACATGCAAACCCGCTCTCGCTGTGAGCGGCACTCTGCGCTTCATTTCGATCAAAGTCAACAAGCCGTAAATGCCACTCACCCGTGAGGGTTGGGAAGTCACTACAGCCTTCTGGAAAAAAAAAAAAAAAAAAAAAAAAAAGGGAGTCCCAAAAAAAAAAAAAATCAGCAGGGGGAATGAATGGAGCCTGCAGCTGTCTGCTCCACAGCTTGTGTTCCTGTTGCTGCACGGGACTTTTTTTGTACAAGAGATGAGCAGGCAAAAGCAGCACAAAATCCAGAACAAAGTGTTTAACTCCAGCCATCCACGAGCACGCTTTTACCCCGCAGGCAGCTGTGTCTTTGGCGGGACTTGGCACGTGGGCGCTGCGATGTGATGCATCTCCCGCACCGATTTTGCTTTTCTGTTCATCACAGTGAGAAGTTTTTTCCTTTTTTTGTTTCTTTTTGTTCAAGTTCTTTTGTCACCACGTAAAACAAGGCACACCACTGCATGCAAGTGAAACACAGTATTTTATTTGGTTTTATCTAGTAACTCCCTTATCTGCAAATGGAAACAAAAGTAGACACTCACGCTTTTGATGACAGAGACAAGTATAAAAATTTATATGTTTTTTTTTTTTTAATGGCAGCGCATGGCAGTTCAGAAGCCACCAAGCTCTCCCAAACTGCTCAGGTACAATGGAAGTTACAGCTAAAGCAGAGCAAACAGCGATGGATGGTCCATGTCGATGCTGGAGACCAGCAAAGGCTGGAGACCACTGGTGCAGCCTCTCAAGTCCAGACCTCACTTTATCACTGTTGGGGTAACAGTCGCCATTTTTATTGCTTATATTGTTAGAATTTCAATTACATTGGTAAAAACACCACAGAAGTTACTCTTCACAATTTCTTCTGTAACCAACACTCACTCTCCGTCATTATAATACCAATATTAATGATATGGCTGTAAGGAGACTCAGCCACTAGCTATCTCTGCGTGGTTCAAACTGTATATTGCTTGNGTGTCTTTCCACACCCCCTCCCCCCCCCCCCCCCCCAAGCAAATTCCCCAGCGATGGGTTAAAGTGGCTGCAGGAGTTCTGAGACTGAGTTTCCCGAGAAGCTCGGCTTCACCGAGGCTCTCACCGGCTCGCTCTGCACACAGGTCTCAAAACGTGGCCTCGTGCTTAACTATCTAACTGGGAGAGGACCTGTGTTGTGCTTCCCACCATACTGGGACCTCCAGGATGTGAAAACTGCCTTTCACAGGATTGAACCCATACACCCAAACCAGCCTCCTTGCTGTCTGAACTGCACATTCAAGGTTTCCTACCCATGGCGATGGATACGGCCCCGTGAGGAGCCAGGAACAGCATCCAGAGCCTTTACCACCAGAAAGCCCCATTTACTATGGAACAGAAATAGCAGAGGGGAGGCTTTCAGTGGAAAATGTGATGAGAATAGAAAGCAAGAGAGTAAAAGCCCTGTCAGCACATTTCATAGACAGTCTTTTAATGAGGAGATAAACAGATAAAGCTTTCAATCCATGTATGGAGCTTTTTTTTTTTTAATTTGAAAAGAAGCTAACCAAGCACACGGGATTCAATAGAAAACAAAGGCTGAACAAAACATTTTCTGACAAGGCCTAAATAATCTGAAAAATGTCAATTCGAGTGCCACAGAGAAACCGAAGGCTTCCCGCACTCCCTATCCACTCTATTTATTTTCTTTGATTACCTCTTCCTTTCAGATATCTGGCTGGGCAATGAAGTTAACAAGTACGTACAAAAAACAAGCCCCAGCTCTGCGTGGGACCTCCAGCTTGGCTGCAGCAGCACTGGAAATCAGAGCAAAGACCAGGAGCAAGCTAACCTTGCTGAAGACAGATCCAAGCCCTACGGTTCGGATCCAGACCTCCCCAGACGCCAGAGAGCTCCTTCAGTGTAGCAAGACTTCATCTTTATTACGCAGTTGGCAGCTACAATATCTGCCACCCTCTACAACCATTTGATGTGCAAAGAAGCTGTCCCGCCAATAACACGCTAACTGTTTCTTAAATCTGATGCAACGCATTTAAATCAGGTGTGTAAATGGAAAGTCAACATTCAAAAGCCAGTCTGAAGCTATTAAGCAACAAGAGAGATTTCTTCATATGAAGACGATTTTAAACACAGAATTTAAAAAGCATGAGCTGGGACCCAGACAAGAAACTTTGCAATGGAAAGCCCTCTCCTACAGATGCCACGCAGCAACAGAAAAGTGCTCTCCCACCAAGGTTCCTTCCATCGTAACCTGGAATGGTAACCTCAGATGGGTGGTGGCAGCTTATCTTCAGCAGCCTCTTGAATGTGTCCCGTCCCCCCCCAACTCCCCGTTGACACTCAGCCTTTGGGTGGAGTCTTCAAATGAGTTATCTCCCATGCACAAAGAGATTGAAAGCCAGCAGCCTCCAGTGAAAGGCTTCATATCCTCTATGCTACGCTCTCCTGAGTAGCTTGCAATACCTTCAAATTTCATATATGGCATCTTCAAAGATAAATGATTTAGAGGGATTTTCAGCGCAATCAGAATCTGCCCTGCAAGTACCACCACAGCTTTATCCCTGCTGCTGTAAGAAACCGCATGCATACGTGCCACTACGGACTTTTCCCTAGACAAGGTGACAAACACCAAACTTAAAATCAGAAACAAAACCAGTTTAATATACAAAAATCCAACTAAGACACAATCCTACTCTACAGAAGATATATCTTCTCGGTTCAGGGTTTTTGTTTCACAGATTGCATTTCAGGTTAGCAGAAGCAAACCATATCGTAAAGAGCCAGCCACAGAAACCCATTACAAACACATACACACTTAAATATGAGACATTGCTGCCAGACATTTTCAAACTGCAAACTTACTGCATATTCAACCATCCTGAAGAGTCCCCAGGGGCCATTTTCCATGCAAATATTCAAGATGTGTAAGTGTCAACCATGTAGGAAGCAGGACAGTCCTGCAACCTGTTACCCAGGGTGTACACATCATGCAATTCAAAGCATGTAGGTTTTTATTTTGAAGCAGTGAGGTAGGGCTAAAAACTGCCTCCTGGATATAGTTATTAATACAGAAAAGCAGAATTAAATCATTGCCTAACATGTCAGACAAAATAAAGTCTAGGGTGGTTTCTAATTTATAACTGCTGGGCCAAAATTATCTCTAGACATGAAGGGTCATGATCAGAGCAGCGACTACGCCGTGGCAGAGCTCCAGGGTGGTATTTCGGATTGCTTGGACCGGGTGGCCAGCAGACCCCGGCTCCCTGTACCACAGAGCCTGTTTGCAGACCCGCTGGGACAACGTCCTAACTCAGATGCTGTGCCCGCTTCTGCCTGCAAAAGGAGCCGGCGGCCCCGTTCAGCAGGAAGCCCGTCTTGCTCCTCGTTCTCTTGGATGAGGATGCCATGGTACGGGACTGTATGCGTCCTCATCGCTGCATAACGCAGTCTGGATACAACCACTCCAGCTCTCCCTTTCTCATCTGGATTTGCTCAGATAGCTAGTTAGAAGGGTATTCTTCCCCAAATGACAGCCTAAGCGAACATTTGAGTTTGTTTTACAAATTCTTGCTTCCTCGCTTCTATTTTGCGGAAGCAAGCTGGGCTAGATTAACACGAGCGTTCCAAGGGAAGCAATGAATTCATCACCACTCAGGCTTCCGAGTCCGCTGAGATTTGAACAGCCTATCCAAAAGTTTTGAGCACAAAAGCTTTCCATTCCCACCAAGGAGATTTCATTATAGGAATTCCTATGTGAAATTCTCAGTCTGAATTGAGTAAGAGATCAGATAAGATAACAAGGACACAAGGCTATTTTCAAAACCCTCCTCAAAATATGCGTGCTCTTTGAATAAATGCAAAAGTTAATTTATCTGCCTAAGATTACAGATGGATACATCACCTGCACCGACAAACACTCCTGAGATCATGGAATAAGCCCAGAAAAATGGGAGACTGCCCGATGAAGTACCTACAGCAACGCCAGCTGTTTAGAGTATCCCGATTTGTTATAATAGTTGGCCAGTCCAACATGAAGTATGATCTTTTTCTTGCATCTTAACCTTAACTTTTGAAATATACCTTATACTGCCTTCCTCCAACACCTTTTTTTTTTTTAATTTGAAAGCTGACTTTGCTATTGAGAAACCTGCATATGCTACTTACTGAACGTTTGAGATGGAATTCAACAGTTAAGCACTTTAACTGGGTTATTTCATCTGGTGCAGAGCATTCACCTCTCACTCCCATCAATAAAGGAATTTGTTAATGGACTTTGCTTCAGTCCCACTCACTTTCATGGCACACATCTACAGCAAAGAAGTTTCTACACCGATGGCAGATTTCCAGCATTTGCTTTCAGGCTGCTCATCATGAAAAATACAGATATATTCCTTAAATATTATATGAATCAGAGCCATAATTCAAAGCCAGAAATAATTACCTTTTCTGGACAACATTCAGCAACCCATTCCCTTCTTCCCCGGCCTGCCAGCTGCCTGCAGCACAAGCAGCCTTATTCCTCCTTTTAATTGACCGCTCCTTTGTTTCTTGTGGTTTAGTCTTTTCTCTTTTTTCTCCTCGTCTTTCCCACTCTGGCTGTTTTAGAGGGGTTATACAGGGCTGCATCCCGAGGCTTTTTACCCTCTGCACTCTGCTCAGCTTCCTCCTGGGGGACCAAACTCCCACTGAAATAATTTTATTGTGATCAGCAGGAGTGCAGCATCTTCAACTCTTGGGGGAAAAAAAAAAGAAAAAATCTGTGTTTTCAGTATTCTGAAACATAAACATAAAATCGACAACTTGACATGGATGACTCAGATTAGCTCTCTTTTTCAGTCTCGTTCTCTGTCTTAAACATCTTGGATCGCTTCCATTTTTTGATGATGTTCAGGCATTACTTTAAAGTGAAACACTGCCAAAAAAAGGCAGACTCAAAGCACACTCGCCCCGTTTCCTGATCGCTGGAGACACGGCCAATGACTGACAGACCCGGCTATGGGGGGCTGCTTTCTGCTTAACCCTTTCTCCAGATCATTACGTCCAGGCTGTGCTCGTGGATTCCTTCTGCAAAGCAGCGAAGATGTGCTTTTCCCATCCATCCCAGCGCTGAAGCTCGTAACTAAGTCTGTGTTTCAGTAATGTTACTATCTCCTTTTTTGATACGTGTCCTGCAGCTTCCTTCGGATTTAGCTTTCCTTCCCCCGGTCTAGCTTTACCAATGTACTTAAAATAATCGCTTTCCCTCTGGTTTTGCACTTCTTCAGTGCCTCTATCAGGTTTACGCAATTTTGACCTTCAAGGACTACATCGTGCTGCTGAAGTGTCAGCTCCAGTCTCAGGTTGGCCAACCCATCTGGATGCCATTGGTCACCTGGTAAATTCACAGCATACACCAAGACGATTTTTCTCTAATGAACTAACTGCTCATCCTGTCACCTGCAACACGCGTCTGTCTGTCCTCACAGCTCCTGCTGTGCTCGATCAGTAATTTTCGGTTGTTGCCTATCATATTGATACTGTTGGCACGGTTATACACTGGGAGCACACAGTGGAAAAGCGCTTTCACTGGCTTCAGCACTGTACAATCTCGACTCAATACAGGCCAAAGTAACCCTACCTTTATTAAAAACTGGCCACAAAATCACTCACAATATTCCCAAATATTATTATAACTGAAAATACTCCCAACTATTTCATAAAAAAAATTCATAAAAAACATTTTCATAAAAAACAGCCCGATTGCTGCTTTTTACTTTGGAAGTCTGTCACAATAGCAGCACTGATGCTAGCATATGGAGCAGACTGCAGTATTTTCAAGTTGCCAGCAAGTTTAAACAAACAAATTGCAGAAATTAAAGTTTAAGCAAAACTTTCTTCCCAGAAACAAATACTGACACTAGATACAAAATATGAAAATGCCAAGCCAATACAAACACCGAAGGAGACAAAACAAAACCAGGCAGGAATTCCATTTTGGCATAAGCGACAACAGTTTTGTGCCTGGATCAGGGAGCAGCCGTTTGGCTCCTGACGAAGGCGGTGTCTGTCCCCCCAGGTAGGCGGTGAAGCACCCGGCAAGAGCGGGGATCACCGGGCAGACACTCGCCAGATCTTTTCTGGTGGTGCTTTAGTTGTCTCACACTGGGCAGACTGGCACTTCCCGGGGGTAGCTCTTCTGAGCAAACACCGCGCCAGCAGATTACAGACTCCACGAGTGGACAAGCCTTGGAGGCAAAAAAACGGGGTGTGCAACTTCAGTGATAGAGACTTGCTTTGATGTGACCTATAGGATTAACCGTAATCCTGGCGTGACTAAATAAGTTATTTGCGATCTTTACTGCCCATGAAGGAAAATTTAATGAGCCCCCTATTTCTTTTTGCTCTTCCAGGCTAGCAAAAGATAACATGCAATACACTTAGATTCTATTTCATACTAGACAGTTACTTTTTACCCTTGTTTGGATGGATGCTGAAGCAAAACTTTAACTATTGAGACATTAACAAAAGAGCTATCTATCTATCTATCAAGAGATTAATTAAAAAAGCAATCCAGGCATCCTTGTTAGCACTTCCTCTAAAACAAAACGCATTCCATAGTCCTCAGCTCCATGCAAACTGTTGCCACGCACTTAAAAAGCGTCTCCATTTGCCTATGCAGGCACCGCACAGGCAGAACAGAGCCCTCTTCTGCACGGAGCTGAAGCCCTTTGAGTTACCTCGCATGAGCCATTCAAATTGAAACATGCATAACGAAAGCAACTCAATCCTGAAGCACTTCCAAACCAAAAATGCAAAAGCTATGCATTTGAACAGCCAGCTCTGGCTGAAGCAGCCCATCACCCAAAAATGCTGCTTCAAGAGCATGCTGAATACAGCACCAAATTTTGTGAAGTTCTTTTGCTACAGGACACAATCACTTCAGACCGACGTTAAATTTGGCCACTGCAAAAGAAGCAGCAAGCAATAAGGCAGATTACAAATAACCAAATCTTATCTCATGACCTTTTCAATCAGATGATAAATAGCAACTTATCTCAGTGGCAGATCATTGGTATCATCAAGGTTGCTCCATCAGATTCTTCCTCCAGTCCAGTCTAATATTACATCAGCAAGTCAAGTGAGGACACAGCCATTTAACTTTCCCTTTTAATTGAGACTTTGCAAAAGAGGAGCAATTTCTTATGGCTTTTTTCTTTGCTCAGAGAAGCCATTATATTCACAGGTAGCTATTTGTAGTGCTCTCAGCCCTAAGTGGTCCAGGACCAGGTTCTCTCCAAGACATTCCACCCATGGGCTGTTCTACGGCATTGCTCGTGCAATGGGTACTCTGCGTGGGACTAACAGCATCTCACCCAGATGGTTTCATTTTAACATTCACTATGCAACGGACTGTGGCTTCTTTAAGTCCTTTCTGGCCCCATTTTCTAGAATTAACTTCCAGAACTTGAGGCAAAGAGTCCCATCTATACACAAGCCTCAGCTCAAACGCTACAAGCTGAGAAGTTTTGGTTGCACACGCTTAAGTAGTGGATGTGAAACCAATCACTTCAGGCAGCACTGCACCATTATTCAGAAGCTGTCCACATAGCAGTGAAATCCAGGACCGTAAGGACTCACAGGCTCCTGAGCCGGGGAAGATACTTTTCAACTTAATTGCTTTTCCTGTTCACAGATTACCCCAAAGTCATTTGTCCCAGTCTGCATTCCTTCAACTGCTTGCTCACGGTAAGTACCTGCTTACTTAGCTGTCCTCAGTCACGTACGCAGCTTGCCCAGCTCCCTGCCCACGCTCCGCCTCGCCAGGAAGTAAAGCAGCTCCTTCTTGAGCTGATTTTGGGTAACGTTACCCTCTGCCTCACGGCTGAAAGCAAACTCGCACAGAAGGTCTGGCAGGCCACGAGACCATTTAGCGGAGGGGAAAGCAGCACCCAGGGTAAAAAGGCTAAACTGCCCGATAAGAACATTTTGCAAACTCCTAGGAAGAAACCTTTGTTAAGCATTAGAGGCTTTAAGCAATGGGAAATCACATGCCTAAATAACCCTGTGGAGTTGTAACCCTCATGCCGAGGCTTGAAGGTACTTAACTTACACTGCAGCGTAGCCGTGTTCTTGCGCAAGGGCAGGCTGATGCTGGAACAAAAATCAGCTGTGCCCTACCCGTATCTGAAAGGCAGAGGCGTTTTGTTTAATCGCTCAGGTTCAAACAGCCTCACAGAAACCTAGCTCGGTAGCTCCTATCAGAAGCTATAGGATTTCCTCAGTATACATTAGACTATTATCTCTTACAGTCAATAACGTGAAATTCGGCACCGTGTTTACAGGAAGGGCACCGGCTGCGCAGCAGGCTGCTCTCCCATGTTCCCAGCAGCCGAAGGGAGGTATAAAATACTGACGGCCACCCGCTTCTGTCCCTGATGAAACTCCCAAGACAGGAAATCCCAGCATCCATACCTTTGCGCTTGATGCAAGTGGAGGGACGATTCATTCACAGGCATGCAAAAATTTTATTTATTTTTTTTTTAATGATCAGCCTCATATGCCCATTTTTGCCACGCAGCCTTGAATAACCTCGGAGCAGGAATTAAATTCAGTTTCACTTCTCACTTGCTGTTACTCAAGTCCTGCTATTAGTCAGATGTAGAACCTTCATTTTTCATACAAGTGCCTGCATCTTCATTCCCATTCACAGCACCCCAGTGGCCACAGCAGCTACATAAGGACGACCAACGTAGAGAGGACATAAAGCTCCGGTACAGCTAATACAGCACATCAGGCATTTTATCAAGACTAAACCACAATAGCTACAGCAAAACCCAGGCTCTTGTGCCCATTTATCACTGCGTGCATTTCAGTCTGTTGCAGCCTGTCAAGTATCTGGAAGCTCTTCCTGCCATCTGTTTCCTTCCTCCAAGGGTGCTGCAGTTTTCGATCACTCCTGCCTCAAAAGTCTTTATGTTCATTAATCTTAAGAATTACTTTTTAAACCGGCTATGTATTTTGAACCTGCCCGTGCAGATTCTAACAGTTATCATTTGCTTTGCTTGGATTGATAAAATTCACCTCATTACCTGTCTCCATCCTCAGAGTTGCATACACCCAAAAAAAAAAAAAAA
>VXBH01009747.1:930191-945702 GCA_013400035.1 Rynchops niger
AAAAAAAAAAAAAAAAAAAACCCACAAACTTAAAAAAAGAAAGCAATAAAATTCAGCACATCTGCCTCCAGAAACAGCAGAAGCGGTTGTAGAAGCCAGAGCTGAAATATTTGTAGTTGTGAAATTGTGCAAGAAAATTGGGAGGAGGGTACGTTGACAGAAGAAAAACCCACACGCCCTTCGCATTAGCTCCAAACTGCCAGGCACTGCCTGCCTCCTCTTTTTCCACCCTCACAAGCTCCCCGCTATGAAAGAGTGGCTCCAGCGCAGCCGTCCCCTCCCCACACATCAGCACCAAGGGTGTTCGTACCCCCCAGGTCGCCACTCCAGCATCGCTTCTTTCCCACGAACAGAAAATAGCAGTAATTCACAGCACCGCTAAATAGCGTACTGGGGTATCTTGGACAAACGAGCACTGTTAGATGGGGAATGCTACAGAGTGCAAGATGACCCCCACAATTTGATGTACGACCACGGGTCTGGCTGAGGCTGCTGCCTTTGTTTATTAGATGAAAGGGCTCCGTCTGCTCCGTCCTCAGATTCCCTTCTATCTTCTACCTGGTCTTTCTCCAAAGCAAACACAGTTCTGGACAGCAATGCCCGAGATGTTTCCCAAGGGGTTCGTTACGTGGCAGCTCATGAAAGCCGCATCTGAACAGGCCCAAAGAAAGAGCCCTGAGCTGAAGGCTCAACCTTGCTTAATTCCATCATTTTTACAGCAAAGGCTTCCCTGCCTACCATGACTGCAGCACAGCCAATGTCAGCGGTAAGAAGGTATTACAATTTAAGAAACTGAGCTATCTCCTAGATTTCTAGCATTTACAGCACATGCAGTTCACAATTTCAGGTTTTCTCCCCAAGAACCCCGGAATTCTTTTTAATAAAATATTTCATAAGATGCACACGCAAAAAAACGCAAAATGCAGAATAAATTATTTGAATACAAGCCCAGTAACACTCTGCATTTGTAGCACCTCACAAAGAAGGCCTTAAAAAAAAAAAAAAGTCTTCTCTAAAGCAGCAACCAAGTAGCATAACACTTTTAACTCCTTAAAGGTAGATTTACTTTGGGGCGAGCTGTGCTGGCTGCATAACCCTAACCATTGCTTGCCGTCTGGATTCCCCTTGAGGAACATAATTAACATCAAGTTAAAACCCTACCTCCAGCATCAGGGAGATAATTGAAATCTAGGCAGTCCCAAGACTCTTCTCAAATTGAGGAGTTGCTAAACCAAAATGTAAAGCTGTGGCGAGATGTTTGTATTAATTATACTAACCAACCACCAAGGGGCTCCTATCTGAGGGCACTTTTCCATGGATAATTCATGGCGGCTTTTGAATGATCGTCCATAATACAACTGTGCATTCCTCGACAACACGAACAAGCTGTTAGAGCTACTTCAGGCTTCCAGTATGAAAGTGCAGTGGCTGCTTAACCCCCCAGAGGAACTAATCTCTCAAATATTATCTTGGAGTGATTCCTTTGTCAAAACGGAGGTTTAGTTTCAACCTTTGTCAAAATGGTTTCGTTTCTGGCAAAGTACTGCCTTATACCACCCTCAAATGATCATCATCCAAAGCAGATACCTGTGAGTCAATAGCCTGAAATTTCAGGCAAAAACATCTTTGAACCTGTTTTTTAAAAAATACAAATGTTCAACTGCTTTTTGCAATGCCTTCCCTTAGCAGGATTTGACCACTTTGGGTTTTCCTCTTGAGGTTCTGCCCAGCAAGGCTTTTGCAACTCCTCTGTATAAAACTACACTGAGAGTTACACCAATACAGTGGGTAAATACGTCCCCCTTGTACGAGTACATCAATTTAACTGACTAGCTCCAAAGTTAATCAATTAGATTAACGGTTGACCTACTTAAAGATGGGGAAAAGTATCTGATAATCATTTTTGAGAAAATAACATGCAATACAGCCATCACCATATAAACAGCCTAGACAAAGCAGGCTGAAGACTAAGGGCACACACAGTAATAGAAGAACACTGGGTTCAACAGGATGCAAAAGATTCCTTTTTACACTGAGGCATTTACTTGAAATGTGCAGTAATGGGTGGGGGGAAGCAGTGGGATGAAGGTTTGTCATGAAATACAAGCTGCTACCCGCTCAACACACCGAGTTTTTCCAACAAGGGCAACTTAAATGACCAAAACTTCCCCCTCTGGATTTTCTCAGGGCCCTTCAGAGTTTGTGGTTTAACAAGTAGAGGGGGGAAGCAGCAAACGCCACAATTCCCCATCCCATGGCCAAGCTTGCTTTGAAAACCTCTCTCAAGAGGACAACCCCGTGAACTCCTGTGAACCTACGTTTGACACTTGCATCTGTGCCCTTACAAGCCATTTATCCTGCAGCAAGCTACAGCAGAAGAGGTTTCGCTGCATTCACCCCCAGCTGCAGTCAGCAGTTACCTCATGGCAGGCCCTGCGAAGAGCCCCTACTGCTGTCGTCTGGGGATCAATTTATTGGACATCTGATTTTCTAACCCACTTTTTTCCTACTCAACTGACAGCATTTTAGGGACATCCTGTATTAACAGCTGATTGACACTGTTACTCCAAACTGTTTGTTGCGCTGGGGGAAAGCTGCTGGGCTTTCGCTGTTACCTTTTTGGTTTTAGAATAAAAAGCCTCATTGGGAGAAACAGTCCTTCAGACAAAGGTTACGGGTTCACACTCCACAACAGGGAGGGCAACTGCAGCTCCATCGGTCTCCACCCAACACTTCAGCTCCTCAGTCCGCACCGTGGTTTCACAGCCCCATCGCTGGGTTAAGGCAGTGACCACAGAGTAGAAAGCCCATTCAAGTCTTCTGATGAAAGGCTCCTGTGGCAGCGCCACACTACTCAAAAAGACCTATTTGTCCTGGAAGCTGGAGCAAGAGCAAACCTAATAAGTCATTCCCCCAGCTATTCGTCAATCAACAGACGGGCACATTGACGAAGGCTGCACTGTCTACGAGGGAAATGTGCTTTCTTTCCTTACAGTCGACGTGAACGTCGTAATTCTAGCTCATATCAGACTACGTGTAACGTCACGTATAATTAACAAACCTGAAAAGCAGCAAATAATTCTGAGAGACAAGTGAACAAATGATGTCAGGTTTTATGACAAGGCAGTTACGCCAGAGGCAATGCATCAAACAGCTACGTGACATTAAACTTTCTTCTGAAGAAACATTCGCCTGCTTGCTATTAATTTACTCATTTGATACTTAAGGACTGCCAGCGCTGAAAAATGTGTCATTCCATTAGACAGATAGCCGTCCTGCCTCGGGGGGAAATGCTGTTACTGTAATGGAAAGAGATTTAAGGCTCGTGTGCCGTCAGCCCGGGTCTGCCCTGAGCAGCTGTTCAGAAACCCCGTGCAGCCATTCCTCAGGAAACCACAGACTCAACGGCACGGCCAGAAGTTTCCAAAAAATGAAAAGCATCCCCCATCCCTCAAGAGAATGTGGGTAAACAGAGAGGAGAACGGACAAGGAGGGGAAGCAGAGGGAATAGCTGGAGTCCAGGCCAGCTTCTGCTGAACGCCTCTTGCATGAGGCAATTCAAGGCAGGAGGACATACTGGGAACGACTCTGCTTTGCAAGGTAAATTAGGACAATTCACTCGTGGTTCTTGCAAATATGTACTTTGAAGGCAGTCCAGCATATTTCATTCAATAACTAACATACACAGAGAAAAATAAATGTATTATTTGTGTACTTATTTGCTCCCAAGAGCATCCTTTCCTTCCAGTTATGCAAAAATAAAGAAAATAAACTGTCATTTTGGCTGACTTATTTTACTCATATTTTCCCAACTTTTCTCCCCACTCTTCCCAAAGGCTTTTCCTGAGAGACAGTCGGTCTTAGATGGCTTCAGGTGCATACTTTCTCTTCAGTTCTGGTCTTCCCAGTAAGTTCTATGGTCTTTTCACAAGACGTTGTCACACAATTTAGTTCTCAGAGTCACCTAAACAGTAGCATTGTGTAAGGACAGCAGCAGTCCTTGGGATGGATTAATTTTACCCTCACCAACAGCAATTTCAACACCCACAATGCAAGATGAAAGCTAAGAAGCAGAAAAACAAATGCTCGGGGGAACCTGATTACAGGGGAGTCCGGCTACTAATGCAGTAAGTGGAGCCTCCTGCCATTTCATTTTGTTGATATATTCGGCGACGGCATATCTTCTCCCCGTCCGCAGAGAGCATACTGCTACTCCCTGCTGAATGGGAAGCATGCGAGATAAGAGATACCGACTATTGGGTTGCAGATTGTACGTTAATTCCTAATCCTGTCAGACAAACTGACCGTGGTTTTTGCTTTTCTGATGCCTGCATTTGTTTCCTGGCACATACCTATTCCCTAGCTTAGAGGTGTGAAGAAAGCTGGGTTTGATATCTTGAAAGCAGCATGCCAGCACTTCTCAGCCCTTCCCCGACCCCTCTATCTCAAAAGCAGGAGCGTTGCTGGTTGAGTGCCATCCCGGCCAGCTGGCCCTCTCAGCACTCTTTACAACTAATATCTTTGTGTGACCTTCACGGCACAAACCAAGCGCGGAGAGGACCAGGCAAACAACTCAAGGAAGAACACTAAAAATATCCCAAACTTGCATTAGTCACAGGACCACAGCCCTGCCGAGAGCACAAGTCACTGCTCACATTGTGTCGCAGCCCTGCTTCGCCACCTCAAAGGGATCTGCACATCAAGTAAGCTTAAACTCTTTCACTTGGGTTATTTTAAAACAGCAGTGAAGAAATACAGATCTCTGCCGTTGGGTTTTGTCCCATGACCAAATCGGAGCATTAGGAGGCGGCTCACTGATCCCAATCAGCAGTGGCATAATTCAGCGTTCAATAGCGTCCTTGTGCCAGCGCACCACCACATCAAAGCTCTGCCACGGTGGGTCATCCGCCCGTGATTTACTGAACCCAGGCTTCCTCTCACCAGTTTGTCAGAAGACTCGGCTGAGGAAAGTACTTGCTCAGTCCCTCCCCTGGAACGACACTCCCTGCAGACACGGAAACCAAGCCACACAGCCTTGATACTGAGCTAGGGAATACCAGGAGCTACTGGGAACAGTCCGCAACTGGATTCAGCTACTTAACTCCCATCTGGTTAAAATAAAATGCAACACTCTGGGGGCTAAAAGGAAGTAAAAGAAAATAAATTAAAATTTCCTGGGCTGGAGAGGGTTTCAGGGATTAAAGGGCGAGCAAAACATTTTAAGATGGGGAGAAGCTGACAAATGGATACAAAACACAGCATGAAAACCAACAGTCCCGCTAAAGTGAATGCTTGCCTGCAAATGAAACCCTGTCACCACTCACAGAAAAGCTGGTTATAAAAGAAAAAACATCTGTATTTTCCCCTCAATTTTAAAGCAGCCACTCACAGAAACGCCGATGCATTTCCCAACCACATCGCACTTTAGTGCTCTTTTAATAACCTGCAAAGCAGCCTCCCAGCCGGCCAGTGACCCGCAGGCAGGCAGTTCGGAGGAACAGGAGTGCGTGGGTGCACGGAGGATGGAAACCCCTTTTTCCCCCGGCATCCCCAGCAGCTGGTGCTGTGGAAGGGCTGCGGCTGTAAGGGCTGAGGGCAACTACTGTAGGACATAAATAGGCAACAGCTGTTTGGCCATATGTTCAACAGGCTCCAAAGGGTTAAACTCTGTCACCGTCCAAACCTCCTGCACATGGAGCTGCCTGTCCCCCAGGCAATACCCTGCCTGGTCCTGCAGCATCCCTGCATCCACCCTTCGCAAAGGGGAAGGGGATGAGAAGGAAAAAGGCTGTGTCGTTCTCAAGGATCAGAGAAATTTCTCAAGATTTTAAAGACAAAGGCAAGGAAAACCGGGAAGTGAAAACCCATCAGAAAGTGAACTGAAGTAGTCAGGGTGCGCTGAAAGCCATTGCTCCATTCCATTTGTCATGTGAAGGCACTAAGGGAACACCGCGTCTGTCAGTACTATTTCAGGTCAACAAATTCAAGCACGTTTCTGTGTACGGTGACAGTCGTCTCCAAATACAAGAGACACCTTCTCCTGCTACTGCTGCACAGCTGGAAGCAGCTCCAAACCCTGGTCCACCTCGCTGCTCATGGAGCACAACTGAGCCTTGCAGGCACAGTTGCCGGTTCCCTACCGAAGCTGAAGTTTGGGGCTTTGCCTGGCACCCTTCTCTTTTCGGGGGGCTGGTTGTGACCCTCCTCCGCCTGCCACCACTCCCCACAGCACTTCAGTTTCTGTGAAAACCGTCTCCCGACTGGGGCACACAAAGGCAGCGGCTCTTTTTGGAAACTCCTCAAGATGAGTCCGGAGGAACCACAAACAGCAGCTTCACAACAAAATATAAAACACAGCCTCAGCCTGGCCTTCCTGTCAGCCACGAGCACAAGAAAATGAGCATTTTGGTGGAATACTCTCAGACTGGGGTGAGACAGACTGACCGGGTATACAAATATAGCAGCGCACCGAGTGTTAAAGGGGCAAAACGGAGCCTAAAATGGTTTTTAAATTGTGAACTTTAATCCTTCCCAAATCCTTTTGACCTTGTTGCAAGGACAGCTTATTTGCTGCTGTTTGTTGAAGTTGACACAGCCCTTCCCATGGGGCTGGGACGGGGCAGACAGTGCTGCTGCCACAGCACCCCGCATCTACCCATGGTCACTTACCGTCCCAAATAGTCTGCATTCTGCATCTAATGCCAGGAATGCATTCCTCTCATCGCGCGGCAGTCATGCAAGATTTAATGAAGACACACACCACACCTGAAAAAAAGTGACTGAAAGAAAGGGATGAATTATTTAAACTAGCAGTGTATCTCTTTTCCCCATCGAGAGCAATCACATGAGTACCCTCCTCTGACACAAACTCTTATCAGATAACCAAGTGCCAGCTTTCTGGAGCAGAGACCAGGAGCAAACTCTGCTTTTCCCAAACCCAGATCTCATACAAACATTTTTAAAAACGCAGTGTCCCAGCCATCATGAAGCAAGCAACACAACCAGCTGCCTCCCAGAGCGGTGAGGTGCAAGAAGCACGGACGCAACAAACCGCCGTACATTAACAAGAGATGCTATTTCTGGTAGAAGCCTGGGCCCCTCGTTTCCTTTGACCAATGATGACAATAGTATTTGGCAACGGAATCAGGGCTAGAACAAAAACAAGACCAGAATGTTTATACAGAGAATTTACAGCACATTTTGGAACCTCTGCAGATATTGATTTCACCAAGCCCGTATCATCCCCACCGCCACTGAGAAACCCGGACCACAGAAGAGTCCCAGGGAAGCAGAGACAGGGGCTTGCAGGGAAAATGGGCATCCAACTATAGGTTTACACCCAAGTAAAGCAACTCCACCCTGCCCTTCTCTTACATGCTAAGTTCAGTTGTAGTGAAAATCTTAAGGACAAAACACTGTGCAAAGCTGGAATTACCAGAAGAAAAGCGTTTTCCCTGTATCACCCCACCTTAAGGTGAACTGTGGCATATGGGCAAAAGCTTCAGTTAAAAAAAAAAAAAAAAGTGAGGGTCAATAGTACTGCGATGTTCCCATAAAAGAGGTCACAAGAAAATGGCAAGCGCAATGGATCTACAATTCTTCCATTTACTCCAATGATGTCAGCTCTGTGAAGAGATCCCATTTATCTCATCGGGCTATATTTGGAACATCATATCTTATGACAAGCCGTAATCATAATGTAGGAGACCACAAAAGCTAAACTGGTGATTCCCCAGGAAGAAGGTATGCGAGCTCTTATTTTTCAGGTACCGTAAGGGAGATTTTTAAGTCACTGGTGCAGAGAAACATTTCCATTTGCTAAATCTGGTCAAGACAATCTACCTCATTCATAAATGTGGCTACACAGAACTGTCAGTCCCCAAATTAATGTCTGGATGCAATAAATAAATAAAAATCACATGCTAGAGCATAAGGTGGGGTTCTCACGCAGCAGAGAAGAACAAGGACAGTACTGTAGAAATCACCAAATGACATAAAGATTCACTCCCCGGTCACTAGTGTTTCACACTGTTTGCTGTGTTAGCATACCAAACAGAAGGCACAGTTCTGCCATAAACACCGGTGTATTTATTCTGGTGCTTTCTCTATTTTGGTTGTAAACACACCCATAAGAATCTCATCACATGACAACTATTCAGCTTTATATGCCTTTTTCCCTGTCCCATTGAAGTTACGGGTAGCTAGCATAAATTATTTTGCCAAAACTGGATCTTCAGTAAAGCCATGCCACCAAATCTGTTTATCTCTAAATCAGGCACTCCACAGGTATTTGTTTTTCCCAAAGCCATGTCCTTAACCAGGTGCAACTCCTTTTTAATATATTTTTTCAAAGTTAATTAAAGGTAATGGAATTTCACTGCTCTAAGTGCACGGAGCAAGCATGCTCACCACCATTTATGGAGCAGACAGCTAGCTTCAGAAAGTAAGTCAGGCAATACAATAAAGAATACCGGGAGGGTGGTGAGACGCTGGCACAGGTTGCCCAGAGAAGCTGTGGATGCCCCATCCCTGGAAGTGTTCAAGGCCAGGCTGGATGGGGCTTTGAGCAGCCTGGTCTGGTGGGAGGTGTCCCTGCCCATGGCAGGAGGTTGGAACTAGGTGATCTTTAAGGTCCCTTCCAACCCAAGCCATTCTGCGTGTGATTCCGTGGTATAAATCAAGTCCCACTAGTCTGTAGGAAGCAAACAAGATGGTGAGATACCAAAGCTCTACTTTTGCTGAAATACTGTAAGTTTATACTCTTTAGAGTTTCACTGTTCATTGTGTTGCTATATTTAAAGGCACCAGGAATCATCTGACCAGCTAACAACCTCCGGGGTGGTTCCACAGCTGGCACCAGCCGTTTGGCAACTGCACACACGTGCGTTTTCGGGGAACCAAAGTTGAGCTTCTTGGAGATAGGAAAGGGTTTTCTCTGGACTCTTCATAAAATCATCAGTCTCAGCAAGTCAAGGACAATACACTTTCATGGAAGCCACACAGCCTATTTTAATCCTATTTTAAGTAGAAGCCAGCAGTATTTCCTTACAGTTAGTCGACATCAACAGGATGCAGCTTTCTGCTCGCAAGCGCAGGTTACCTCTATCCGAGGGATATCTTTCAGAACACGTTTCATGCCATTATGCACTCACATCTAGATTAATGTATTCTGTATGTCCCATTGTTAAACTATTTCTCCATGGCTTCCTTCCCGGGATTTCATTTTCCTCTTGAAAATAGTCACAAGAAAATAAAATTCCCGCCTCAGAACTAAAGGGATATTCAGTAATTAATCCATAAAACAAGAGACCTCTTTGAAACCCCCCCTTTCCAAACCACCAGTTGCTGAAAGCAGTTCCTTTCCTTCCACAAATTAACTAACTGGACAGTAGAAAAGTGTCCTATTTTTTTTTTGTTTTGTTTTGTAAACTGCTATTGGAATAGTTACAACCTGTATTAATGGTTATCAAGAGTACCTTATTATGGTAGTGGAAAAAACAGTTCCAAATTCCAGAATTAATGCTGTTATTAGACACTTGTTTGGCTTGAGAACTGAATGAGAAAATGTGAGCTTCCAAGTGGCTTTCTATTTGAGGCCTGGGTGACTAATTATGTATTCAGATGCTGCCTGATTTAATATCTACTCAATTCGCATTCTGCTTCTGTGGGAAAGAGACTTGAAAGACTTTGGAAGAAAGTCTTCCTGACCGTGGACCAGAACTTCATGATGCGGTATTTTAAAAGGAAAATTAAATTGCACAATTGGAGCAACTAATCTGCTTCTTGACAGAGGAAGTCAAAATGTTTCCGCTAGCAACATGTGAAAATGGATAATGATAGCAAAAGCTGAACTATGCCTTAATTCTCCCTCCTGCTTAATACCAACAGTGCTACTTCAGCATTATTTTACTTCTGAGAAAATACACGTGAAGAGCAGCAACTGAAAATCAGCTACCTTAAAACCCTAAGTTTCCCTTTATTCTACTGAAATATCAAGGATTTCAGATCCAAAAGAATATTGAGAGGGAGGTGAAGAAGAGCCCAAGTTCTAGAGGAACTTGAAAATTCACTTGAGTTTACATCAGACTAAAAGGACTAAACATTCCTTTTACACGCCTCGGAAGCCTCCAAAGCAATCCCCCAAATTTTGTTTCCCTGACATATAGTTTGATAACAAACATACTCTGTCCTGCATGACCAATGTGAACCTTGGCCTCCCATTCAAGTGCTGGTTTTCAAATGTGTCAAAGGCTCCAGAAACCCATTTTTGGTTGTTCAGCAAGTATCCGAGGCTAAAAGCAGACACCTATTATATCTACGTAGTTGTGCAAATATAACAAATACACTTTTTTGCAGAGACTTGTCTCTGCAAAAAAGTGTAACCTAAACATGTCTGTTACTGGTTACTTCACTGCAAATACGAGGTTTAATACACTACTGTAATTAAATGAGTAAGGCAGAATAAACAAACCATTTAATTCTTTAAAAAACCTGTTACCACTAAATTCACATATCTGTTTAACCCTTACTTCTTCCGCTTACACGGAATTTCTCAATCTCCTTTTCTGTCTCCCTGTTTAAGGTGTTGATAGTTTTGGACATTGACTGTTGGGTGGACAGAGGGAATGAGAAGTCAAAACAATTTGTGTAGTCTTAATTATACAGTAACAGATTTACATTTTGCTTCCACAAAGAGTAAATTACAGCATTTCCCCCAAGACTAAAGATACAGGCTGTCAGATTCAGCATCCATGCTTCTTTATGGACTGTCATTTATCTCTAAAAACAGCAGCAGCAAACAAGGGTGCGGCGCCAAGGCATGCTCTCAAAGGGGGACTTCCGAAGGCCCCATCTCACGTGCCGCACACCGCATCCACTGGCAACAGCTGGTACTTAAGCCAGGAAGAGACAGGTTTATTCTTGAATTTTAAACCTTTACTCCTACTTATTAATTTATTTATTTTTTTAAAAAACACGTGTGAACCAATTGAGTCAGACTTGCTGTTGAAGCCACATGAACTTCAACAGCAAATTCTTAACTTCGAATTCATTGAACTTGCCTGTCTTCAGTGCAGGCCGGACTGCGTGATGTAAAACACCTTGAAGAGTTTAAGCCATTGCCTATTCCCATGTTTACTGTCTTCCAAATAACAAAAAAAAGAAGTAATAGCGTAAGAAATTCCAACCCAACTAGAATTTTTTTCCTCTTTCGGGCACCCAGAAGCAAGTTCATGCTCAAAGCTGTCAAGGTGACACCTGCAATGCGTTTGCTGCCACCTTGAACTCTTCCATCTTTCATCAGGAGGTTCATTTGAACTTTGTTTCCTATTCTCTTCCAACACTGAAAGTCCTGCGGTCCTCCTCCCTGCCTCATCCTACCCCCTCAGACACGGCGAAGACCACAGCAACGTTCACTCGAGTCCGAGACGCTCATGTCACCTCTTGGCACACACTCCCAGGTCAGCTGTGGGATGCTGCTTCCCTTTAGAAGGAGGGGGAGGAAGCATTGCCAATCACTTTTCCTCCTCTCATTTTTAGTCACTATTTCACAATTAGGCGCAACCCTCATGACACTGAGAAATAAAAATGTCCGATCATCAGTTTTCTCTTCCTTCCACCTGCTATGTGCTTGATATGTTTACTCAACTATTTCAATAATGAGGTTTTCCTGTGCCTGTAGTAGTGCTATTTGGGGTATTACTGGTATTTTTATAAGACGCGGGTGTACTAGTAACTAGCAGTTAAACACAAATTAATCTTTTACCTGTTATTAAACACTGAGCAGTGCTGTTTAAACAGGTAACATCCTGCTACCAAGAAAACAGGATTTAAAATGTATGCTAGTGAAAAGGATCTAATATGTTATTAGAAAAAGGAAACAATGGAAACAATAAGCTCTGCAAAATGCCCTTTTTTAAACGGAGACTGTGTTAAATATAATGCAGATTATCTGCGAGAATTTACAGATATCAGAAAAGAAAAACAAGATGGGAATTTTAACTGTGACAGAGAAGATTTAATATGTTAAAAATAAATTCTTTGTCAATTGAGAGAAAATTGCTTCAACAATTCTGGCATCTGATACCAGTTCAGGGCTATTTGGATACTACGGGATTTTCCTTTTTGTCTTAGCTCAGTCTGTGTTAGAGACCACACAAACATTCCTCTGCTAGAAGCATTTGTTTTTTAAAGTTATTATTAGCCATGAAGATCTAAAGCAGATCTGTTCTCAGCTACATTCATAGCCCAGATGTGGATATTGTGAAGACTCTGCATGAAGAATCAAAGCCAAGATTCCAGAGTCCCGTACAAGAGGACCCACCGGAGATGAAAAGAAGGCTGTCTTCAGCATTTCCATCCTACAAGCTATTTAAGGGACTATGACTTCATACTTGTTTGTTCTCAAGTAGCACAGATGTGCTCTATCAATTCATAGAGTTGGAAGAATATGTAGAACGAGTGTAAAGAAAAAAAAAATAAAATCATTTTTGCACCCAAATTTGCAGCAGTACCAACATGGAACTGATAGAATCTGCTCTATCATCAGGGCAAAATATTTACATAAATGCTTACATTATATTTTGTCTGACCATCATGTCTGAAGAGATTCTGAAGCCAACAACAGCAAAAAATCTATAGCTGGAAAACCAGTTATTTTGTCCATCTTCTCAGCTCGTCTAAACTGCAGGCACAAATGCTGACTGAATTAGCAGCAAGCCTCTCTTTTGCCATATACGCTAGCTGCAAGATACTCATTTTGTTGAAGGCGTTTTGGTTTTATTTTTACATCAAGTACTGTCACTTTTAAACAAGGCATCCTGTCTTCGGAAGTCCGAGAGATAAGAATTTAAACAAAACCCAAGCAACACCTGTAAGAGTGAAGATCCTAGTGGGTCCAGAAAATTCACTTGCTGTGCCATAACTTTAAAGTGTGCCAAAGAGCGTGTAGTAAAATTCCTTTTTATGTTGCTGCAAGTCTGCAATACTTTCTCCCAATAACGGTTATGGGAAAATACTTTATAAAGCAACCACTCAGTTTTCCCTTCCTATGAATTTTCCTCTACCTACCCCATTTCCACCTCCCTTGCACACATGAAAGTTACATTTGCCACCAACTGGAAAACATAAAACGTGCAAGCACAAAGATCAAAATGTGTGATGAAGTCAAGAATTCGCAGTGGGATGTCCCTGAACACCAGGATGCTGCCCCAGAAACCATCCCGATTCACTCGAGTCTTCTCCAGAATATCACACAGCACCATGAAGTCACAAACAGAACCTCCACAATTTAAGGGATACATTCTCAATGCACTGCCCATATTCCAGTCAGTGGTACAAATTAGGAAGGGAGATTCCTTAATTACAAAGCACTAAATTTAGCATTGCAACTTATTGTTAATCTCAAAGGGTCACAGCTGTTTTTATTTCAGTAGCTACAAAAATCCATCTTACACTTTAACGCCGTGTGCAATAGGGAGTACGATCCACAGCAGATAGTGTTTAGGTTTTTAAAAAAAAAAAAAAATCGCCTCCACAAATGTGAGCGCTCCCTCCCATTTCTTTTTCCTCCCCCACTCTCCCACTTCCATTCAAATGAGGTTAGCTAAGAAAAACCCTATTCATAGGAATTAAGAGATGAATATCCAATCCACTCTTGAAATGAACAAGTAGCCTCAGTCAGTATCCGCGCCATAAACCTGCTCTGGAGGTTTATGAAATGGCCCCTGTATTTTTTAATTTGAATGAAACATGTCTGAGCTATTAGAGATGCCCGCACCAGTAAGACCGACTTGAAAACTGCAAGATCTGTGTTTTGCATTACCTTAACCAAAATAAAACACTGTTGCTTTTAAAAAAAGAAATTAAGATTCACAGATTAAAAGAAATCATGGTCCTGGACTAAATCCCTACGTTTTCAGTTACTTCTGTGGTGTCTCTCAGAAATTAGAAGAGCTAGGGCTTCTCAAACTGCTATTCTGATGGTACTATGAACAAAATCTCTTCTGCCGATGTTCTTGTTCCAAGGCAAGCCCAGCCACAGTGCTGAGCACGCAGACGTTGTCTCAAAGGTCTTGCAATCAGAAAGTTCATTGAAAACACCGTTAATGATTAATCTCCACGTTACCGACCTGCAATTGCATTATCACTCAGCTTCCATGCTCCTCATCCAGCTCTGAAGACAGTGTAGGCTCATCTTGTTTTCTGAACATTTAGCAACTGTCAGGATCGGTGCCTTGACAAAGCTCAAAGCAAGGCAGAGGCATGGATCTAGCACTAACTCGTCCTGCAGGGCATCCCTTTTGAGATAAAGCACTCAACCTCAATCCCGAGAAATAAACCTTTGTAGATCCATGCAATTCCATCTTCAGACAACCAGCAGGTAAGAAAAGCTTCGCTAACCGCTAGGAAGACCGCTATGTACTGCTGAAGAGGTCCTGCATGGCAAAAGCAGCAAATTCTGCAGGAGAAGGATACTCTGAGGGTGACCATACTTTCTACTTGGCTCTGCAAACCTTGCTCATGGGGGAAGATGATGATGGTCCAGCTGGGTAACAGGTATGCTGGGATCCTCTGCATTTTACATACTGTCTTGGTCCACAACTTTTTCCTGCCTATCACAGTAATCCAGCAGATCTATGAAGGCCCCATACCAGTCATTTCCATCAGCTAACTTGCAGGAGCTATACATCCTTTCAGTGAAGCCTTAGAATAGCTCCTTTCCAGTCCCCTTGCAGCAGGTGATGACAGGTCACACCACCTGCAGTTTTATGACCCATTGTGACTGTACAATATAAGACACGTGAAGGTCACAGCCTGTTGTACACACTAACTGTACAGGTCACAGGAACTGGGTAGAAACCAGAGACCTAGCAATTGAAGTTATCACTGCTTTAACGCCAAAAATACGATGCTTCCCACTGAAAGACAGGCTCCAAAGTGAATAACTATCTGGGACTACTAAACGTGCAGCACAAGAAAGTAGCCTTCAGATATTATTTCAAATGTCATATAATAAAAATATTCCCTGCCAGACTGGCTGTTGCATAGCAGAACTAGCAAATCTGCGAGGTCTAAAGCTGTTTTCTCCAAATATAGTGGACACCTCCGATTGAAGTGGTCTGGAGAGCAAGAAAAATTGCATGTTACAAGCTGCTGGACATCTGTTGCCAAATGATCTGTTAATTCTTCTCAGTCTTCTTAAACAGAAAAATCTCTCACCCTCTATAAAAAGAAAAAACATCTAGCAGTAGTTCACCTAATTAAACGTAATTGAATAAAAAATGGCTCAAACTGTAAGACTACCCCATAAATACGTAAATTTCACCATTATGAGACTAGTCCATCAACACCATGAACAGATACTGAGATATTAACTTGTTTATATTGTTAACTGCCCATCACTTTTGTCCAGATAGTTGAAATTCCAATTTGCACATACACAAAGTAGTATTTTCTTTTTTTTTTTTTCCAAGCTGAATACAGACCAGCACCTCCGTTTTCTGCAATTAAA
>VXBH01009747.1:952563-967221 GCA_013400035.1 Rynchops niger
GGGGGGGCAGAAAAAAAAGACCAAAACCATTGCTGCCTGCCTAGGTCCAATTTCTGTAGTTTGAGGACTTCTCTGGACAGAGACCACTGTTCTGCATTCCTTCCCCACCTCCACCACAAAATGCAAGTTTTACTTTGAACGTGACCCTAAATGGAAGATTTTCAAGCACCTGACCCCGCTATGCCTTTCTGGATTACCTGCAAACTGTGCAAAGCAGGCTTTCCATATTGCCTGTCACCCTGAAAGCCTCCAATCTACACACCAAACTTCAACCCCCTCCAACCCCTTCCCAGCTTAACCCTGCAAAACAAATAAATTTAGTAGGAGCGCCTGGGCCTAAGTGAGGGCAGAAGCTGGTCCTGCAGATGAAACTGCATCAACAGCGCTATTAATCATGCCCAGCAGAACACACACCACCTCTGCTTCAAAACGTAACAGTGGCAACAGCAATGGCTGTTACTCTTGGGAGAAAATGGAGCCAGCTCCTAGGTTTGTGTTTCACCCCGGGGTGGGCTGAAGTGACTCCAGAACAAACACTCATCAGTGTATTCTTCAGTGTTTCCATTCAGCAGCCCTCCCCCTCAGGAAAAAAAAAAAAAAACAAAAATAAAATAATATAATATAAAATAGAGAGGAAAAAAAAAAGCCCTCACCTCCAACTCTCACATTTTGCAAAATGCCTATTTTTAGACCTCACCGTACATGCCGAGGTGCACGCACTACTACTGTAGCAATGGCAGCCACAACCCCTGACTTCTTGTTTATCATCAATCAAGTACTCGTAGAGGATTGCATCGAACGGCGAAATACGCCCAAACACAGCTCCGAAGCGAAGTCCCAGCCAGCTCCTTGATATTAGTTACTATAGAAACCAGTCCCTCGGCACAGGCGCTCGCAGCAGGAAATCATGCAGATTTCAGTTTTACATAGTAATAAATGCTGCAGGAGAGGAGAATTTCACAACAATTGCAGGGGCTGATTGTACAAACCCAGACCTCTTCTACCCCGTGACACCACCACGCTGCAGATGAACGTGCTTCCCCTCCCCTCCCACCCACACAATTGCCACTGCCATTAGTTCTGAAGTGGTTTCGACAAAGCCCGCGTTGGGATGGCAGCTGCAAAGGTTGCAGCATTTTCCAACGGCTTCATTAGATTAGAAAACCCACTCATTTTTGCTCGCAAGCCGCCCAGGTGAAAACAACAATAAAAGCAAGAAGTGCAAAGCAGCAGAGAGATTTAAGCACATGTAAGTACACAGAGTCCAAATATTTCACAGGAAATACTGTCAGGTCACAACCCAGAGCTCCTTTGGAAACAGCCCATCTTCCTTTCCATCTCCACCCTGTCCAAAAAAGCAACCCAAATGGAGGGCAGGTCACAGATTAATTTGTAGGAAAAACCACCGTAGAAAGCAAAAAGGCAAGAGGATGGCGCTGAGCCCTGAAGTGAAACAGCGAGGTAATTATATTATTTTAAACTTTTCAGAAGTAGTTCTACAGGTCGGACCTCATCAGGTGTGGGAGTGGAAGACACACAACACAATGCACTTCTTGTCCTAGGCAGATGCTAATTTTCTAGTGAAATTCAAGAACCAGCAGGGACTCTTCCCCACCTCTCTAAATGAACCCGCAAGCCTCAACAGTGCAAGTTTTGCTACCTCAACCAGGGAAGAAAAGAGCAGGGAACTGCTTCACGGAAGAGAACTAACACGGAGGGGAGGAGGGAGGGGGTGAACAGCTTGCACAGCAACAGGGACAAACATTCGTGCTGGCAACACCCGACAAATCGTCGAGCAAACAGAAGGACAAGAAAATGAAGGAAGCTGATCTATTTTTAAGCAAGACCTCCTTATTACCATGCACATGCACGGCTTCCCTGGAAGCAGCAGGTATGCAAACATGAGGTGAATCATATCACGAGTAAATCACCTGGCAGTAGGAATGCTAGTTTGCATGGACACACACGGAGCAAACGTACACAATCTACTGTCCTGACACCTCCAGAAGCGCGTGGAGGAGCATCCTTCTGGGAGGCAGATTGCACTATGGAGGGCAAAAAAACCTGTTAGACAATGCAAATGTCACTGGTGCTTCTGTTAATGCTTTTGTTAATGATTAGACAGAGCTCCATTGTTCTGGATGCTCCTTTCAACATTCGGCTGCTGGAGCTTGTAATTTCACTTTTTGTATACCTCTTATGTCAGTAGAAACAAACATATTTTCTGTCCAGCCAGGGTAGGAACAGACTCGGGTATTTGGAGAAGACATCCCAAGTCAAAGCATGCATTTTTATGCCACAGCCTTTGCATAAATTGCCTTGCTGATATAAAAAAAAATGCCACAAGTGGCTCAAGGGACGTGTGGACTGGGGTGCGATGAGGCTGAGGTAACTGCCTGAACTCTGGTCAGGTCCACGCTCACCTCCCTAGAAGTCTGGTGAGTTTGCATGAAGCCAGTTGACAGCACCAACTTGATCCTTTCATCAACACATTATGTCTTCTTGGAAGCTGCCTCTGAGGTGACCAACAAGAGAACAACCGCTGACCCTGCATCTCAAGACATCTGTAAGGCATGAGGGATGAGGCAGCAGAGGCACAGCAACTGCTCTGCTGCCTCCACAGTTCATCAGGGGCAAGGCCCACAAGGCAAGAAGGACTACCTGACTTTATAGAAACCTAGCTTAGTCTGAACTCAAACTCATTTTTTATCTCTCCTCCCACACCACCTCTCTTTCTGTCTCATGGCAAATAGGCAAGATACGAAATAAAATGCAATGGAAACAGATCTTCAGCTACCTTTGCTATCCAACTGGTGACAGATTAAAAAAAGCCAGCAACCTGCAACGACTCTCTTGTTGTGGTTACTACAGAATTGTTGCTGTGTGCCAACTAGCAATTTATCACATCAAAAGGCTGACTGAATTAGCCTGAAAGGGGATCTCCCACCACAGGAACATGTGCTACACTAGGAAAACCAACCACCAACCAAAACCGCAGCCTCCATTTTCAAATCCACATCCCATTATCAAAAGGATGCTTTTGTAACTTTGCTTCTAACTTAATAAATTATCTGAATGAAAGTCTCACAGCCATTTATGATTTATCCTCATTATTACCCAAACTGGATGTTTAAGATATTGAAAGTTTGGTTCCATTGCAAAGACTGAGACTACAAAACCAGTACTTATTTACTGAAGTGTAGGTGCTCCGCACGAAGATGTCCGCAGAGATATGAAGTCATCATGGAGTTGGGAAGAACAATCAATCCATCCCAAGCCTGCAGAAAAACCAGGACCTGATATTCTATCCAGCTAAAAGCAGCACAGCTGTGTAAGGATGAGGAGAGGAAGAACTGCAACTACGATTGAGCGTATGAAAAACTAACTCTCTGCTATTCCCCCTCCCCACACCCTCAAAGATTTCCAATTCAGATGACAGTGAGTAGATTAGATTTACATTCAGTCATGAAAAATAAAAAAAAAACAAAAAAAAACCAAAAAAGAGGCCAGCCACTCCTGTCTTGACATATCTGCCCACTCCTTGGATGCAGTATTAAAGCTTATTTGCTTCTTCCCCCCCTCGTCCTTTTTATTTTTCTCCTTCACAGAAGTTAGTCTTGCATTCAAATTTTCTGTTTCTGTTAGCACGCACAATCACCTGGCAGCTTTACCTCTTTCCTAATAATACTTCGGTTTCTTAGCAAAGCACCTTAAGCTCAAAAAATTACTGGGTTGTAGGGCAAATACAAACTCTACTCATGCATCTTATGCATCATATTGTGTACTGTACCAAGGGGTAGCTGACTATTTAAGTTATTATAGCGATTATTTCTATCTGTTGCCCTGGAAATCTCTCCTTAGGTAGGAGCATCAAAGCACCACAAATGTTGCCAACGACCCTGAGCTAAATTTCATCTTGACCTCAAGGGAAAAAAAAAAACACAAACACCAAAATAAATAAATAAAATATCTTTATGCTGCAGTGCATGCACTCACCAAAAAAAAAAAGCAATGGCAATGCTTCACCTGCAGAGCAGCCCTTTTAACCCCCTAAATATAAAATCTAGTCATTAATAATGAAACCACTTTTCCTGTGTTTGGGCACATAAGACATTCATCCCATTTTGACTGCTCCAGCCAAAGGGGCTCACATCAGCAGCAGAGTTTTCAGAGTGCCCCGCTTATTGAAAGACACAGACCAACATTTGCTACTTGTCTAGAGAAAGACAGGAATATGGAAACAGTAAATAACATAGCCCTGCCCGTTATATATGTGTTTTGTAGTTTTAGCACTTGTAAGCACCATTTCCAAGTCCCCCTTCTCAAAATGCAACAGATGTGTAATATGCATCCAGCTTCAAAATTATCTTTCAAGGATTCTGAATTGGTCCTGTGTTTTGCATCATCTTCATGAAAGTATAATGGAAGACTGAATGGTTCATTTAAATAATTTTCTTCCTGATTATTTTATACTTGAAAATCCACAAAGAAAAAGCCTGGACTGTATTATTTTACTTCAAAGACTCCATGGGAAGAGTAAGTGCTTACTACAGAGTCTTAAGTGACAGGAAGCTCAAATAAAGGTTTCATTATTTGAGTATGAGCATCTAAAGTTAAAGAGGAGTAAGAAAAACAAAAGAATGGGACAATGAGAATCCCTTTCTTCTTGTGCTCAGCTTTGTTTTCACTCTAAAATTATGCACAGATCATCGTAGAATCATAGAATAGTTTAGGTTGGAAGGGACCTTTAAAAGCCAGATGGTCTAACCCCCCTACAATGGGCACGTCTTCAAATAGATCAGGTTGCTCAGAGCCCCGTCCAACCTGACCTTGAATGTTTCCAGGGATGTAGCATCAATCACCTCTCTGGGCAACCTGTGCCAGTGTTTCACCACTCTCACTGTAAAAAATGTCTTCCTTCTATCTAGACTAATTCTACCTTCTTTTAGTTTAAAACCATTACCCCTTGTAAAATGCTAAAAAGTTTGTCCCCATCTTTCCTGTACGTGCCCTTTAAGTATTGAAAGGCTGCAATAAGGTCTCCCGAGAGCCTTCTCTTCTCCAGGCTGAACAACCCCAACAACCTCAGCCTGTCCTCACAGGAGAGGGGCTACATCCCTTTGATTATTTTTGCGGCCCTACGCTGGACCCGCTCCAACGGGTCCAGGTCTTCATCACAGCTCCCCAGTCCATAGGCAGGAGCATAGAAATTTATTTCCAAAGTGTTATAGTGTTATACAGATTTTAGGTCTACTGCTATAGTCTGTGGTATCTTTCCCCTCCCCCATTTTTGGGGGGGGGGGGGAAGAGCTGCCTTTCAGGACTGTCCATAACATTTTGTTGTGGGGTCAAAGATTTATCCCTGGGGTCACACTGTGCCTTATTTGCAGCGAGATACTGGTTCAGAAGGCCCAAAGGCCCAAGCACACTTGCTTGGGAGATAAAAGATGCTAATTCCAGCACTGCAACACTTTGTGCAGCTTGTCACCTTGGAAAACCACTTCAATACATATCATATCCTGGCTAAGACAACGAAACACCCAGAGTAAGGACAACCTGGAGGTGTACTCACACAATACCTGGAGCAACACAGATGCAGAGCCTGCCTAGGAACACAGATCTGCAGCAAAGGTACCATTTTAAGCAGCTTTATTAAACATGAAGAGCAGTCACTGACTACTGCAGTACAAGAGCTACCCGAGGCAGACACTCTCACATATTAATCAGATTTAATTCTGTAAGTAAAAGCGGTAAGCCATATTTACACTTCTGCATGCTGATAAAGTTTAATGGGGCCTGAAAAAAAAAGTAGAGACACTTTAATGGAGCACCTCTTCCAGGCTGATATATGCTGCTCCTCAAACGGGTAACATTAAAATGGTTATGCTGGTTTTGGTACCCTGTCACTGCTGCATGCCATGCAAGCTTGGGCTGAGTTTTGCTTCCAGGTCTGCTCAGTGTCCCTTTGTAGCTGGCTGACCATCCACATCTCTTCCGTCCCTGACCTTAGACCCCCTCTGCCCACCAGGCACCCTCAACTGGAATTTCCTGCACCTCTTGTCAGTAGCTCTGCATTGCCTTAAAGTCCTCTCAGACATCTGTAAAATGAAAGAGATGGAAAATGTAAATAGCGCCAACCAGCCTGACAGATGTCAAAATTACCAAAGGCAGGGAAAACATACCTTTAGTAGCACTTGCCAAGTTGAAACGCGGCAACTTCAAACAGCATTACAATCCATGGAATCCAACTGGCCAGAGAAAGCTGTGCGAATACTCTGCAACGAATCTTTGACGTGATTTAACCGATATGCTAATATCAAACACACCCATGTATATGTAAAACCCTTCAATACAAATGAAAAACAAAAAAAAAACCCACAAGAGTGGATTTTAGCTGCCTTGTTAACAATTTCACTTTGAAGATCAATTTTAAGCTTCAGGATAAATCAAGGCTTTTAGATCATCTTTCCATAAATTTTAATTTACACCTGTGAAGATGCAGGTAGGCAAGACCGCGGCAGCTTTTTTTCCACGGAAGTCGCTGATGGCATATTAAGTAGATACAGAATGCATATCTCCACGTTAAACTCCCTCATGAAACAAGGAGGATAGTTACTCTTCTCAACAACTCTTTCAAGTTCCTGAATTTTAGCGCTTATCTACAAAGGACATTCAAATGCAGCAGGGGCAGCGGAATACTCATACAAAAAGCAAAGCAATTTACACGCATGCTTTTACATACTTTTCAAACCCAACTTACAATACGCTTATATGCGATGTATGTTTATATTTGGGATGCAGAGGTCTTGCTTTCATAAGAGAATAAAATTTTAATGCATAAAATATTAGGTAAGCAGCTATTAAATGAAATCAGACTTAAGTCTCTATCATGCTTCAGTTAGAACTGATGCGGAACTAAACATCAAAATTTCAGATATTGAAAGACTTAAGCCACACAAGAAAACCACAAACTAAAACTCACAAGCCCATGTCTCCCCCAAAGGAAACTCAGCTGAGGTTTAAAGGTATCCTGATGTATCTATTTAAGTTAATATTTTGTGAATATTCTCTTTAATAATCATAGTGAGAAATAACAGCAGATTCCACTGCGGACTAACAAGTTCTGCCAGGCTGCATGCCAAACAGATGTAGCCTGAATAATACAAACTGCTAGATAGATGCATATATCTTGTCAGAGCTCAAGAGCCAAAGATTTGAGGAAATTTTGTTTTTAAAAATCTCTGGTATTAGCAAAAAACAGTACAAGCTGCTACATAGCCAGCATTATTAGAGAACTAGCAATGCAACCTGACAGAGCGCCCCATCCAAATGATGTTTTTCAGATGGGCAGACCCACAGAAATAAAACCTTTTGGCAATAGGTGCATCAGAACTACTTTCTTCTTGTTTTTCCTTGTCAGGCTGACATGAAAAAACATTGAACTGAGGGAACTGAACTGAACTCAGGGGAAAAGAGAGACTAAACTTTGGGTTGATACGCATCTAAACAGAGAGACAGCAAAGAAGGAAGAAAAAGCTGAAATGAGCTGGTCAAAAAATTAATCTGTGCATTGAGTCACCACAAAACACCAGGTACTTCACGTTCAGGGGTTTTCCTACTTCAAAAGCTACAATGCGAGGAAAACACAGCAAAATACAGGTTATCTGACTCATCCAACCATAGGTTTCACCACAGGCAGAGCTCCAATTATGCCCTCTGTATAAGCTCCAAATAGGAAGGTGAAGATAAACATCATTACCGTTGCAGAAGTAAATGACATAGAAAGACAGACACACCAAAAGGGAAAACCCAATGTTTGGGAACAGCGGTAATGACACATGAGGTAGATAAAGATATCAGCTGGAATAAGGACTGGAGTTGATGAAAATAAGCTCTCATACTTGAACACTTAGTGTCTGCAAAGGTAATCATCTCCTCTTGTGTGTGTGGGGACATGTACATCCATGTAAACACTTTTTCTTCTTCTTTCAAAGCAAATGCTGATGCAAACAGATTAAAGAGTAGCCAGAGAGTGCTTCTGCTGACTGATAAAATGCTTTCATCAGCTAGATCAGTGGGTCTTAAAAATAACAGGCCACTTTCTGTAAAACTATAAGCAATCACTAATAAAACACAGTTTCACAACACTGCAGTCGTCCTACAAGGCACTAACCCTCCAAAACAAGCACCTTTGTCAATATTTTCGTACACAGTTCCCAGAAGCAGCATTTAGCTCATGCAGTGATAAACCAGCCTTACGATTTAAAATACGCCAACCCTCCCCCTGCCTTTGTCATGCAAAGAGCTACCCAAGTCTTACATATACTCAGAAGTTGAAAATGAACTTTGATGACTTTGGTTAACTGAGACCCGCCCCGAACAGTGTGAAGCATAGACAGGTGTTTGATTAGACATTCAAATACATGATTTTATAAACAGGATAAATAACAGGCAAAATTTGCCAAAGAATTGTTCCAAGTTAGATAGCTCCTAAAAGGGAAAACTGTGAGCCCATTAAAATCCTTACATCAGAGAAGAAAAACACTAAGTTTGTTTCGTTTTGTTTTCTGAATATGGTTGCTTATACTAACGGCAAAATACATTTTCATGAAACTGTGTCCCAGTAAGTCGTAGGGAATTTTTGCCATCATCTTCAATGGAGCCAGGCTTTTGTCCCTGTCCATAGCAAGCTAGAAGGATTTGTATTTGCTCGAGGACCAATGTGCAACCTCAGAGATGCTCCAAGGCAATTGACTACTTATATATATGTAAATACTCGAATGGGCATGAGTGGAAGTTGGGTTGGGAGGCAGATCAGAACCACCAACTAGCTTGGAATTTTGATTCTTTGCCCAGAACATCACTTTCTAAAAATAAAAACAAAATTCTGTTCCATCCTTTCAGCCAGAGAAGGCAGAAAGACCGAACAGAGGAGCTATACAAATTTGGCAGGCCCGGATTTACAGAGCTCCTTTTGTAAAGGATGTGTTCGAAGAGATAAGAGACAAGACACGACGCTTGTTGGATATGGTCCAAATAACACAGCAGAAAAGTGCAAAATACCCTTCAAAAACCCGCACAAGCCGTTTTTGTCAAGAAGTAGAAGAGTTTCAGTCATTCCGGTATCTGAATGCAAGTTCTATAAGCCTACCAGCACAGCCAGAAGAGAAGTCTCAAGGATTTTGTTAGTGTTTACTTTGTTTTCCCTTTGGGGGAGGGAAGATAAATAGAAGAGAGCATGCTCAAAGGAAAGACATGTTAGAAATCCAAGTCTCATCCTTAGTTTATTCCACGTTCTGGAGTGTTTATTATTTTACATGAATAGATAATACCCATAATTTACAGCAGGTATGCACATACTGAGGAACTTCTTATCAGAACGTACATATTAACTTTAAAAAGGAAAAAAAAAAAAATACTGTTCCCTCTTGTCATTCTGTGGTTTGATACTTGCTCCAGCAGCTGCTACTACTACTCCTGTTAGGCAGACATTGAGGGAAATGGAAGTCTGGCTGAGCTAGCACACTGCTAATGGAAACGCACACTCCTCACGTTAGCAGTATTACTTTTCTTATTCTCAGACTCAAATGGCAAGGACATACTAGGACTTTAAAAAAACGTTACAAAACCTCTAAGATTAGAGGTGACCAAAAGGCACTCACTCAGCAGTGATGTATGCACTTTGGATTTGGTCCTCATCAACAGAGCCCAGGGACACAGTGATCATGGGGAATGCCCTACTGCTGCAGGGACATCTGCACACGATGCCTCGGTCACTGGGCATCCAACATCAGAGAGAAGCGGCAAGCAGCCTTTTGTTTCCATCCAACTCAGCAGCCTGCAAAGATTGCCAGCTGCACTATTTTGGCCTCCATACTCACCAACAAGCTTAGACTGTTACCCAGAGAAACCCACAGCCCAGGAAAATTAATTTTGACCAGTAACATCAGACTTAAAGAAATGGAAGGACAAGCAAAGACATTCCTCAAGGTTACAAGTACAGGCTACTACCATCATTATATACAGACATGAAAGGCCATAGCATCAGCTGGTACCAGCTCAATCTTCAGCAACCCTACGCTTATTTATACCAGCTGAATATCAAGCCTTTTGCATTTACTTAAGGTACAGAAGCATCAGTGAATACAGATTTCATTAAATCTTGCTTTCTAAAATATTATTCATCAACATATAATTCAAATGGTAATTAAGAAGTGTTCACATGATTGATGACGCATTTAAATTACAGGTTCCCAGTGTTTTTTTAGTAAAGATTACTTCCTTTTTCACGTGTCGCTTTTTCGAAGTGCAAGTCCATCTAACAGATGTCTCACAGATCTGCTTGTCAATGTAACAAGTTAGACTTTTTTTTATTACGACAAATGGTATAAACCACACAGCATTCTGTTAAACTCAATATTGACACATCTGCTTACCACGTGTATTAGTAGCCATGTCAGCCACTTTCTGAAAGGCATCCAAAAAGGCAGCAGCTGCTACTACTGTAGTCCTGAAATGCATACAGATAACAAAACATTAGCAGTGTCTCGTTGCTGTCTATTTAATTATTGCCAAAAACATTTAGGTTTATAAAGAATACCACTGTGAACTTGCAGAGGCCACAAAAAAAAAAAATATCCTCCTTTATATCTGAATTTATCCTTTTCCCTCCTTCACTTCTTAATCTCTTCCTTGCTTTGTGTTAGCACTATGGGCTTGGAGGCAGCCACACTAATTCCGTGCTGTGAATTGCACAGGACAGGTGCTATTTCAAAAGAGCACAGCCAGCCCCCTTCTAGCTGATTTCCTTTGATGAACCAATATTAAGCAGTCAAACATGAAAAACAAATCTAACATATATTATAGTGCACCCGTTAGTGTACAAATTACAGCCACTGCTATTTCCAAGGAACATGTATATTTCAGAGAATGAGCACGCAGGACCTTCCCTTTTATCTAGGATCCTGGGCAAACACTTTCCTGAATTTCTCAGAGGAGCACGAGCATCCCTTGAAACAGAAAATAACAACTTCTTGGAAATCAGACTGGTCCAGAGTTCTTGGGCAAATGGGAAAGAGGGAAAAGAAGAAGAAAAAAATCTCCCAAAAGAAACCCACCCAAAAAATAAAAAAAATGAAAAGCCTTTCTGATACAGTGCTCCTCCAAGCCGGTCCCTTCCCGAGAGGTACACTAGCAATCTCGGAGACTCCACAATCCAAAGCATCAACCCCACTAGCCCCATCTCCCTCCAGGTTTGGAAAGCACGTACAGACCACGTGTCTCTTCAAGTGGACAGCAAACGTGAGTTACAATTTTCCAACCACGTTTGTTCTACATAAGGAGGCCCTAGAGCCCTAAACAGCTCAGGTCAGTACCAGATCTCTGATGGGTTTATAGTCTGGTTGACCCAATTTAAGTGAAAGTAGGCCAGGGCTCTACAGGTAAAGTGCAACTGTGCCCTCTCCACAGTTACCTCGTAGTTCTGTTTCTGCACATCTTTTCTACCAATAACTCTGATTTCCTCTCCTGACTGTAACAAAGTCAGCCTCTCCGAGCAAAATCCTGGAGGAGGACCATCAACTTCACTTTGTTTCAAGAGCTCCTTGCTATCCTCCAAAAACCCGGGAGACCTGCAGGAAAGCTGATCCTCGGCCAGGAAGACCACAGGACTGCTTAATTAGGTCAGATTTTATACAAGTCTCACTCCAAATATACTCAAGATACGGGAGACATAACTGGCAGCGTAATAAATGGCCTACTGACAGCACAAAAGATTTGAACACAAAAAAAACCCCAGGCTTGAGAGGACCAACCAAATGCATAAGGACTCTCCACATGCCCAGGAGATTAAAGGGAGGGGGCAAAAAACCCTGACAACTAGCTAGCAATAATCAGCCCTGGAACTAGATAACCTTTTCTGGGCTTTTCCTTAACAGTGTTTGTGTTCTTCATCTTCCAAACTTGTGGGTCATGCTGTTATTTGTGTACCTTCTTGTTAATTATTAATTATATGGCTAATAACAAAGTTCCATTTCTCCAGTAACAAGAGCCAGGAAGACCTGGCTCCAGCTCAGATGACATCTGCTCTCCTTTATCAGAGCACACAGAAATGAACCAGAGGCAAATAGCTCACATTTGCTAGAAACGGACTGCAAATCCTCAAACACAGGCTTTCAAGCTGCCTGCCTGCACGTTCCCGTAGCTAGAAAAATACTACATTGATTGAATGCAACACCACAGGATCGGAAAATAAACAGAACTATCCCTCATGCCTTCCCAGAAGGCCTGCATCTAAAGAGAACAAAGGGCTAGGAAAGTTCTCCATTTCTCTCCTTTCACTACTTCCTCTGCTTCTTCCACACTCATTCAACGTGACGTGATTGCTGGAAAAGAAAAAACCACATGCAAGTGTGGTACTTTAGGCACGGCAGTGGCAGAACACCATATGCCACTTGTTTAGGACAAATCAGCCAAAACCCTCAGTTCTTCAGGAACAGTTCACAATGCAACACAGAACTGCAAAATAAAGTGCCGATAACCATACCTGTTACCACTGCTGCTGTGAAAAAAGAGAAAACCCACGCTGATGCTCTGGAGAGCACAGCGGAGATTTTGGTTCAGGGAGACTTGTGAAGAAATGGAGCTTGGATTCATATTAGCAAAAGCAAATTTTACAAGTGAATGAATTCCAGCGATAGCAGAATTGGTCTGAGTGCGATACATATGGCACTTATTAAGTAATCCAGAATGCCATTTGCAACGTATACCCCAATAACGTAAGTTTTAATCATCACCAATAAGTGATCCAGCACAGGAATTCCCTTTGTTTTTAAGGCATAAGAAAGGATCGTTAAGATTACCAAAGACTCTTTAATATTTTGAGCCCTCTTCTAATATAAACCTGCTGTATTCTACACTAATAATGGACAACACAGGGCCAACTCCAAATGTGTTTTCTCTAAACAGCAATAAACTATCTTTCCAATTTTCCATTAGAAGACATGAAATTTAGCTCATTTTATGTTTATTATGTACAGCTGGTGGTAGATTATGTATTTTCCTAAATACATTAAAACAGCAGTAGTAGTATGTGAAAAAGTACATACATGGGTGCTGACTATAAAATATGCACAATTTGACTAGGACACGCTTAGCAGATTATCCTAGCAGAAGCTGCATCTAACCTTTATGTTTGCACACACAAGGAATTGTAGGGGATCGTGACTGTAACCCAAAACTTACCGAAGCTGAGACTGCAGTTTCCCAGCTTTATTTATAAAATCTTCCCACACTGGGTAACTCCCCTGCAAGAAAAACAAAACACAATAATGAACACTTAATTTGAGCATTCCGGTTTTGATACTCCAGATCAAATGAAACTAGAAGTAAAACAATAACCAAGACTTCACTAAATCCTAATCCATTAACACCACAATATATTTTCCCGGCAAGTTGTCTCTCACACCCTTGGACACCAGTCCCAAGGAGACAAGATGTCAACTGGTTCTGAATCCAAATGAAACAGTGGGTCCTCTCAGGAGGCTTTACAGATTTTCCAATTAGAAACACTGGGGGAGAAGAAGGATTTTAACTGAAGCAGAGGAAAGAAACACCTTACATGTGGGTACAGCAAAACTAAACCTATCAGAAGTGGGGTGTCAGGATATTGCAACAACACGTACAGAGAAGCTGCCAGAACCAGAGGCAGGTTCCAAGTTGTTCTTCTCTACAAATGGATTCTCTGTGTCATTTCCAGGTTCCCATCCTCTTTAAAAATAAATAAATAAATAAAATAAAATTATTTTAAAAGTCTTTGCAATAAAGGTCTGTGTTGACCAGGAGACCACCTCAAACGCTGTCTCAAGGTAACTCAGCAATTGGGCTCAGAAACAGCACAGTGGACATTAAAACAACAAACTTTCCCAACATCTATCATGTAACTGCAAGATCTGCTTCCAAAACAGTCCCCAATGACCTTGGAGCTGATTTCTGAATTGAAGCTGATAAAGCAGTGTAGCACTGAGTGTACGCAAAGTTTTTAAGAAGGTTTAATTCTTCTTGACTTCAAGTTTCCTGTAAACCTTTTTCCCCCACTTTTAAAACTGTGTTAAAAGCACAGGTTTTCATTTAGAATGTGGACACCAAGTATGCTTGCAAGTTCTGATCTTTTTTTTTTTTTTTTTTAAAAAAAAAAAAGGTGCTGATTTCTATAGTAAAAGTCATCCTTTTTAGACCAAAAAAAGGTTAACTTGCTCCCTGCAGAGCAAGCGCAAATGTTCTGTTAATAGCAAAAGCCATATAGCAGAAAGAAACCTCAAAATTTCCCTTTGATTGGAGTCTAGAGAGTAAAATAAAATATCCCTGCTTCCTTTAATAAAGGTATAAGACTTGCTGTTACCAGAGCAACGACACAATAAAACCCAGATAAGGCAGATCCTCAAGGCTAACATTACCCCAGCTCTGACTGCAAGAGGCTGCGAGCGCAGTTGCTTGCAGCAAACTCGATCCAGCCCGAGAAACCTGCCTGCTTTTTCTAAGTAAAACAAAATCCATTGCCCACACTGCCATGAGAGGCCACGTCTTCTGCGGGGCAAAGACAGCTCCTTCCCCAAAAGCCAACAGCCAAATTCCAGCTCCTTTGTACACCCCCCCCCCCCC
>VXBH01009747.1:968201-980415 GCA_013400035.1 Rynchops niger
TTTTTTTTTTTTTAATTGGAATAGTCACCATGCATTTCCCTTTAAGCCAAGCCTACGTAAATAAGCTTAAACAGCTCACTTAAATAGTTACTGTATTTGTTTGGTTGAAAACAATGCAATCTCTTCACCTGGGCACTCCTACACTGGCCAAGAGCATCTGATCTCATTTTGAACAGTAGGAAAGCACAGCATTTTTTAAGAAATGCCCCTGAATTAATAACTTGGGTGGTGGGTTTTGTTGTGGTTTTTTTTTTTGTTTGTTTGGGTTTTTTTTTCAGTTGAAGAAAACCTTTCAGCACTTTCGCACCAGTGACATGAATTCCTGCATTATCTGCTCAGCTTGCGGTATCGTGATCTGTTTTCTGCCAACTCTGAACTCTAATAAACTCAGCTGAAAATTAAGAGGAGTTCATACTATCTGTGTTCCAATACCATTTGCTTTCACTTTTCCCTGCTGAAGCCACATCCAAAAGCTCATCTCTCTCTCAGTAACACACAAGTCTTGCACATAAAATCTGTCATCCCTTTTGAGCTTTTCCAAAATACACGTCCACCATCACATCCCTGCTGAAACCAAACACCCCACCATGATTCCTACCTACAGCAGAAGAGCACAACACCCACCACTTCACAGGACCTAATAACCGGGGGTTTATCCCACCTCCAGCACCTAGGAAGCATGAAGCCATTCGGTGATGCTCATGGGCACAAACCAAGGAGGTGACGGAGGAATTGGACTAGTGCTGTAGACACCCAAAATCCGGTACCCTGGGGAGCAGCTCCTTCTCCAAGACCTCTTCAGGTGTCACCTTGAGCGCGGCAGCCCCTCTGTCGCTCCAAGTCTCACCTCCATGTTTGCAGTAATAGTTCCTTGCTTTTGTCAAAGCAGCCATCAAGAGAAATGGTAACGGCAGTAGAAACCACACACTGAGAGCGCCATAAAGCTTCATCCTTGATTCGACATGTATTACTTTCTCAATTTAAACACAAAGAAACAGCGGGTGGAATTTGACGTCTTTGTGTAAGTGCTTTTGCGACATAAAGCCACTTTTGAAGAGTAATAACACAGTATTTTTAAATGCTGTCTCTCCCAGAGCCTCCTCTGCACCTTCTGTAATTTCCAATTTCAAGTGGCTGATGAAGGAAATCCATTTTCTCCCCTTTAAATGTCAGGGTTACTCAGGTCCTGGCGCCATCTGTGAAAGCAGGAGGCTTCCTCCACCTCCAGCCCCTTTCAGAGAAGAGCCACTATAGGCATCTGGGTCACAAATCCTTTTTTTAGCTCCTTATGAGTTAAAATAGAAATCGGTTACAGTGCGGGTTTGTTTAAATGGTTTTCTTGACAATCATTAATGATTTAATCTGGGGACTATTTCCTCCAAAATAACTTTGTGCCCAACTATTCCTTCACTGTCGGATGAAGACATTTGACGTGTCCTCCATGAAATGGGTGTTTCACCATTACGGTGGGGCACTCCGTGGCGCCGAGTCCCCTCAAGCTGCTCAGCACGGCCCAGCCCTCGGCTGCTCACCTGCCGAGGGATGTCACCGGTTAAGCCATAACATGCCATTATCCTACCCTATTGCTTAATTAGTCGGTTTATAGGTGATTAGTCACCTGATCCCAGGGCCCAGCTCCAGCTAATCTACGCCGAACGCAAGCAGGGAAACACCTTTCCGCCTCCGGGCTGAGAAACAAAATGGTGCCTCGTGCCTGTCACCCATGTAGCCAGTCCGCAATTAGGGACATGAAACAACTTTCCCTCAGGGGCAGGCACCACATCAAGTGTTTGAAAGGCACCAGGCTGAGCTGGCAAAGCACCTGCAAATGCCAGACACCAACACCCAGACCCACCAGCGTCCAGCCAGACAGCTGTCCTCCATGGCCACGGCGCCTGGGGACGCATCCTCCATGCCTGCCGCTGGGGCGGGAAGGAGAGGGGACACCACCTTTATTCAGTGACATCCCATCCGACATCCAGACCCATGGACGTGGGCAGGTGTTTTTATTTTTGTCTGTCTTTCTCACCATTCAAATCTATTTTAATTGGCAATAAATTTTATCTTCCCCAGTCAAATCTGGTTTGCTCATGACAGGTTTGCTTACACTCGTAAGCTATTTCCTTGTCTTTGTCTCAACACACGAGCTTTTTATCTGATTTTCTCCTCTGTCCCGTCGAGGGGAGGACCGTCTGGGTGGTCAGCTGGCCAAGGTCAGCCCACCATACCAGGGAAGAGCAGGCAACAATCACCAACAGGCAGCTCTGGAAGGAGCATTTAAACCCTGGATGGCTGAAGAATTTTTTTTGTGTGTGTGTGAACTGGCACCCTACAACAACTGCAAGAGATTTATTGAAGTTTGTTTTTCCTGTGCTTTCAGGCCAGCAATCCTGCAGTAGGAGTGAGAAGACACCCAGACAAGAAACTCAGCAATTTCTCAATAAAAGAAGGGTAGACTTGCAGCAAAGGATCACATTTACTGAAATTGTTATTGATTAAATTTAACGGCAAGAAATAGGAACCCAGATTGTTGTATTTATTTAAGATTACAACTTGAGTATCAGCAGTCTTGACAGTTTAAAACTGTTCTGTCACTCCTTCTGCTAAGAAGTTATGATTCTTCTTTTTCCATTAAAAGACACTTCCTTTAATAATTTATTTCCGTGCACCCCAACTCCCACAGACAAGACAAATCACATCTTCTAAAAACCCTTGACAGCATTCTTTTAAGTGCTTTCATTTATCAGAGAGGCTTTTCAGCCTTATTATCAGCTCTGGCTGGGACATCGAGTACAAAGGCAGCAGGAAGAGTTTGGTATCTTGTTCACAGCAACAACCCGTCTAAACTTTTGGGACAGGTGGAAAGCAACAGAGAGCTGTTCTACAGTGATGCAAATTCCGAATCTAAATTTTGGCTGTTCCAGCTAAAGAGGTGGGAGAGAAAGGGACCGGTCAGGCAGTGCCTTGGTTTTATCTCACCAGTTATCACAGCAAGAGCTGTATGCCTTCCAGAAGAGTAATGAACGACAACTATCTGCAGACTTCAATAAAATGGGGAAAAAAACACTACAGAAGCTACAGGAGTTAGGACTTCTCCACCTCGGTGCAGTCGTTCAGCTATGACCAGCTAAAAAGCTGAGTCCCAGACATACATCACTGCTATCGAGCTTTACACCCTAGTAACACATCCAAATGCCATACATCTACCTTTGGAAAAAAAATGTAACTTTGCTCCTGTACGTATCCTCCTAACCCTCCAATGTAAATTATGCCAAAAAAAAAAAAGGGGTGTGTGGGTGTGTGTGTGTGTTATATTGTTTTATCAGATATCAGAATCACAAGGATTATTATGAGCATCTCATTTCTGTGGTGTTCAGTACACAACCTCCAAGTAGCAAAAAGGCTTTACTGTGCTAGACACCACACAGAGTCACAGATGTTCCACACGAAGAATGGCCTGGATAAGCAAATATGGTTTGCAAAGAGACACTAGCACTTCTCCAAGGGGCCTTCACCAGGCAAAAACAGGAAAAAGTTGGGAAGGGAAGGGGACAGGAAAACAATGACAGCCTGAAAAGAAAAAAGAAAAAAAAAAAAAAAAAAGGGTTCCAGCCACAGATGTCTCAACACATGGGAAGACGCAATGGTTGACAATCAGTTTCCCTTCCCAGCTCACATCTGGCACTGGAAGTTTTTCCTCTTTTCTAAAAGACTCAGTAGTCAACTGGGGAAAAGGGCACTTGGGCAGCCACAACTGCAAGAGGTACAAAGCGCTACCAAACACTAATAGGCTCCTCTGTGCAATACACAGATTAAGCCAAGTCCATGACTCATTATTAGGATTGCCCAGTCCTTTAGTAAGCCACAAAAGCTCCTGCAACACACAAGAGGGCAGAGAATGAACACTGCTTTACACAAAGTTCATAATTGCTCTTCTCCATCCAAAAAATTCTGCTTGTTGGCTTTGCCTCTTTCTAGGTTGAAAAAATAAACAATTTAAGAGCCTTTTTTATGAAGCTTTCTAAGCTGCATCTATTTCCCAATCACTCACCAGAATAGTCTCAATCTTTCAATAGCCTGAAATGTAAATTTTGCTGGCAAAAAAAACATCACTTTTTACAAAGACACAGAGAATAGACAACACCTATTCCATGATTTCTTTGGTTTCATTTACCTCATTTCAAATATGCAGAATCATAGAATGGTTTAGATTGTAAGGAACCTTTAAAGATCACCTAGTCCAACCTGCCTGCCAGAGGCAGGGACATCTTTCACTAGATCAGGTTGCCCTAAGCCCTGTCCAAACTGAACAAGAACACTTCCAATGATGGAGCACCTGCAACTTCTGTGGGCAACCTGTTTCACTGCCTCACCACCCTCATTGTAAAAAAAAATTCTTATGTCCAGTCTAAATCTACCCTCTATATCAACCCTCTGTTTCTTAAATTCAAATCCAGAACTGAATCAACAAAGTCCCAGTGCTGATTTCAAGAGCATCCCATAGACTGATGTCGTCCATCAGCTGTCTTCCAGTGGTGCAGGACAAGAAACAATCAGTTTTACTTGCAGGTGAGAAGGTTCAGGTTGGACGATCCATCCAACTATAAAACCAGTTAACAGGCATTTCTGAAAGGTCAGGGAGCTTCCTTTCACTGGAACTCCTCAAGGAAGGGTACACATTTATATAGCGGTCTTCTAGGAAAGCATAATACTCACACAAGGCAAAGAAAGGGACCAGCTGACTGCAAATTCCCTTCTGCCTTTCTAAGATGAAGGTATTGCCGTGCACTGGAGAAGTTTGAGCTTAACTCCAGCAGCAGAAGGGGCTCCCAACTCATGCAGAACGCTTGCTGGGCCAGGAATGAAAAGTCATCAACAGATAAAGACAAGACAGGAACTTCACGGGATTTCACAGGGAGAGCTGGACACACGCATTACTGAATGCAAGAGACAGGTACAGACTCAGGGTTTCAGACACTGTAGTGCATGCAAGTGAAAGTAAAAGCATGTCAAAGATCAGATTAAGACGTCATTTAACCTGTAACTACCCTTCAGGAAAGAAAGCGGGATAATTAAAATCAAAGCCTTGTATCCATACATCTATTTCCATTATTTCTGCTACCTGCTTAGGGAACGGCAGGGTTAGAAACAAGTTTCCCTCAGCATGCTGAGTATAAATAGGCATGCCAAGCTTTGCTTTCACAAGGTGATACATTATCACAACATTGCAAATTATGCAACAAAACACTACTGAAGACATCTCATACGCTATTAAAAAACCTGTCAACTAGATATTTCTTCTATGCATCACAGAACCACTTGTTTAGTATTTTCAAAACTGTTTGGTTTTCAGTCTAAACAGAGCATTAGGATGTTGAGAAAAACAGATAATGGCATAATATCTTGAGAAAGTCAAGACTAAATTCCAACCAGAAAAATCCAAGAATGAGTACTCACGCCACTGGGGAAAAAAACCTCACAGATATCAGTTATTTGTACCTCCCCAGGACGACCTGAAGAACTCTGAAGAATGCCCAGTTCCCTGAGCACGGAAAGGCAACGCTTCTTAGCAAGAACAGAGGTATTTCTTAGGCCTTACTAACCATTTAAAGGGGGAGGGAACCTAAGCCTGGCACCATTCTGTTGTTAGAGCTGTGGAGTCTTTAATTTGTATTATAATAAAGCCTGCACTGTGCTAGCCCATATTTAAACATTGCCAGTGGAGGATACCAGTTGCCCCATGGCTGTGGCTTCAACCTGTAGAACAGCGAGGACCCGTGAAAACTCATCCCCCTCGGTTGCTGCATGGCATCCTGGCTTACAGCCCAACTCGTGGTCCCTACTGACGTAGCAAGGCGGCCCACGTCAGATGTGTACCGTCCACAGCCCGGCTCCATAGGTTGTAAGATGAAGAAACTCAGCTCCAAAGCAGCCACTTCGTGGTTCAAATCCAACATTAGGTAATTAGCAAACAGAAGTTATACTCATGCTGTGAGAAAATACATCATGCATAAACATACAGTCTCTCCCTCTCTAAACACAGGAAGTTATTCACAAGGAGGGGGGGGGAAACAACTAGCCACAGCTTCTAGAGACCTTTTATCCCATGCTACATTAAAAAAGCTGGACATTAAGTAGTCTTCCAGAGGAAGCATTTAGTTCCACATTCTTCCCTGCAGGTCTAAACAAGTTCGCAAGCCTGAATAGCAGATTTCTCCTCAGAGACTCATCAATACCGCCCTTCATCCACTCAATCATTAAGCGGCCACTGTGCATACTCGGCAGCTATTTTATAAACCCACAATATTTCAGCTGGATCAAAACGAAGATAATTAAAATATCAGGATGCACTCATTCGAGTTAATGTCTACAGAGGACAGCCTCAAGCCAACAGCTCCATGCTGGTAATGCTACCAACACCACTGTGGTCCCATCACTTCTTCCCAGGCTTCCAGGCTTCCCACTCTCCCAGGAAAAAAAAACCACAAACACAAACCCATTTATTGCTTCATCTCAACACAATCTCCATGACACAAGCAGTCAAAGCAATCTCCAGGACCCAAGAAGTGGCAGTATCTGTTGCCAAAGTTCTGACAAGCATCTGAGTTGACCACAGAAGCACCTCATTGGGAAAAAGGCAGCAGCCAGGTAGCAAAGTTTGTAATGCTTTATGAACTTTGGCTCTTGCCAGACAGTGAAGTGCCAACTACACTTGTCCCAGGTACTTTCTCTTCATTTCACTCATGAGAAGAGAAACAATCCCCTTCAAGCTCCAAGTTAGACGCTTACTTTGCTCATGGACAATGAGCAACCACGAGGTTTCCTCATGGACGATTTTGTTCAGGGGCATCTCATTACAAATAACGCTTTATTAACAAAAAATCCCAAATTAAGCCACTACACAAAGGGCTTCACAGACACTACAAAGCATGCATGTGACTTGTGTTGCAAAAAAAAAAAAAAAAAAAAAAACCACAAACACAAATCTCATGCTCGGGTGGGAAGTATGGTGGCAGTTTATGTGGAAGAAAAAACAGGAACAAACGCGAGTTTTGTTGTACCATGAACCAAATCTCTCTAATGACACAGTCATTGCTAGCATTGTACACACCAACACAAGTTCATTCCTGCGAGTGTTCTTTTTAAAAATATCCAAGGTGAATCGTTAAATGATGCAGCTAGCATCCTAGAATTAAAATGACCTACACAACGCTTACGGCTGTTGAGCAGACGAGTGAAAAAACACAGAGCTCACACAGCCTCACAAGACAGACGGCCAAACTCCTCATGATCTACCAGCCTATGGTTAAGATGCTGCAGTCAGACTTCTCCACTAAGAAACTGAGGTGTCCTGTAATCTCAGTTACAGAAGAGGAGTTCAAAACACTTGTGTTGAGAGTTGATCAGTCATTTGTAGATGTCATCTCTTCTGCTTGCAAACACTGGGCTACCACGGGGAGGGGGGGAACAGCAGTACATCTTAAGGAGGAACAACAAAGTGGTGTGTGTATCTATGGACAGAAATATGTATTATACTGGGAGCTTAAGAACCATCCCCTCATTAACTCCGTGCCCTAGATGCACTCAATTCCTTCTTGTCCTAGAGGAAAGGAGTAGAAGTCACTGAACCTGCAGCCATAGCTTGCCTTTCTGTAAAATGGGAGCCATTCTTTGGAGCTAAGTCACACACGGAGTACTTTGAAGATGAAAGCTGCTATGGTCGTAACCACAAAGCTACCAGACATTTTGTCTCCAGTCCTTCGAAACATCTCAGCATTCCAGCTATCTCACAGCCCAGCAGGAAGGAGTCAATCAACGTCCTTGAAGGTCAGCACAGATGCCAGCGAACAGGGCAGTGCTCGGCATCTTAAAGCATCAAGGCAGACATAATTTTGACTTGGAAAACATACACTTGGAGGGTGAAAGGCATTTCTGTAGTAGCCTCTTGGTGGTACAAACTCAAATCCCTCTGCACCCACCTTTGCGTGCCCTGGAGTAGGCCAAAAAACCTTTTTGGATACAGTTCCATGCATGGCGCTCTGCCATGCACTGTTTTCTCCTCGTCTTCAAGACCACACTGTCTCTGGGTAGACCATGAACATTAAAGATATTTTTCACAAGCTGAAAACACACAACCTGTAAAGCAGAAGATGCTGTTTATAGATTCACAGGAGTACTCCATCAACCGTAGCAACTTCTATACCTTGGGGGGAAAAACAAACAAAAAAAAAACCCAACATAGCAAAATAGTTTTGGGTTTCTTAGGTATTTTATACCAAAGATTTTGGTACAGCTCGTGCGCACCCAGAACTGAGGAAGAAAGCAGCAAACTCTCCCAAGTATCATCCTCTGTTAGGTATTAACCGGCACCGAGCCTGTAAGTACACAGACTTCTTGTCCTCCGACATTTGTTCAGTCAATTGTGTTTCACGCAGCGCTGCACAACTCCTTCCACGCTTACAACCTCGCAAACCCCATTATGCAGCCCCTGGCGTCCTGCCAGGTCCAAGAGGCAAACTCTTACAAGACATTAAAAATCCTCGCCCTGAGTATGCCACAGACGAAGACAGCCCTGTACATACTTACGCAGCGAACGCTTGGCAGTTGTATGAATTGTTAACACTCCCACAAGAGTCTTTTGGTCAAGAATGCGTCCCCAAAAAAATAAATGATTTGTAAGTACATTCCCAGTGATGCTCTGTTGCATGAAGCCCAGTAATTTAAGCAGGCAAGCACTGGCTGTCTTCCTGCACCACCATTCAGCCTTCGCCGCACATCAATCCCTCCAAGACATTTACAGTAAGACACTGCAGCTGCTTAGCAAAGGCAAGGAATTTCAGCGTACACAAACCATTGGGGCAGGCAGGTTGTTGGGAGGCGGCGGGGGTAAGAAATCAGCGCAGCCCAAAATGCCTTGGTGGCAAAACCTTCAAGGGGAAAAAAAAAAAANTGCGTAGAGCGGACATGAACTCATTTCACACTTTTTGGGGAAGGGGAAGAAACGTCAATTCGCTAGGTTTGGAATAAATCAGTTGCCCTAAAGACTGTCGTGGGACATGCCCGTGGAACACAGGATGCGTGGGAAAGGGAGGACAGGCATGCTCTCTCCTCTCCAAGCCTGTACCTGTCTCTTGCACATGAAACATTTGTTTTTCCTTACAACAGTTATCAACCTCAACAGCTGGATTGAAACTAGACCTTAAAATCATTGAACTGAACATTCCTAATCTCCACAGAGATCCCAGGCCTCAAATAAAGCACAGCTGCAGAAGAGCAGTCGTATTACGACATGTCAGGGTAAACCAAATTTGCCCAGCTTCTCTGATGCATGTGGGCTGTCCCTTGGATTAATACAAATGCAGAGGACCTGCAGCTGTACTTGCCGTCATAACTGTGTCAGCATTTCTATTTGTGCCAACAAATACTTTTTTTCCCACTCAGTTTATATTATTTGTGCGAATAGCACACGGACATCCCTCACAAGCCAATCAGGCCTGCTTAACAAATGGCTCTTAATCGTTGATGTGACCACCCCCGGTTCCATCTTCCACAAAAAGCAAGATTAAAATGCTGCTTCTCACCGGTCACTTCCTAATTGGAGATAAGAGGCTGCAAAAACATAAATGTTTCTCCAGCCCATACGTTCATGTCTTTCTCTTCTGCTCTGACCAAGAGCTTTGCACGGCTGAAGGCAAAGGTGCCTTAAAGCAGAGGTTACTGCCAAAAGCAAAATGTTGCTTTTGTTGAGTTTTCAGCTAAATGACTATAAATAAGGCACATTAAACCGAAAGAATTTCTAAAATTTCCCTCCTCTTTTGGGAACCTTGTTTTTTGTTCGCAACAGGATGACGTTTGCAGCCCCCCTCATACCTGCACATCCCTCACATGGGGGGAGATGAGGGAGACAAATTGGTAATCCGCGCCTGACCCACAAAAATTTAGTAAATCCTTCCACTTGGTATAAATGAAGTCACAGACCACATGCGTTGGTTCCACTGCTCTTTACTCATCCTCCTGCCAAGCTGAGCCCAACCCAAGCCCCTGCCCTGCCAAAACACACGCTGGCAGAAGAGGGGAGATACAGCCATACAAAAGGCAGGATAAAGCACATACAAAAAGGAAAAGAACCATCATCAAGCAAATGATGAACTACAAACACTGCCAATTTCAACATTTTCAGAGGTGTTTTCTCGTTTTTCTTTCAAGACAGCAGAGAACAATGCAATTACAAGGAACGTAAAATCAAGACGCGGAAGGAAAAGCAGCATTAAAGAGAATCTGCTCTGCATGAGAAGACAAGATCTTTTGAAACCCATCCACAACAGGCCCTCCCAAAAATTATCTGCACTGATTTGCTTTGCACTACAAGAAATATTGAAATTAGCAGCACATTACACCATCTCATTTCTCAATTGCCAGAAATGAGTTACAAACCATTCAGATCAAATACTCCCTTCCCACAGGGAGCTATGGAAAGTATGCCGCTTTCAAAGAGAAACCGTTTGCATGCAGCACGCAAAACTACTCCTCCGAGAGGACATACATGTTTTATTTTTGCTTTTATAAACTTTGATTGCTTTGAAAAAAGATCTTGCGTAAGAGCATAACAAATTCTAAGCGCCACGTACTCGGTGATGTATCGTAGGAAACACCAGGGGCTCTGACAATGGACCAGAACTTAAGGACGGGATGGGCAGAGTTTTTCCCACCTTTATGATTCTTTAATCTGATCTTGAAATCTCAAAGCATCGAAACCCAATTCTGAAACGCAACGGCCAAGCACAATTCCCATTGTGGACTTTTCCCAAACAACCCCATCACTGTGTACACCACATACCACGCAACAAATGTGACCCTTGTTTTGCATGGAAGACATGGACTTCCCTTGTAGGGAGACTGAAGGTCCAGATGTACATCAAAAGTGCTGTATAAATGGCATGCTTATTAGCCGTTCTTGTATTTAACTCCATAACATCGTTTCTCTAAATCAGTTAGCTTAGTATTGTATTATTTTGGAGGTTATTTCATCGAGTATTAACCACATTATTTTTGGTAGAGGATGGAGAGAAATTTAGGGTTATCTGGAGAAAACATTAGAAGTGGTTCAAGAGACCTCAGCCAGCAAAAGACAATTGTGCTATCAAAAATTATGATGCGTTAGTCACGCCAGCATGTATTGCCCTCATTGAGTTTCAAAGTTAACGCAGTACAGAGACAAATGGAAACAATCACATTACTCAGGATTGTAATTTCAGTTCCTGTAACCTTGTCGAGATCAAGGAGAGCTCAAAATTAACAACAGGTACACCTGAGCTAGTTCTGTGTTGATGTGAACAAAGGGGAAAAAAAAAATAATAAAGAAATCAGTCCACGCGTACTGTATCTTCATCACCTCGGCTGCAGCACCCATCTGCATCCACTGGCAAGACTTCAGAGTAATTTTAATATGCTGTTGATTAACCCTGCCATCTTTACAACGAAGTTTAAGGCAGAGCAATACATATGATAAGAAGAACCTGCAAATTATTTAGTTAAATAAAAAAGAAAAAGAAAAAGAAAAAAGGCAGGCGGATGCTGCAACAAAGCCCTCAGCACTGCAGGGCATGTGGGGCCTGGATGGCAGCCGGCGATGAGAAATAGGCACAGAGAGAGCACTTGGGTACGCGTGGGCAGACTCCTACGCAACGTCTCCGAGATCCTGCCAGGAGCCTGCCCACGCAGACCTGACTACGTGAAACAGCGCTTAAAATGCTAATTTTCACTTTACTACTATAGGTACGATTGGTTGAAAAGGTTCTGGTTAGCTGTCAAAAAATAGCTACTTTTTCTTCGAAATTGTCACGCTCCTTTGTGCGCAACTCATGGAGAATCCTAGCGCATCTCATCAGCTGTACAGCGTTAGCTGCATCAAACTGAACTACAGGTAAAAATTATTTGTTCTACACACGCTAAATAAACCACCAGATTGATTTGTTTATTTTTTAACCTTAAGAACCATCATGCTGCTAAAGATCTGCTGCAATTCCTTCAAATCCTCCCCCCCCCCACCCCCCCGCCGTGTAATTGCCAGTTCACAAAACAGGTTCCACTACTACGGAGGATTAGGAAAAAAATATTCACACCTGTGCCCATCTCCATAAACTCATGTAAACATGTTTCTGATGAGCAGCATTCCCATGCAAGCAACAATGTGTAAAGGCAAAAAAAAAAAAAA